>JAJJWW010006035.1:0-149676 GCA_023531295.1 Papaver armeniacum | reverse complement strand
GGGATACTTAATACACCCAACCTTTTCGATCGACAAACTGTATAGACAAAACTTAATACAATTGCAAGTAGACCAACATAATGATCCTTAACAATATGTATATAGAGTTAATATCATAACCTCTACTCAATCAATATGTATATAGACACAAGGTCTGTGAACATGATTGTTAAGCAGAGTACTTGGACGATCTCAAAAATTAATATCCAAGATCAATCTAGGCATATCCAAATAATTTAATTATAATTCTGCCAAGTGATTAAACTTGTTATCTATCTTTCAAGATACAAATTCTAAAAGAAACAAGTCTTGTAGTCGATTACAATTAAGCCACTACAAGAAAATTGGACTTTAGCGACTACCTGGATTCAGTTGGTACAGGGCAGTTTTTAGCGGATGGAGCTCTATAGCAACCGACATGGCAACCGATATGCTCTGTGGGTGAAGATTGATTTGCTAAAGATGTGTACCAACCATGTTGCTGGAACAGGTATCTTCCGACTACAATGAAGCGACTTAGATCCGAGTTAGTGCAATTTTCCGGTAACTACGGACTATCGTTGGTAGAGTACATAAAGCATTGTTGCTGAAATATTTAACCCACAAAAGAGTTTGTTGCTGAAGACTTAAACACTGTTGGTAGAGGTGGTCAATATAAAATGTCGTTAGGTGCTAAAGGATTTGACCCACTGAGTTTTAGTTGTTGCAAGTGTCGGTTAAGGATTGTAACTACTATATATTTCAACGGAGAAGAGTTTCTTCCACTGAAATTTGGTTGCTCAAGAATTTAAGCTTCTATATTATCGGTTGGATAAGAATTTCAGCCGCTCATTTTTCAGTTGGTTGAAGGGTGTAACCACCTTTGTCGGGTGTAACTACCTTTTTCTAGCTGGTCAAAGTTTCTAACCGCTGTTTTTTCAGTTGGTTAAAGGGTTTGGCTAACGTTTATGGTTGGTCAAGGTTTCCAGCTGTTGTTTTTTCAGTTGGTTCTGAATCGGTGAAACGCTCTACCCACATTGGCCAAGGGTTTCAGAAAGTGCCCTTAAGGTGTTAGTTAAGATAAATACATATACACAGATAATTTAGTCATGAAAAAAATCCAAAACAAATTCAGAATTTCCATTCACTAATTATTCTCAATCATTGAACCACTACAATAAGACCAGATGGGTACAATGATAAGTTACAAAGAAAATCTAGTCATTAACCTAGATAAAGCATTCATGTAGTTGACCTTCCACCTACACCTTGCGAATCACACTTCAGAACTTGCCACTTACATGAGCAAGCAATTGAGCTGCACACTTCAGAACTTGCCACTCACATGAGCAAGCAATTGATCTGTAGCTGCCAATCGACAGTTTCAGCTTGGACCAGGGCTTCATCCCCCTCTAGAAAGGCTTGTTGATCTTATTTGGACCTGCAGAATTCCAAATACTTGTTTTTTAGTTAAACAAATTAAACATGATCAAACAGTTTATTTTGTTTTTGACTAACTCAATCCAATTCCTAGTCTTTTATTTCACTAACTCAATCTCAGTAAACGCGAAAGATCGTCAATAGTATATCCACCAACAAAACCAGACATCAATTTATGTCATGATTCAACACAAGTAAAGCACAATGTCCCAAAATATGATACATACTATACTGAGAACACTTAAGCAAAAGCAATGCAGTATTGCATTAAAAATTACAAGTGGCAGTGACAACTCCTAACAAAATTTAAAAAAGATAGAATCAATAAGCAATTAGAAATGTTAAACAATTACTCTTAAATCAATAGATTTTGAAGCTCAATCATCAACTATTTCAAGAACTTCTTTGTTCCCGCTACTTCGTTCTAATTACTATATACATTTTTAACTATCAACTAATTAGGAAGGGAGAACTACAGTTTTGCACTCTCGTAACTATCTGTACAGACACGCAAAACTACATGTTGACAACCCTGTACCCTCATCCCTGTCAATACAAAGATGGCAACGTCAATGGACTATCAACTGCCATTTATATATAAGAATAAAGTAAATCATTTCACTAACAACAAATTAACTGCCAGGAGTCTAGAGACACTAAAAAGCTCATGTTTTCCAGCCGCAACATTCAAACCAGCCAATTAAGAGCTGTAAGAGGATGAATTACTGGATTACAATCAAAATCTTACTACATCAAAACCAGCCTTTGTATATGTTTCATTACTACACCCATTCAGAAAACGACTATTCAGGACTCAATCAAGAAAACACACACTGTACAATTAAATGTTACATCATAAAAATAGGTAAGAACCGTAACCTGAGCTCGGAGGAAACCAGAGAGCAAAGGTGCGGAACTGGCCAGTGTAAATGCCATTCTCATCAATATGACAAGTATAGAGCTGAACAGAAGCATGATCATTTGCGGTAATTATCCTTTTTTTAGAACTACAATTCAAAATAGCAAATAGGAAACCCATTACTTGAGCTAAAATGAACAAACTACAGAAACAAAACAACAAATAATGGAGTTTTACCATATTCTGTCCCTCTTTGTTCCTCTTGACAGTTTCGCAGAACGGGGAAACCCCATTTGCAAGGTGGTGCACACCATCTTCACAGTGAAGAGATAACGACAGCCGTGGACTACATAGCAGCCAGAAAGTCTTCCTGCTACGTTACTACCAGCACCTTTTCTCTTCACAGAGTCAGAATCTATCATTGGCGACAAAAAGTATATATTACAAGCTCACCTCCTCAACATGCTGGGCATCTCCAAGCATGAAGACTTTCATCCAAGGGCAGGAAAAATATTGCTACTTGAACTTAATCACAGACGCACTTGTGCTTTTAAGGGCCATGTTCTCCAGAGTTCATACCAACCTTAAGTTCTATTGTCTCAGCAAACATACGCTTTCTGGGTGTAAATTCTATATTGATCTAGGAGATTTCTTCCCCCAACACTTCACTCCAAAGCATACTACAATGCGTACAAAAATCAAATATAAAGGTCAAATATTCTAAGCATTACTCGAGAAAATATGTATAAATATACTTTTGGACGTGGAAATAACACAACTATCATTTACCATAGCCAAACGAAATCAGAACACTTATTTCAATGAAATATATAACAGAAAAGCATTAGTTTGAATAATTCCCCTGCTCCCCCCACGAAGTGCTGAAGTTGTTGATGGAAAAAAAGATCACAAACACTTGCAATATACAATGCACCAGTTCTATCAAATGATGGTAGTTTCTACCATAGATAGCGAATGCATATTAACCATATTTAGAGGGTCGAAAAGATCCCCGTATTTACACGCAAAACTTTCGATTCCAGTTATCAATTATCATTGCAAGATTCATTGAAGTTGCAACACTCGCCACTAAATGATTTATTACAGTTGAATGATTTCAAGTTGCAACAGCCAAGAAAAACTTTAGGTTAGCCAAGTTCAATTACTTTCTTTTGTGCAAAATAGTTATCTAAAGAACTAAGAGAAAGAGATAGACTGAGTGAGTTACCCAAATTCCTTTTTCTTAACTGACGTTGCCTTGCTGTCGTGTTTTCATGCACCGCAGCCTTTGACAATGGGAAACAATATGTAGACATGCGAAATCCTCTTATCTTCTTATAAATTCTCAGATTTCACATGAGTACACAAGTCCAATTACACATAGCTACCATCACAAACTCTAATCACAAATCCTTGTACCTACAAACATTTCCAACATATTGATAGGTGTCGTAAAACACCTAATTTTATATATAGTATTTATGCTTTCTTTGCGAGTTTTCTTGTAAATTATGTATCTTATATTGGTTTTGAGTCATCAGGTGTTTTGGAGTCATTTGGAGCAAAAAGAAGTAGAAATAACTACAAAAGTGAAGTCACAAGTGGAGAAAGGCCAAAGACCAATTGGAACTCGTTCAAATACAAGATTTCTACTTTTCATTGTGTAGAGGACGAGAAGACGAAGGCAATGGCGAAAGAACGGAGTCATTCCGAGTTCGTAAGAAGAAGTTATGAGCAAAACAAGAACTTAGAAGACCCGAAGGGCAAAAGGGTCATTTTCTAGGTCAAGTGCTATTGGAACCCCACTGTACGTTAAGGGGAAGTCATCCTGTTAAGGGTGCTTTTTCAAAGGGAATGCTAAAGGGAGTCTGGTCTTTTACCTAGGGGGAAACCAGAATTCAAATGCTATTTAAGGCACCGTGCCTATTTACTCAAGGCCATCATCTTCTAACAATTATACTCGACGAATGCAGGTTGAGTTCATGACTGGCCTCCACAGATTTTCTGTACTGATTATGAACTATTTTTACATGAACACTTTGATTAAAGAGATCAGGTTTTGGATATTGTTTGGATACAAAACCGGGAGATAAAGGTTGGGAAGCGGTTGAAGACCGGATGACCACCAGCCACTACCTGCCTGAACCTGTGAGAACTGGAAGGTGAGTGTGAAGGCAAATATGTGATGACAAAGAGGATGTCGCCAATAATAAACCAAGCCGCCAAGGCAGAGCATCAAATATGGGACAACTAAATATCACAGATGGTAGATGGAACTAAGATTTACCCAACTCTCTATGTAAAGACAGTCAGCACTTACATGATGATGTCATCGCCCAACGATGAAAGTCGTGACTTGGCTGATGAAGAGACAAAGAGAGAATGACAATGGTCAAGATGACTCTGACGAGCGCGATTTCCTGCTGATGGAATAACGCCAGCTTGTCACTGGAGCCGAGCGCCTGTTACCCAGCGATTGACGAACCGATTGTCGCCGACTTTCGGTACGCATAATGTCACATAAACAAGAATTGCCATTATCGATGATAAGACTTTGATGAGTGATGTGGTAAATCCATCGGCACAGTGAATGACTTGAATACGCCCATCACGTTCGCGCTTTCACATCCGGAGCAAATCGCAGCAGACTTTGATGAGCTGTTTTATGACGTTGTCAAATAATGCCTTTACGTGGCTTTCCGATGACCGTTGAAGTGGTAAAAGAGATCGCCGCCATCGCTTGGTATGGGGTTAACTGGTGCGCGCAATCAGCCTGCCAATGCAGCACACTGAGGCCCCAGTCCAGTGAGAGCATGGCAATGGGCGGTGAAACCGCGACCTCCCATCTAGATGATAATGGCATTAACGGAGAAGTCGTGGTGCTTTTAACGAGAGAATTCGGGGAAATATGAGCTGCTCTCATTGTTCTCAATGATGCTGTGCTCGATGGAGCTTCGTGACGAAGAAGAGAAGGAATGCTGCTGTGCTTTCGATGAAGTGATGATGCTGCCATTACAGAGACGATTGAGCTGAGCTTGGTGACGAATATCAGTGGATGGGAGATTTTTGATGTTAATGATTCGAGTAGGGAGCCAGGGATGATATGGTGCTGGAGACGAGATAGAATTGAGATGAACAGGGGATTTCGTTAGTGTTTCTGTCATCGACGATGGTTGGAGGTCGCCTGCATCCATATGGATTCTCAAGGGAAGTCGAATGGAGTTTGAAGCTGGTAGTGATGGTGACTGAGAAGATGAAGCTGAGCTCGAGATAACAGGGTATCGTGGAGATGTTAGCTGCTGTCGTTGATTGAACGAAGGAGACGTATCGAGTTTGTGTGATGCTGCCACTAATGGCAGTGATGTTGATGCCATCGGCAGTGATGAAAAGGCTGGTTCATGAAGAGAAGTTGGTAGTGAAAGAAGAGGAATAAAATTTACCTGTCAGTTCCACGGAACTGACAGGCCATTTACAGGCTAATGGTGTTTTGGGCTGGACTTTGTAGACCCGTTTGGATAATTGCGACTACATTTTCTCGACCAGCCTTGGACGTGAATGATGTTTGGAATTTTGGCAGGAGTTTGGCAAGCCAATTGCACGGGGTTTGATGCACGGGACACAATTAAGGAGGTCCACTTTCCTATTTTTACTAGGTTTCCTAGTGTTCTTAAAGAAGAGGTTACAAAACTCTATATATAGGGATCTATCTAATATCTTATACATCTTTAATCTATTCTTTGGCCTCTACTTTATTCTAGGGTTTTAAAACATGAAACTTCTCTTTCTTCTTGTGATGAACTCCTTGAATATGAGTACCTAATTATCTTTTGGTTATGGAATAAGTTTGATTTCCAAATATGGGTTTTAATTCAATAAATTAGTTTTGTCTCCATATTATCGTTTATGATTCACCATTAATATTGTTACATGATTTGAATGCTTGTTTAGTCGAGTCGCGAATCGATTGAGTTTGTTTTCATCTCTATTGCTAGATTAGGGTTATTATACGCAAAAGTGATAATTCCGGATTGCAAGTAGCATAAATATGATTATAGTTTGTAGTGATATATTCTTATGATCATATGTGAGTTATAACCTTTGTTAAATCGGATTAGTGCGCTTTCCACGTTCGATTGCTTTGATTGGCCTTGATTTCATAGAACCTAATGCATCTAGGGAATTAAACTTGATTAGTGCTTTTACACGTTAGGTTGTTCCTTTAGGTAGAATTCATATTCGCATCTTTTAATGTGTTTGTTGATGACATAAGGAGATTTGCGGGATATTCTTGCGATCAAGGTATTCTAGGGTCTTTGATAAAAGTTGAGATTAAATATCAATTCTAGTTATTGTGAAAAGCATGTTAGTGAATGAAAACGAAATCCTTAACCAATATCTCTTCTATCTTATTTGTTTGCTTATTTCTTTATTTGCTTTTATTTTATTTTAGTTTATAAAATCACAAAACTACCGGTATTATTTATAGGGAACCGAAACAATTCGACAACCTAGACCTCTCTGTGGGATCGATCCTTTCTTGCCCTTGCTATATTTATATTTTGAGTAGTAAGAAAGTGTAATTATATTTGTGTCGCTTACGACAGCGGTCACATATCTATTAAGTGCTACATGAGAGTAACACAAATATCAGAACATAACATAATCAATTCAGCTTCTCACTATATTGAGTTGTATGAAACACCAGCTATGGAGTGCAAGCTAATTGGTCTACATGCTTTGACACCAGGTGAAGGAGAGGATATGATTCTCTTGAGCAGGCCTCAGCCCACACATTATAATCCAAAGCTTCTTGGTCTGCTGCATGGATAATGTCAATTGCTGATCTACAAAAGACATATACATAAACCATTTAAACACAAATATAGAATTCAAAATGCACCCAAACTTTTCTACATACATAAACCACAATTTCACAACAAATTGAAGAAACAAACTGATTATTAAACGGATTAACAACTCCAAAAAGCAGAAATACAAGCCCCAAAATGTACTAGACAAAGTAGTTTTCAACATGCATATGAACAAAAGGCAGTTTAAACCCAAGATTATTATTTACCAATAAATCAAGATCTGCAAGAGAGGGAGAGAGTATGAGAAATAATGAGCTTCAATTTATTGTATATGAGAATTATTTTGCTGCTCCTGCACCGTAAATCAAAGGGTTATGAGTTTAAATCTTAATTGAAAATGAATCAACCAGAAATAATCAAACAAATAATATGATCCCGAACGGAACTTAAGAGAAAGATAGGGTACCTCCAAATGGGTAATTGTTGTTGTTGTTGCGTTGTTCTTTCACAAACTCTTTATCACTAAGTTGTAACCCTAGATCGAACAACAGAGTAACCATTTTCAATAACAAATACTCTATCAGAAACACTGTAATTTAAAAACTTGATCTGTAATTCTAAAATCAGAAAGAAAGAAAAAAAAAAACTATGGAGATACAGGGACCGAAAGATTTACCTTCCGTTTATTTCGTCTCTGTCATGATATGTTGTAGATTAAGAAAATGATCTACGATTTTCTTATTCGTTATCATCATTGGCTTCTTGAATCGTAGTATAAGTTACAGAATTACAGATTAGGCTGCTGCCGCTGAAGAAGAAGAGGATAAGGTAGAAGGTCCGCCGCTGAAAGAGAAGAAGAAGAAGAGGATAATGATAGAGTAAAATGAAAAAGGATAAGGATCGATTAGGGTTAGTTTCTAGTGTGGGGTACGTGTACCCAAGGAATGAATTTTTGCAGATTATTTGGGACAAATCACCGATCCGTATGACAAAACCTTTCTTCCGTTATGTGCCGTTGGATCAATGCATAATCGATGGCTAGAAATGGATGGGTGGATTGTTGTTTGTGTGAGCGAGGGAAATCCTATGAAATGGACATTTTCGATCCGCAATGCGATGGCCAGAAGGGCAAATGGAAGATTCTTTTTTTTTATTAATAAATAAGGAACTTTTCATTAACGGAAATTCGAGGTTCCAATGAGTGTAAGATCGAAAATAAGAGAATACAAAGTAACAAGAACATACCGTAAAAGTATAATAACGATTATACAACAAGCGAAAGAGAAGGATTACCGGAGTAAGACAAATACAAGTATGAATAAGGTCCGATTAAATCAGAAGAAAGTTGGTTTTTTTCGGGATTAAATTCCAACCATTTAGTTTTTTTTCTTCTTTCGAAAGATGTGCTCCCAAAATAGGAGTGATTTGCTCAAATATCTTGTAACTAGTGAAGAAGCGATCGTCAACAAAAGGCCATCGATGAAGTTTCCGTCGCCGTATACGTTGATGATGAAGATTTCGTCGCCGGAGATAATGACGATTTCATCATTGGAGAGCATCACTATTGATCTTAAAACCCAACCTGATAACCAAGAATTGTGTATATCGCTATATATATATATATATATATATATATGTTTATCTGGTGTATGTATATCGCTATTATATTTCAATTTAATACGATATTCATAAATCTCATCTGATTTTCATGTTTTTTAGTTGATGTCTCTAAGCATATCCAATGAAATTGGATGACAATCAGATGAAATAGTGATCGATTTCTCAATAATCAAATGGTTTCGAGTAACGCTAGATCAAGTTCTCAATAATGAAAGAGTGATCTTGAGTCTCTAGAACGAACGAGTTATATACGAATTCTATCATGTAAAGATAAATTCCACTTGATACACTTTGGGCGTTGGAAGTGATAGAATAGATGAAAATCATATGTAAAAGAATTAGTTGCTCTCCAAAGAGTTTCAAGTAAAGATAGATGGAGTTTCCAACAACGAAAGAGTAATCGATCTTGAGTTTCTGGAATGAATGAGTTATGTACGAGTTTTATCATGTTCAAATAAATTCCACTTGATGATATATATGCTTTGGGAGTTGGAGGTAGTACAATTGATGAAAATCATATGAAAAAAAATTAGATGCTTGAAAAGCATCGTTTCGAATAAAGCTAGATTAAGTTTTCAATAATGGACGTGTGATCATGGGGGGAGGTGTCATTTGATTTTCCACTGAAGGAGGGAGTTTCAACTCCCTGGAGTTCCAATTCCACTTATGCCAAACACCCTTGGAATTCAACTCCACCCTTGACTCCTCCTGTTGACTGAACTCCACCCTCAACTACCTCCGTGCCAAACGCACCCTAAGTTTACTAGAGACTCACCAATCCAACTTCATGTGGAATTGACTCGTATTTTCCGTAGTTACGTTGTAGACATCATGCACAAAAGAAAGAACCTTTTAGACGTTAATGTCTTTGCAGGCTTAATATGCCATCAACCTTAGTAGTTATCATATCATGGTGGTTGAAAGCTACTAACCACACTAATGAATTGATGTGTTGGTATAACTGTCTACCAGCAAATAAACTTGGAGGCTACACACAGTGGGTTGAAGTATTTACCTTTTATTGTACTTTATGGTTGTCAATATCTCGTTGCTGAAAGCTACTACCAATGCCGATAACTTGATGGTTAGTTCAGGTGTCTACCAACATATTCTTTTGGTGGGCAAGACGAGTGACAAAAAATATATACCTTCTAGGATACATTTTGGTTACCGAATCTTTGTGTCTAGAGGCTAATAACAACAAATATGGTATTTCGGTTGTTAAAATATTGTCAGTAAAGACTTACGACAACTATCGTTCTTTGAAAACTCGGTGGTTAGAGGTTTCTGCCAACCAGGGTTGTTTTTAGTTACAAAAGATTGTTGCTGAAGAGTTCCACTCACTATCGTTGCTAAGAAAATAGTCGTTAAAGCCAAGTTTTCTTGTAGTGAGCAGACGTATATACTCAGATTGAATACGTACAAACTTGTGTAAATAGAATTATAAAGATAAACAATATAATGCGAAATTGAAAAACACAAGTCACCAAAATTTTTGTTAACGAGGAAACCGCAATAGCAAAAAAAAAACTGGGACCTCGTCCAGATTGAACACCACACTATATTAAGCCGCTACAGATACTATCCTACTATCAGACTTCGAATTTGAATGTAGTTGAAACCGAATCCACCCTCCAAGCGATTCAGTTACAGTCGCGCTCCTTATGTCTCTTGAACCTCGCAAGGTTCTACGCACTTGATTCCCTTAGGTGACGTCCTTTACAACCTAAGAGTTGCTTCAGCCAAAGTGAATACTTTTGATACCAATCTAGCTCTAACAGATAAGACTATTTGATTTCCATTTAGATCAAAGATAAAAGTGTGGAAATATGCTAGCAATAGCAAGCTAACAAACCTCACAAATCCGGAACTAAAGACTCCCGAAGAGCAGCCTAGATTCTTAACCACCTTTCAAGAACAATCGTCGAAAGATCAACTAATATCATTCTTTAGATATCTATCATGAGGAATCACAAAGTCTAAGACGAATAGAACTTTGTGATTACTATCTATCTTGCCCTAAAGAGAAAGAAAACCTCGATAACATAAAGCAATATCAGGATTCACGATATATCAAGGTAAAGATAGTCGGGCGGCTTCACGAATCCCCAAGCAAAGTCTTTTTAGTTGTAGACCTAAAAAGGTTAATAAAGACGACTCTGGAATCAACTAGGACACAAAGTGTCAGGGATTGATTTTCCCAGTTGACAGAGATGCTCTATTTATAGATTTCAAAGACAAAGTTAGCTTAGAATTAAAGCTAAGATAACTTGAGAATCAAGCAAACAAATAGGTCTTGAAACTACAATAGAAGACTACACACATAGGTTCGGCTACTGAACCGCGTGTCATGACTGTCCGGTTTCACAACTTATCCAAAGAAATAAAAGCTATTTGATGTTCATTTAAACACCTAAGAAATTAAACATAGTTCATACACGTAAGTGTTTAAGTGATCAATAAAGTCTTGGAAGTGTTTAAAAGAGTTCTAGTAATGCTAAACATAGTAAAATAATAAGTCTTTGAGCACCTGCTAAACATTGTCAGGACAGGTTAGTAAAATAATAAGTCTTTGAGCACCTGCTAAACATTGTCAGGACAGTTGGTACAACGGTTTGCCAACCATAGGATTTGTTTACCAGTTAGGGTGCTACGGTTCGTGAAACGAGTTCGTCAGCCCTGCTAGACTACCGAACTCAGTTGACCTTGGTTCGTGAACTGGGTTCGCCAACTGCTAGCTAATTAACCCAACTTCTAAATCCAGTTCACCACGGTTCACCAATCGGGTTCGTGAACTGTTCCCAACTGAACTTGTGGTTTGCGAACTGGTTTTCCAACCTTCATGTAATTCTATATCTCAGATATGTATGGTTCGCAAACTGAGTTCGCCAACCTACCCTGAGTAGAAATTCCAGTAAGTTCGTATATCTCTCTAATGATGTTTGAAATATTCCCAACTGATATAATCATTTGCATGAGAAATTTTCAATTGATCCACAAATTAATTCATATAACTAATATTGTTAAAGATCTTTGAACATCCAATCGCTAAATCATATTTCGAAATATTTCACAAGACAAGCTTGACTCAAAACATCTTTTTTGTTAATCTACTATAAGTCATATTCCATAGTCTCAATGGATATAATGATGGTATATAATGAGTAAAATAGAATGGTTCAGTCTTCACATACCTGACACATAAGTTCTCCAAATGTCTTCGTCGATTTTCAGTCTTCAAGGGTGATCTCTGATACCCAACTACAATTCTAACATATCCAAAACTTGACTAAGTAGACTAGAAATCAAGATATAGTTTTGATCACCTAACACTGAAAACAAGCTTGAGATAACAAAACTTGTGGGTTCAACCCAGAAATGCTCTAACATATTAGTATTAACTTTTGTAGGATAGTTTTAGTATGTATATACTTAAAAATAATAATTATACTTATAATCTTGATGCATTCTTGGTATTTGTGAATACCTCAAGATTACTCTTGGAGTTGGAGGGGATTTTTGATTGTAGAAGTACTGCTCAATAGTTTATGGGAGTGCGTGGGTAATGGTGAGAGTAACAACTTTTTCTATGGTTTTTTGGCATTATAATGAGAGAATATGTGATTGGGTTCATGAGTCCTGGTACACGAATGCCTTTAAATGGGTTTGGGTTTATGGAGGATGGAATATGGAGCTTTCCAATGTGCTCTCATAGTAATAGACTAATAGCTGCTCTAGCTCTCTCAGTTGTAGGGAGTGGAACTTTATATTAGAGACGAGGAATTAATTATTTGGAAAGTTAACAATACGGGGGATTTTTTTATTGAAGCAGACCTATAGTAGTAATTGATGCTACATAAATTGCTTGGTATAAAATTGTTTGGTTCAAGAATCGGATTCTAAGGATTTCTTTTATTTTTTGGATAGCTTGTTTGAGGAGGCTAAGGGAAATAGCAAAGTTGCAGAGATGGGGTCTTATAGAAAGTGTTGTTTGTTTATTATGTGATAGTGGGACTGCAGATAAAGACCACTTATTTATTGGATGCCCTTTCTCGAAGTCCATTTGGAATGGCATCCCGATAAAAATTGTGTGTCTAAGAGAACCTTGTTATTCCTGGGATGTTGAATTGCAGCAGCGCCAAGATGAGTTTAAAGGAGATGGTTCTTTGGACACTATGAGAAAACTCTAATTAATAGTTTGTCTATCATGACTGGAAAGAAAGAAATATGAGAGTTTTCTTTACTCAAAGTTTGAGTGTCGGCGGTGTTAGTCCTTCAATTATGAATGATGTCATATTAAAATATGCTGCATCAAAGCTTTCTGATATGGACAAGCCTCAATTCAGAAGGTTACTTGATGGTTGGGGGATTGATTGTGAGTTTAAAAGTCAACTGGTGGTGACTCCTACCTGGTTGTTTCCTTATAGAGATGAAATTATGATTAACACCGATGAGTCTAGGAAAACTGACTCTGGAGGTTGTGGAGCTATAATAAGAGAAGGATTATTTACTTAGGACAAAAATTTGAGGCTATTAGATATTCACATGTTATAGAAATACTAATAAGGCAGTTGATTATCTTATTAGTATTCACCCTTCTGAGAGTTTTGGTGAACTGAACCATGTTGGTTTTGATAGTAAGTTGTTTTGCTTTTTGGTTTAGAATATAAGGTTGAGTAGTGCGTGGGAAAGCTATATAAGCAAGCAGCTTAATAGTCGTCAGATCGTTTCACTAACTGTTGGATTAAAATTAACAATGTTTTTCCAGTTAAAATCAACTGGCAAACTTATATTTTATTATAATTAGACCATTTTAAAAAAGATCAATTCGTATTACATTAGAAACTCTATAAAATAATGATGTTGGGACCACCAAAATTTATTAATTAAGCGAGATATTAATTAATCGATAAATTATAATTATTAATTTATATATTATTAATTATTAATTTATATATTAATTAATATCTTATTAACTTATAAATAAATTTTACTTTGATCAATAAATAACATAGATTTAGACAATTCAGATGAACAGTTAGACGGTGATGTCAGTCAAGCCTTGCAAAATTTTATCGAAAAGTTGGGTTATCTCAATCCAGTGAATGTCAATATGTCGTGAATATCTGGAAGAAAATGAAGTTACGCAATTGTTGACTGATGAAGAAATAATTGAGAGCGTAATGGGAACTGATAAAGATGGGAAAAAGATGATGAAAGTTCTACAATAGACCCCCCTTCACGAAACGAGGTTGTTAAAGCGACAATCACATTAAATAACTTCTCGCTGGGCTATGAGAAACACCACTATAAATTCTTACGATGATAAGAAAAATTATTTCACCGTGATATTGATTTTAACAAAAAACTGAAGACAACTGATTTATTTTTCTAGAAATCTTCATAAAACATTAGTGTATTGGATATATATCTATATTATAAAAAGAAGTGTTGTTTGTGTAGACTGATAAATCCGACCATCGATTTCGTCATCCTAAGGCCCAGATAGAGAGTTGGACGAGGGATATTTTCGTGCGTCGGATGCCCTAGGGTTTCGATTTTGTTAGGATCCCTTTAATAACTTGGTTTTCACAGTGAATTTTCCGAATATAGTAATAGTGTCAAGTTTTCCTAAACAGAGAGATGTCCTGATTCGAACCAAAAATCCTATATAAGACTATGCCTGTTCTTAAATATTCCGTTCATATCAAAAGGCTTCAAAGAGAATATTGATTTCATCCATTGGAAACTACGAGGTGATCAGCTCACGATTATCTCTGCTTTTGAGTTCTTTAAAACGATCCATACGTACGATCGCTTTAGTTTATGCACGATCGTATAAGAAGACTTCCAACTATATGATGTATACTTCCGTTATTCCAAAATTCAATGACTACTCCGGATACATTCATGAATCGTTTTGTCATTAATTGGTTGTCCACAACGATAAAACGTGTGTGACGAAAGGTTCAATTAATAAAGAAGAATCGGAAAAGAAGTGTTCGGAGTTAGATACTCGCTAAATTTGGACTAATCAATTGGTTGGTCTGATTTCTAATGGAATCACCGTGTTGAGTCGGTAACAAAAATTGTGTTAGTAAATGAGCCCACTTTACTCACTTGCGTAACAATCATTGCAGATCAAACTTGGCGGAGCATAGAAGTATCAATTTTCACGGTAATTAAGACGGTGAAAAGAATGACGATCAATATGGGCTCTTGTTATTCGTTAACCAAAAAAAATTAACTGTCGCGATGGGGGCGAGAGGTCCCTGGATAATCTATATTACGGTGATAGAGAAACCACGAAGAAGAGGTTAAGTTATATTACAGATCGAAAGTTGGGCGAGACAACCGAGACGTCGGATCGGAGAAAAACAATGACGTTGATTTCCTCTTATAATCTTTTTCTTCTTTCCATCTAGTTTCTTGGATTCCTACTAATCCCCTAACAATTCTCTATTCGACTCTCTCTATATAGTATAGTTTCCTAATCTAAAACACATTCCTCAAATACGAGATTTAATTTGTTTTTAAGGTTTCAATTTCTCTAATTGATTGTGAAATTTAGCTGATGTTTATTTGTTCTTTTTTAGTTATTGATATTATTAGATTATTCTCTCATCTATTACTTATCTCCATTCAACATCACTTCTGATCTGGTTGATTTTCTTAAGACTATTGCTTCAAGAAAAAAAAACATGAAAACTATTTTTTTTTCTTCTTCAAGACAACCATGAAGACTATTTGTATCCAACAGATATACTCCCTCATCGAGTAAGTCAATTTAAATATGAATTTTCTCCACGGCCGACGCAGGGGCCAGCCGCCCAGGATAATTTGACCGGACCAACAAGATACTGGAATTTGCGCAAGGCACTGTAGCCCGGTTAATTTGACCCGATCAACAAAATACTGGAATTTGCGTAAGGGACTATGGCCGGGGGCTGATAATTTGACCCAACCAACAAAATACCGAATTTACGTAAGGGACTATGGCGGGAGTGCAGGCCCTGACTAATTTGACCATACCAACAAAATACCGAATTCGCTTAGGGGACTACTACTGGGGATGTAGGCCCCTGTTAATTTGACCCGTCCAACAAAATATCGGAATTTGCGTAGGGGATAACGTAGGCCGTAGGCCCCCGGCTAATTTGACCCGTCCAACAAAATACTGAAATTTGCGTAGGGGATAACGGCCGGGGCTGTAGGCCCCGGCTAATTTGACTCGACCAACAAAATACTAGAATTTGCGTTGGGAATTACTACGGGTCAGAAGCCCGAAACTAATTTATAGACCAAAAAAATCAAAAAAGGTTGAGCCCCGGCCGTAGGCCGGGGTGATACCTAGTATATATATATATATATATATTGGATTATTAATTTATATTTCATACGGGGTCTACATAAGTAATCAAAAATGTATTAATTTATAATTTTAGCGATTTATTAATTTGGCACGTTGTTCTCGACTCGGGATCGGCTAAAAGTATTATTTAAGAAAGTTTATTAATGGAGTTGCTACTGTACATCCTTGTTCTCTATAAAATTATCTATTTGGTAAGTTCTCAATGAATAAAAATTAAAGAGACACATCAAACAAAGATCATAAAGCCGCCTATAACTCTTATTTTTCCTTTGGAAGTAGAAATGAAAAACAAATCTGATGGATTCGAAAATAATATATTTCTCTTTACTCTTTTGGTTTTGTTTTTAGTCATACGGGTGTAGAAGTTCTGAAGCAGAAGTTTGGGAAAAAAATGTCCATAAAAAACTCGGCTTCTTCTTTAACAAAACCTTGATTTTTCTTTCAAAATCTTAACCGATATCAGTTTGGGACGTTACATATTCAATATCAGCAAATCGTGTTTTACAAACTCATTTGAGCTCTTTTGAAAATATCAAACAGCAAATCTTTACCTGATTTGGAGATTTATCCATTAACTTTTCTCACGCTTTACTCGATTGATAGAGCAAAATCGAAAGCAAAGTATTTGATAACACTCTTTAGAGTTTATGTAATACTCTAGTAATTTAACTCATATCTTTTCTAGATTATTACTCATAACTGATTAAAGTCTATTAAGTTCTCTATCAAAATCAATTTAATTGATAGAGAGATAAACAAACATATGGAACTAAGTCACTAAGTAGATTGATAGGGAAGGAGGACATAATACAAAATGGTTTTTCCTAAAAGGATCCACTTCGTAAAAATATAAGTTTGCCAGCTGTTTTTAACAGATTTTTTTTTTAATCCAACAGTTGGTGAAACGATCCTACGACTATTAGGCGGTTTGCTTATTTAGCTTCCACGTGCAACTGCGAGGGATAACAGTGCTCTATAAGGTTTTGGGTCATCATTAAACGTCGCGGATTGTCCCAAATTCGGCACACTAAGGCCGGTTCCTATAGAGGTGGTATGAAAGTTATTTTTCCATGCCACATAGTACAAATTGTATTATACCTTGACGCACCTTTGACATCGATCTTTTTTGGTTTTATCTGTTAAATTTAGAGACTCATAAGCTCAAAATGGTAGAGCGCCCAAGCTTATCATAAGGTTTGCGGAGGCTGATGGTTCAAATCCATATGAGTTTGCATATTTTGTTTATTTAATACAAGTAGCCTTATTGGTGGTTAGGTAGTCGATTCAAGTTGTATGTGTGTACAAACTAGTGCACTTTGTCCCGTTTCATGAATATATGGCCTGGTTTGTTTGTATAGATGTTGGATTTTCTGTATTTTTGTAGATGTGTAAATAGTTATACACCATTGTCCCTTCTCATGGACATATTGCCTGTTTTGTGAATATGTATGTTGCATTTTCTGGATTTTTACAGATGTCTACATAGTTGTAGACCAATGTAAATTAAAAAATTTTAAAAGACGAAAATTATATAGTCATCCAGAAAGAGCTTTCCGAATATATAAAGTTTGAAATTTTGGACGAAGATTCGAAAGATAAATTATTTAAAATTGCTGACACCATCATGAATCACTTTGGACTAAAATTTTAAATAGAAAAAAGACTAATTTGTACCTAGTTGAACTAAACCATAGTTTTTCCTTTTTCTAGTGTAGTACGTAAATGGTTAATTTTGGTTCTCATTAAACACCCGGACTGTGTTAAAACCAAAATAAATAAAATTGTCCCAAATTCGCCATATGAAGGTTCTGCCCGCAATTCAGACGTCACAGAGTGTGATAGAAGCAAAAGATCCGAATCCTCGTCAGCTTTAGGGTTAGAACGAATCAGCTACTTCATCAACTCCCCAACTACGCATGTGGACAGTTGTTCCCAAATTCCAATCTTAAACACAAAACCTAAGCCATAGTTACAGGGTTACAGCCTTAAAAATATGTCTCACGTACATCTTACACGGGACCCACACAATGTAGCCAAGTTGGCGAGATCTTTTGTCCGTATAAGCTGAAATATTTCCTCATTTTTCTCTTTCTTTCTAAATTTCAGTTTTCATCTTCCTTCCCATCCAGTCATCCACACTTTTTCTCTTTCTAAACATATAAATCTCCGTCCACCATTACTCTCCTCAACAGCCACCTGCTAAACCCTAGAAAATGCTACGTATTCGATGATTCCAATGTCAAATGTCAAATTTCCTTCCACTTTTTTCTCTACATATATTGTGCATATTTCCTGATCCAGCATCTGTAGAAGAAACATTTTGATTTTTCTCCTTCTCAATCAATTTAATGGCACCAATTCCTCGATCTTCTGCATCAGCAGCGACTAGTACTGCTACGCAAACCCTAACGAATTCACAAGAAAGTAGATTACTTGTTCGTGAAACACTTCGTATAAGTGCTAATCTTGCTTCTTCACCTTCACCTCAGAAATTGGTTGTTTCAGAGAAAGAGAGTAGTAGTAATTATGTTGTTGTTGAAGATGAATTTGTGAATTCGAGTTTAAGAGTTATTTGTCGGGAACAAATAAATGGTAGGCGATGGAAATATGTTGCAGAAACTGATGGCTCTTCTGGAAGGTTTAAGAAAGCTTCATTGCGTTCGTTTAGTTTGGAAACTACTCCTCAAGATCCTTTTGTTGTGAGTAAATTCTTACTTATTCTATTTTTTGATTTTTATTTTAAATTTTGTAATTGAGTTTCACTTAATTGGCGTCTGATTGTTTGAAATTTGCAAAAGGTAAGGTCTAATATAAAACAAAAATTAGGTCATAGATTGTGTTGTTCTGTTGTGTTCCATTGATTTATAGAACTAGGCTTCATTTTTAAACTGCGAATTGAAAGTATTTATATATTATCCTGTTGCAATTTCACATGCAGTTAATTAATTATTTGTTTGTCTTAGAGTTAGATATATGCATGTTAGGAATTGCAAATTGGAAACTTGTTGAGTTAACCGTTGGGTGAATTGATGATTGGAAATTGTCGCAAAATGGTAAAATTAATTGGGTTTAGGGTATAGTTATTAATTCTAATGTAATTCATAAGAAGGCTTTCTGAAGGGATATCTGTTGCATGATATGGAGGAGAATTCGCAGTGCCCTTGCAGATGTTGCTGTTTTCATCTTCCCCTAACGAATTCACAAGAGAATAATATTTTGTGGGTTTCTTGTTTAAGTAGGAAAAATATAATATGTTTATGGACTGCTAAATCGATTTTTTGCTTCAGGAAATGATGTCGTTTGTAAGATCTTATGTGGTGCCTGAAGGATTTCCTGACAGTGTTACGCCATCTTATGTACCATATATGACATGGAGAGCTTTAAAGGTATTCACAATGTCTTCTGTACGAGTACTACTTTACGATGATTCATTTTGTGGATAACAAAAGTCCAATTATCTAGAATTATGAGCTTTTGATTATTATGATCATCTGTTAATTTGCTATTGTAGCATTTAGTTCAAGGTTTTTGTTATAATATCCTAATTGTGAATTTGTTCATTGATCTCTTTAGCATTTCTTTGGTGGAGCAATGGGTGTTTTTACGACTCAATCATTGTTGAGTTCTGTGGGAGTTTCTAGAAATACCGCAGCTTCAGGTGCTGTTGCTATTAACTGGATTCTCAAGGTAAACAACTACTCACATTAAGACGTAAAATTCAGTTAGAGTTTGTTAAGAAGATTTTGTTATGCTTTCGTGTTTTGGAATCCATTGTTTTCCTTGTTATGAAATTTTAGTTTCTTCAGATTCTCAAGTTAACATAAAAGTGTGCTGAAAATGCTAGATAGCTAGAGTTCATCCCTCATCTCTTTCTCCAATCCAGAGGAACTGAAATATGTATCTGTCAAGTTCTGTAACTGATACTTTGTTACTTGTCTTTCAATGAGGTGAAGAAAGGAAATTTAGAATATACTTTTCAAAAGTG
This sequence comes from Papaver armeniacum, assembly GCA_023531295.1. Taxonomy (NCBI): domain Eukaryota; kingdom Viridiplantae; phylum Streptophyta; class Magnoliopsida; order Ranunculales; family Papaveraceae; genus Papaver; species Papaver armeniacum. The sequence continues at coordinate 129,610 of JAJJWW010006035.1, read as the reverse complement.
CACTAAAATGCTAGATAGCTAGACTTCATCCCTCATCTCCTCTTCCAATCCAGAGGAACTGAAATATGTATCCATCAATTTTTGTAACTGATACTTTGTTACTTGTCTTCAATGAGGTGAAGAAAGGAAATTTAGAATATATTTGACAAAAGTGTGCTAAAATGTTAGATAGCTAGAGTTCATCCCTCATCTCCTCTTCCAATCCAGAGGAACTGAAATATGTATCCGTCAAGATTTGCAACTGATACTTGTCTTCTAATGAGGTGAATAGAGGAAATTTAGAATATAAGTTTACATGTAGTGAGAATGGAGACTCACATGTATTAGTGAGGGGAAGGTAAATTACTAAGAAAAAAAAAAGAAAAAGGTTGCAGGAGGCTGCGAGAGTGGTACCAAATCGAGTCACACTCTGAATCAAGAATTACTTTCTATCAGAGTTGGAAAACCTCTATCCCCTAATGGTGTGGGACTGGATGTTTGTGAATGCAAAGGAGGAAGTGGATTGTATTAATCAACAAGTTGTGTTCTGTTACCTATGTGAGACGGGGTTTTTTAAAATTCTGGTCATGGTAATATTGTGCCAAGCTTTAGCCAGTGAAAGATATAACATTGATTGTGTTCCTTCAGATGTCACTTCCAACAAGGAGTATAAAATCACTTTCCCTTCAATTTCTTAAACTTAAATTGAATCAAAGTTCTTCCCCTTTGCTAAATAATGTCAACACGAGACTATCATCTAATCTATTTTAATAGTTTTACTGGTGGATTTGTAGGATGGAGCAGGCCGTGTTGGAAAAATGCTTTTTGCAAGGCAAGGGAAGAAATTTGACAATGATCTGAAACAGGTAAAATTTCCACCTCATCCGGTCTCTCGATGGTCACTGCTCCTTGAGCTTATGTTCCATATATTTTAGGTCACATGCGTTTCCTTATGAAAGGCACCGAAATGTAAAAGCGAATTATACATATTTGTCTTAAGTGGATTCAGGGACATGTTTTTTGCAGCTTCGTTTTGCTGGGGATCTCTTAATGGAGTTAGGGGCTGGGATAGAGTTAGCAACTGCAGCTGTGCCACATCTTTTCCTTCCACTGGCTTGTGCTGCTAATGTTGCTAAGGTTGGACTAGACTGAACTTTTGTATGATTTTACCTTTGGTTTCCTTCACTCGATGTTTGCTTTTAATAAATTAATTTATCATTCTAATCCTTCCCTGAGTTTTTAATAGAACGTTGCTGCCGTGACTTCAACATCAACTCGGACTCCAATCTATAAAGCTTTTGCTAAAGGGGAGAACATTGGGGATGTAACGGCCAAAGGAGAATGTGTTGGAAATATTGCAGACCTGGTAATGCTATATTCCGACTATTCTATTTTCCGGTGCTGGGCCCTTGAAACACCCTGATTTATTAATGCTGCACACCCTGGGCCATACTCCACTTAATTTAATTAGATCTCCTTGTGAATGCTCTCCCTCTCCACCATGGCTAAATTTCTCCGAGATCATATACACGATATTCCTTAGTATTGTTGCATGTCATACTTTCCCTGTGATTCTGCTGAAATATCCTTGTCTAGGTTTCTGACCAGACAGGGTTTTTTCGTCCTCTTAATAACAATGCGTACTTGCTCTAATATTCTATGAAAAATATTTTGAATTATAACTAATCCTGTTTTGAACTTTGTTTTCTGAAGTTGGGAACAGGGCTGAGCATCATCATATCAAAAAGAAATCCATCTTTGGTGGCTACATTTTCCCTTCTCTCATGTGGATATGTTCTTAGTTCATATCAAGAGGTGTGGCTTATGTTATTTATAATCGTCTCCTTTCCTCTTCAAGGATGCTCATTGCTATTGATACATAATCTTGGCCAGGTAAAGTCTGTTGTGTTGCGTACTCTGAATCGAACAAGATTTTCTGTGGCTGTGGAGTCCTTCCTTAAAACAGGTTACTTGTTTTTCCACTCTGAAGTGTGTTTATATATAGGCAAATATCTTTCCTAGTATCTGATGAAATCTTTTGTTTTTCTTCTAATTATCTGTTTGTAGGACATGTACCATCATTGCAGGAAGGAAATCTGAAGGAAAACGTGTTTACCTTGCCATGGATAAAAGATAAGCCAATTCTTCTAGGTATGCATTTAAACTAGATTTGAATCTGTTGAATTCAAGTAGGTCTAGAGGTTCATTTTAGAATTTTAATTGATGGTAGGAGTTTATTACTAATGTTATGGCAGGATCGAGGTTTAAGGATGCTTTCCAAGAGCCAGCCTCATACCTTGCACTAGTGCCTCTATTCGAGGTACCATTTATGAAGCCCTCTTTTCTTTCTTTGTTTATTTCATATAGCCCTTCCTCATATCTTGTTTGGAATCAAACAGTATTTATTTTTTGTTTCTTATGGGAACATGTTATTTACTGTTATGACAGAAAGAGAGGTACATAGTCACATACAATCCTTCAAAGGGTAATGTTTGTGCGTTGCTTAAAGATCAGGCAGAGTCAGATGACGTTCTGAAAGCAGCTTTCCATGTATGTGTCTGGGCAGTTTTTAAAGTTGTCATGGTATTTTTTATCCTTAAGAAAATTTTAAATATAACTTTATGTGGTGTTACAGGCTCACGTTCTTCTGCATTTTATCCGTTCATCAAGCGAGCAGTCTTCTGCGAAGCATGCTGCATCTGAAAGTACAAACTTTCTTGGGCACTTCTCTACACAACATCCTCTACCCACAACTTTTGACCTAGACCAAATTGCTGAGTCTTGCAAGGTTGTCTCAGCATCATATGGGTTATTTAAGAGAAAAGCTGCCGAACAGGTAAGAAGACAGCAGCATTTCTTCTATATAGTGTATACAAGTATATGAAATCATGCATGGAAGGGATGAAGTAAATCGCTAGAATATAGGATTTCCTTAGATGTTGCAATTTCATACTCACATATCTACAACATGCATACTATGTTTCACCTTGTAGATTACTAAGCTGAGTACATAGAGTCGAGACATTTTGTTGTTAGAGAGCTTGACCAGAACTCCGGAAAGAGCCTTTAAGCAGTGTGTTGAATATAAAGTGAAAAGATGGTTAACACCAAGAATTGAGGAGAAAGAGAGAGTTTGCTTTTCTGTGAAGTTTTGTAAAGTGAACACACCTAAATTTAGGTTAGTACAATTATGTGGGAGTAGTCTATGAGTATGGGTCCGTGAATTTTACCCTCTCCTAGTTACACAGATAACATATTAAGAACCTTATATTCAATCCAAGGAAACTGTATTCCTCATCAGCATTGAGTTTCTGATGGTCAAAATGTCTGCTGCTTCATACCAATGTTTGATACATGGAAAAGTGGTAGGCTCCTCCAGCAGCTCAACTTTTTAGATGAGTGATTGTATAAACAGTGGTTCTATACGAACCGCGAAAAAAACAACCAAATAAACCGTCCCTCTCACAGACTAAGTGGGCCATGATTCAGTGGACTGATAGGGGGGTGGGTTTGGGTCGCACGTGTCTGTGAGAGGGCGGTTTTTTTGGTTGTTTTTTTCACGGTTCGTATATCTTTTTTGTTGTACAAGTCACATAGTACAAAATTCTGAGTCTTCAATTGACTTGGTAATGCGATGTCTGCGGAGAAGATAATTGCTTTTAATGTATCTAACTAGGCTACCTAGATACTTATTAAAACAGTAAAGAGGGAGGATCCACTCACATTTCTATAAATTTTTTCTTAAAATGTTATTTTCATGCAGCTATTGATTTGCTCAACTACTTGTTATAATTTGCTCAACTACTTGTTATTCGAGAATTTCACGAAAAGCAAATCCGTTCATAATAGCAAATAATAAAAGATGGTCGTAAATGTGTTTATGTAAACCCCCTGATATTTATATGTGTATCTGAAAATGGTGCTCACTATGACCATTCTGTTTCATGCAGGGGTGGATGATGTCGGAATCATTGCTTAACCCTGGGAAAGCTCGTCTGTATTGAGTGAACATTTAATTACCATGAAACTATCATTAAACTGATGCTCAGTTAACTTGGTCCAGTTGAGTAATTAGGCTGGTTACATGAGGTGATCAAATATTTACAAGTAAAGATTATAAACATCTCCCGCAAATACCGGAGGGAACACCTAAATAGCTTACCATATTATTTTTACTGGCATGTTCCATCTTAATCTAAGCACACTGTATATCTTACAGTCTGTCCTCCTTCGAGGTTGACTAATTTTCTTGCCTTCAATCATGTTATGTTCATGTAGAAGAAACTTGTGTCTAAGCTTCATGGTTTTAGAGGAGCCAACTGTTTCTATTTAGTGTTGTATATTGCTGTTTGTAAGTTCTTCAGTATATGTAGTAGTCGAGGATTCATAATATTATCAACTTGGGATGACTTGATTTTGCTGCAAGTTATTCTCACTCTTGTATCTATTAATATACTTGTGCTGCCTGCCATATTAATATTTTTGAGCAGGGAGTTTTTCTAAAGCACTAGAAGGTTTTGCTACAATCCTGTTTATAGACCAGGGAGGTAAGCTTTACATAGATAGCAAATATGTATTGATAATTTGGATTTCATTGAAAAGATGAAAAGCTTACACAATGCATCAAAAGAAATACAACATTCATCCACACTGACTTTTGGTACATATAATTTATTGGCATATTTGACAGCAACAAATATTGAGGCTCAGGAATTTAGTTGTTTGACAAGTAACTTTAATTGGAAGGATGGCAGTCTTAGATTACTCCATCACTGGAATTTCGCCACATGCGGCTGAGTACATTTTTTGAAATGCTTCTTTCAGGCAAGAGTTCATTAATTTAGCATCGATGAATCCTTTCTCTGAAGTTGTCACCAGTCTGAGCTTTCCCATGTAACTTACAATAGTAAATGTAAGACTCTGCACCAACAAATGAAGTTTTGTCAAATTACAGCAACAAACTTGTTACGACAAATTAATATTTTCTACACATAATAACAAAATCCTGCCCGTGATGGCTAATTGAGTACGATCAATCTATTTGGAGCGGTATAAAGTAAATAAGTATCTATTTTTAAAGCCCCGTGAAAAAAGCTTAAATCATTAGATTTCTAAATTCTTAAATACCTGAGGCATCCCTGGTATAATGAAATAGAAACCCTTGAGTGGATTGCCTGCTACAGCTGCTTTCTCTACTGGACCGCACATATTTGAGATCATAATACTCTTGTTCCTCACATTTGAATAAATGAAATTGGCTGGTCCCTGCATACACATCCATGAAGTAAGCTTGGGAAACATTGAGTTTGAGGCCAAAATTATGACTTGATTTGTGTCTCCCTTACCAGAGGTTCAGTAACCTTTGACAGAAGGCAGGTCTGAGGGGGACTCAATTTTTTTTATTGGTAAAATTTTTATCCAGTATATGCTACATAAAAGTATCTCAAATACAAAATTCTGGGATGGGTTTCTCACCTCAGGGCCAGTAACCTTTCCCATATAATGGAGTAGTTTACTAGTGAAAAAAGCACCAAAAGAATTGGCCTTTCTCAGCATCTCTTCTTTCGCTTGAACTATGTAATCCAGAGGATCTACACTTTCCATATCATCACTAACAAAAGGTGGAAGTGATACACTCAAGAGTCCAAAGTGATTTCCCCAAATATTTGCCTTTAACATCTCTTCGATACTTTTAAAACCCCTATACATTCTCATATTCATGACAACTAAAGCAGTACATCTTGAATTTCCATCACCAGATTCTCCCAACTTCTTCATGTATAAATGAAGCCCATATGATATCCAACCAGTTGTGATATCATTCACTGTCTGTTAACCACATCTTCAAATTATCAGCATATATCATGTAAAACCAAAAAAGATAACAATAAATAATTAATGAATCATCAATAAACGAATTTATACGTACCCCTCCAACTTTGGACCTAATATCTCTTATATAATCCATGGAAGTTGTGACTGAGGTGATTGAAATAGGTTCATATTCAACTCTTGGGGTGGTCGATCTGATAACTGTCTCACCGTCTTTCCATATATAAGCACCTAAAACATTCTTGGTAAAATCTGTAAGAGTATTTTTGGCTTTTGTAACCAAACCAGAAATCTTAGAATAGTTTGTCTTAACTTCGTTCATTCTTGAAGAAGCAGTTGGGAATCTAAGAGGATGTTTAGGATTTGCTGAACTTTTAAAGATAGAAAACAGTGCACCCATAATTGAATAACCATCACCAAGTGCATGGTGTAGGTTGAAAACTAAGGTTGTTTTAGCATTTGTAGTGGGATAAGTAATAAGATGAACATCCCATGGAGAAAGGTGTTCAGGAAATGGCTTCAAATTAATTTTCGCAAGATAATTGTGGACTTGTTCATCATATAGTTGTTGATCTTCTGATGATGGTGAAAAGGTTGGAATGATGAGATGATTTTCAGGAATGGTATCAATCTTTTTCCATCTTTGAACACCTTTTTCATCAGTGAGAATCATAGAAGAAAATCTAGTGTTAATTGGTATGAAGACATCTCTGAGGAAATCGAGAGTTTGAGATTCTGAAAATGAGTTTTCTAATTCAAGCACACCCATAATATAGAACTGAAGTTTTTCAGTATTGATGTAAGAACCTAATGGACTCAGTGGAGGAAGAAAATGAACTCCACTGTTGTCAGCCATTAGTCTTCAAATACTTAGCTGACCAACTGTGCTTTGCTTATAATCTAGCTAGTTGTATATGAATTAGCTAGGGTTTCTCTTACGTTACTGACCACCTCTGATATGTCTACTTATAGTGTTGCTCGAGCAGCACCGATCAACCAGATTTGCTAGCTAGTTGTAGAAATTTTCCCCTTATTATATTTCATTTTGCTTCTACTGGCTTTTATTTGGGCCCCATAAAATGACCACTAGTACGGTTTTTAATAACCATCACCAAGAATTGAAGTTTCTATTTGGCATGCTCAATAGAAATTTATCAATGCCGGTAGTCAAGTGAAAAAAAAAATTGAAGTTTCCTGGATACTTTTCATCATGTGCCGGCATAGAAATTTAAGCAACATATTATGCCGGAAACCGGTCTGATGCTCGAGAATTAACTACTTGTCTTGGAAGTGGGTGATTAAAACCAAAAAAAGGTTTTGAAGATCAAAACTCTTGGTGGAGAAAAAATCGTAATTTATAAAAAATTCCAACAAATGCCTAAGATGGTTTTTTGGTTGAATACCATGCCAGCACCAAGCTTTTTCAATTGCAACAATGGTGGATTCAAAGAAAAAATCAAATTTTCAACCTCTTAAAGAACAATTCTCTCTTCACAATCATCCTCCACTTCCACCAAAAAAAGTTCCCTCTCAAATTTTTTTTCCATCTTTCTACTCTCATCTCATTCACCCAAATACAAATACACACTAATCATTTAACAAATACTTAAGATTTTTACTAATTATTATTAACCACTAAACCTGATTAGTGAGGGGTAGATTAGGATTTAAAAAAATACTTAGATAAGGGGTGACCCCGAATTGATATTTGGACTTTTTTTTTTGTCATTTTCCTATATCCCCCAATTAGTTTTTAATATCCCCCAATTTCGCGTTCTTTTCATACTAGTGAACAGTGAACTGAACTCATTTTGTTAATTCCTCACACGTTGGTTTAGTATGTTTTTATGCGGTGGATAATTATCTATTAGCAGCAACGCTCTCCCTCGTTAGGATAATTTATTTTAGCAAACTTCGGTACACTTCTTGCCTCATGTCAGGAATGTTATGCATTAGATTCCTTTATTTTTGTGAGTGTATTTTTATTTATTTATTCATTTTCTTTATACGCAAAAGCCGGACATGTTGGATATTTTCAATATCTTAGAAAATAAAATGGTTTTCTGTTTTGGTTTGCCGCTATGACGGGGAAGTATTCTGTGTTGGATAAACACAATTGATGTTAGTTGGAGATGAAGAGACACCTTTAATAGGTGTGATGGTTCATAAAAGACAACCATTCCCAATAGACACCTTATGTGTCTTTTGGAAGTGAAGAGGCATCTCCAATAGGCATGAATATCCCTATAAGTAGTGAAGGTATTCTCCCATTCTAAACAATCAATTAAACTTGTTTTCTCTCTTTCTAAAGCATCATCAGAAACTTTTCTAGTGTGTTCTTGATTGGGTCAAGGGGTGCAAACCTTGAATCCAATTTCTCTGTTGTAGGGCTTTCATTGTATCCTGAAGGCATTATTTCGCATACCTGTTGCAATCGCCAATTGATGTTGGGAGGGTAGAAATAATCGTCTAAAAGAAATCTTATGAGCCTTGAAAGTTTGGAGTACAACAATCTCTTCCTGTGTTATTTCATCTTCTATTGCAACCCAGTTTTTTCCAACAGGACACATTCCCTAGGGTCCCACTGCCAGATCCAATTTATCAAACCCAACTATACAGTTAAACTACACAAACCTTTACGATGGGGATTGAATCCTTGATTTCCTCCTTACTATATATCGATATGTAGCAAACTGTTTAAATTTTTTCTTCGTTTTCTGATATAGTTTGAATGTGTTCGGTGATGGGGATTTTTTCCCTTATATTGTATGATATTTTTTTTTCTTTTGTTGTCGAAGGGCTATTTTCGTATGTTGTCGAGTGTTTTACTAATAAAGTTTGTTTGAGCCGAACCTAAATAAATTGTATACTGGTTGCCTAAATACATTGTACAGTGCTGCCCGAAAAAAGGAAGAGAAAAACAAAAAGAAGAGAATCAAGAGCAAACAAGATGAGATATCATTACCAAACTACAGCCATATGTTATGTGCATGTGATATCATTACCAAACTAATAAAGAAATAACGTCGTATACCAGTCAACTTGTCTTCTTGCACATGTATTTAACTAAACCACCTAATTATTGTTTTACAAGCCTGGTAGCAGTATAGTTAAATTTAATAACCGGAGGGCTCTTGTGAGGCAAGTAATGGACAATGCTAACCATTTTCGTCCAGTTTTTTTCTGAACAAATTAACACTCAAGTAAACATTGCAAAAACCAGTATCCCTATCTAGCAAAATAATTAAGAAAATCCAAAAAAAATATACGAATGTCATTTACCGTATGAGAATAGAATTGATATCATATAATACCACAAAAAGAAAAAAGATCATTCTTCTTTTAAGAGTCTTTGGCAAATCTGTTTATACTTTTTATTTTTGTCCGAGATTTTTTTTTCCTTCCTAGTTTGAGGTTGTTGATGGTGGATTTTTGACGAAGGTTAGATTCGTAAAATTACATCGAGAATTATGTATCTCTGACCATCTCAGAAGCATAACAAATTTTATGTCTTCACCTTCCGCAAGAGAAGTGAATTGCAGTTATATGACCTCGTCAAACCAATGATACAAGACGTCAATATCAGAGCCTCTTTCTCAAGAGCTCTCTACATTCCATGTATCTCATGCTGAGCAACTCAGTATTCCTTTCAATGTTCGAAATATATTTAAAACATGTTTGGTGCTATAACTATAACTATATTCCCAGAATAATATTCAGAACAAACATGATGCTGCCATCTTATGTCTGAATCAATTAATCGCTTCTAGATATGTTGTCTGCTAGCACAAGGCGATTAATTAAAGCGCTTTTAGACATGTTGTCTGCTAGTACAAGGTGTTAATCTAGTGCTAATTCATCCGGATGAATCCCTAGAAATTATTCAGAAAGAATATAACGCTAGTTGTCTCATATCTCAACTATCTGAATATACCAAATATTGTTAGATAGGTTGTCTGTTAGTGTAAAGCATTTAACTAATTTCTTCTAGCGCCAAATTCTTCGGACGATTCCTAAAAGAGATACACTAATTCACCTAGCTCAATATTCATGTAATTCAATCCATGGCTTTTCCCAGATAAATCCCATGGATTAGTAATGAATTATTCAGCTTCGGGCATAAAGGACACCCCTGAGTAAGCCCCGAGTAAAATGCGCGACTATATTTAGTAATGATGCTCAAAGGAGCATCCAAAAACATGGAAGAACTAGGATATGGAAGTTCGATCAAATAAGGAAAAGGAAGAGAGAAAAATAATAAAATAAGAGAACCGTGGGGGTGGGGCCCACACAACCGGATGGCCGTGTGCCGGTTTTGGCCGCTCCCCAACTCTTTTGTCCTTTTTCATTTTATTATTATTTTGGTTTCCTCTTTCAATGACTTCCTCTTTTGATCAAAACTTCTTATTTCCATATCTTTTCAAATCTTGCTCCATCGATCATATGGTTTACCAAGCAAGTGATCCTGCAACCATTATGACTTTCTACCATAAAAATATTATTTTAATATTTCCGAATACTGGTCTTTCAAGCAAAATTAAGAGTTTCAATCAAACTCAAATTCTTCCTAAAAAGACCAAATAATGCTCGATAGACCATCAAAAAATACCAAAATTCTCAGAAATGATCCGCTGACAACATGGCAACCCGGAGATGCCACCATGACCGGACATGGTCGGCTGATTGGCTTCCAAAAGTCAGTCTCATCTCCATCAATGATTAATGACCTAATTAATCATCTACAGTCCATATTTAGTTTAAACTCTCTCCAACAACTTGGACCATCATCCACACACCATCAATTGGTCCCACAACCACTAATAGCCGGTTCCTACACCCTTGGTCGGTCCTCCCTCTTCCATAATTAGGTTTTACTGCCTAATGCTCAACAAAGCACTATTTTATTATGATCAAACATCAATTAATCATTCTTTCACCAACTGCTTTGCAACTGACATTGGTGAATGCTCAACCGAGCACCTGGGCCCATATGGTCGACTCATCACCATGGTCTCTCCCTCTCTCATCCATTGGTCGATCATCATTCCATCATTGGTAGATCATACATCGATCAAATTAAGATTTTGAACCTAATGCTCAGCTGAACATAATTCTGAATAGTTTCAAGCACCAATAATTTTTATGTTGATCCAACAATCAATATTTTACTTAATAATTTGATGTTCGGTCCAACTATCAATATTTTACTAATATTTTATTGATTCAACTATTAATTGCCCTGCAAAGCAATATTGATTCAACTGTCAATATTTGAATATTGATCCATCTATCAGTATTTTATTGGTCCATCAATCAACACTCACTTGGTTCACCAACTTGGTTCGACCATTATTTTGGTATTATAATCTCTCCTTATTATTCGATGACTCATGACATGTGAATCGAGATAAACCTTCTATGATCATCTTTATATATGACTTCCTGTCAAATGCTTGACGCATCAACAAAATGGTTTATGATCGATCCATCAATCTCATTAAACCTATACTTGTCAATCAAAGTCATTCAACTATCATTGCTGCTTCAGCTAGCACAATGGTATACCACAATCATCAGTAACCCATCAAACTCAACTATATGGTCTACAAAGCATGTTGATGTTCCAGCAAATACTTCATGCTTTATCCATCATAACCTTGAACTATGAACTATGTTCAAATCATCATGTTAAGACTCATAGTCTAACTAGGTCAATGATTGACCACATAAAATACGTTTACAAGGCATACTTTCATATGATACATCAATTCATATCACATGGAAGATATTCACTAGGGTTTTGGTCAGGCGGCCTACAACACGTGCAATGTGCAATACATCTACGATGAGAAATGTGATCAGTAAGTCGTGATGGAAGTTAAATGAGTAAATGAAATAGTGAATGTTCAATCAACCAAGTCTTCCATGTAAAGCAGAAATGGTTCACACACGATTTTCCACTTTCCTATTTCTTCAAATTTCTTCAACCGTCACCACTTACAGAAGATCTGTGCTGCAATAAATATGTTCCTTAACCAACTATATGGATGACTTAACACAATTTAGCAAGAACTAAATTCATCTAATCGGACATGAGTCGTCTAACAACCATATCAAACACAAAAGTTTTCTCTCATCTTACATAGGGAAATCATCTTCAAAATAGTCAACACATCACTCACAATTGATCAATCTCCATTGATCTCCACACATTCTTAGCTTCCCTCCTATAGAATGATCCTTCTCCTTCCTTGTGACCGAATTGAATTTAGAACGACCAATAACTTGATTTAGGCCAGAGTCCTACAAATTAGTCTCTTGAACTCAAAGTACTCCCGTGCAGTACATTTTTTAAAAGGTTTAGATGATTTTCTTTATCGAGCACTTGTCTACTCCACCACTTTTTACCAAAAAACTAGCAAACCGTTTTTTCCACAAACAGAGGCCGCCTTTTGTTTGAGGCCTATCACTGAAAGACAAAAAAGATCATTAGGAAGTAATTTCATAAAACCCTTTAGCCAACTATTTTCCTTAATGCCTAGTTTACCTCCGATTAATTAGTGTTAATTGATCATTTTAGGTGTTCATTAATAGTGCTAAATGTGAAATTAACTAATGTTAATCGAACTTCAAAACATCGAACAAGTGATTTTTTTTTTTTTTTTTTTTTGCAAAACATCAACTATAATCGGTTTATGTTCATGCACACGTGGATCGATTCTGGGTTGGTGATCTTCATTCACGAAGGACATATAAATTTTGTTAACGTATGTGTTAGAGCAATGCTCGGTTGAACCCATAAGTTTTGTTATCTCAAGCTTGTTGTCAATGTTAGATGATCAAAACTATTTCTTGATTTCTAGTCTACTAAGTCAAGTCTTGGACTAGGTTAGAATTTGGTAGTTGAGTATCAGACATCAGCCTCGAAGACTGAAGATCGAAGAAGACATTTGAATAACTTTTATATCAGGTATGTGAAGACTGATTCTATTTTACTCATTATCTTACCAATCTATCTATTGAGACTATATCTTACGACTTATAGTATATTTACAAAAAAAAAAAAAAAAATTGAGTCAAGCTTATTGTCTTGTTAAAAATCTCGAAATATTATTCTAGCATAGATGTTAGTTCGAAACAATTTATTGTTTGAGAATTGATTTGTGGATCAATTGAAAATAGCCCATATAATTGATTTTATCATTCAGGAATGTTTCAAATATCATAAGAAAGAGTTTCATTAACTTCTGATATTTATGTTCAGGGTAGGTTGGCAAATACGTTTGCAGACTATATATATATATATATATATCTGAATTTTATAAATACAGGAAGGTTGGCAAACTTGTTCGTAAACCACAAGTTCAATTGGGAACAATTCATGAACCCGGTTGGTATACCGTGGTGAACTGATTTTTTTTAGTGTTGATATGAAAGGCTTAAGGTTGGCGAATCCGGTTGGAAAATAGTGTCCATCTGAGTTCATAAGCCAAGAACGGTTGGTGAACCCAGTTCGCAAACTCCATATGAGTTCTCGATCCGAGTAAGGGTTGGCGAACCCGGTTCACGAACCGTAGCACCCTGACTTGTGAACTAGCCTTACAGTTCACGAACTGTCTCACTAACTGTCCCAGTAAACTTAGCAGATGCTCAAAGACTTATTTTTTTTAATATGTTTAACATTATGACTATCTTAAACACTTTTAAGATTTCATTGATCACTTAAACACTTATGTGTGTGCATCATGATTAAACTCTTATGTGTTTTTATGAACATCATATTGCTTATTGTTCACATGACATATATGCCAAAACGAACAAGTCATTATACACGGTTCCAGAACCGGTACACATTGTATAATATTCTATTATATTTTCAAGACCTAAGGTGTTTTCTTGATTCCCAAGTTATCTTAGCTTGAATACTAATTAACCCTCAGTCTTGAAAATCTATAAATCGGGTTGCTCTTTCAACTGGGAAATTCAATCCTTGACACTTTGTGTTATAGTTGATCTAGAGTCGTCCTCTATGAACCTAGGTTTCCTCTGAGAAACATAATTAGGTTTACGACTAAAAGAATTCGTTTTTGGGATTCGTGAAACTAGGTCCAACTATATTTTACCCTGATAGTTCGTGAATCCTGATCTTGCTTTTCTGTTATCGAGGTTTTCATAATCTCTTTCAGGAAAGATAGATAGAAATTGCAAATTTCTCTTCGTCTCAGACTTTGTGATTCCTCAAGATAGATATCTGATAATTTATCTTAAGTGATTTTTTGAAGATTATTCTTGAGAGGTGGTTAAGAATCTAGGCTGCTCTTTGGGGGTCGTAAGTTCTGGATTTGTGAGGTTTGGTAGCTTGTCTATTGCAAACAGATTTCCACACCTTAGTCTTTCGATCTAAACGAAAATCAAATAAGCTTATCGGTTAGAGGCAGATTGGTATCAAAAGTCTTCACTGTGGCTGAAGCAACTCTTACGATGTAAAGGGCGTCAGCTAAGGGAATAAGTGCATAGACCCTTGCGAGGTTCAAGAGACGCAAGGAGTGCGGTTGTAACTAAATCGCTTGTAGGGTTGATTCGTTCTCATATACATTCCAGTTCGAAGTCTGATAGTAGGCTAGTGTATGTAGGTTGTTAACACATATCGGTGTTCAAATCTGGATGAGGTCCCGGGATTTTTTTGCAGTTGCGGTTTCCTCGTTAACAAAATTTCTTGTGTCTTGTGTTTTTTACTTTTCCGCATTATATTGTTTATCTTTATAATTGGATTTACGCAAGTTGTACGTATCCAGTCTAAGTAGAGACGTCAATCTAATTGTGATAGATTACAAGACTCGTTCTTGTGGAATTCACATCTTGAAAGGTATATAACAAGTTTAATTAATTACTTGGCAGAATTACGATTGGATTATTTTGATACGACTAGATTAATCTTGGTTATTGATTTTTGAGATCGCCCAAGTACTCTTCTTAATAATCAGGTTCACGGACTTATTGTCTCATACATACTAATTGAGAAAAGGTAGAGATATAAACTCTATATTGTCAAGGATCATTAAGTTGGTCTACTTTCAATTGTATTAGGTTTTGTCTATACAAGTTGCCGAACGAAAAGTTGGTCGTGTATTTGGCACCTCAGCGTTTTTGGTATGTATATATAAAACCTTATTTTCGCAATCGGTTTCTATTTAGTCTTATATAAACCGATTGCTGCATTTTCATAAGAAAAAAAAATCATTCATACTTTTTAGGACATCTTCATTCTTTTCAAATCTACTCATTTTCGTAGGAATCACGAATGCACTTAGCACGTGCATCAAGCCTTTGAACTCCTATGCGACCTTAGTGGACGAGTTATAGTCTCGTGAGGGTTTACATGGAGATTTACCCATAAAATCTACACAAAAACTTCTAAAACTATCAATCTTCGCCGGACAAATCGAAGTCCGATTCAATAAAGCCCGCCATAATGTCCAGGGCATACTTGGTAGGCTGAGAAAGATGCCTATAATTATAAAATGCAAGTACACAGTGTCGACAAGCAACACAGGGCAAGCACAGTTCGATCCACAAAGACTTGGAGGGTGTAACGTTGAAGCTTATGGTCTTACTAAACTGATTCTTAACAAAGAGTAACACAAATGGGTTGTTTTGGGTGTCGATACGACAAGAAGATTTGTAGTGAACAAACAATAAAACATATTGTAAAGTAAATATGCAAAACAGATTGTAAATAAAGGCTAGAGAGCACTAGGGTGGTTGAATCCACCTCCTAATCCTATACTAAGGCAAAACAAACTCACATTAAGCTCTTGTCCTTCCCTTGAAGGTCTCAGGTGGAAGAGTTATCAACCAATTTCACTAACTCACCCCTAGTATAAGTTGTCTTCTTATAGTACAACTTATCACAGGTTCATTTGATCAAAAAGCTAACTACTCAATCCTAAAGAAATGAAGCACAACAATAAGCAACATTATGAACTTGAATTATCTTAACATATGATCAAGGGTTTCATCTACACCCCAACAAGGTGATTTAGAACATAATAAACGTAGTTAAAACACAATTGAATTAATCTAACAAAATAAACCCTAAAAATTCTGACCCACCCTTCTTACACGGAGAACAATTCTATATATACCTAAAAATCCTTATATAACCCTAATAATCGAATTAAATGCAAACACTATTCACCAAAGACTCTGAATTGGTTGTCCCCTCTTCCAATTGCCTCTGCAAGATCATTAATTCGTTGTTGGGGAAACCCTAACTCCATCTATCTCGAGCTCAGCTTCTAGGGATTGGGAGAAGCTGTGGTGGAGATAGCTAGAGCTAGAGATGTTGAGGGCGGCTGTGCTGCTGCTGTTGTCGGGAGAAGGAGATGCTGCTGGTGATGTTGGCTCTGCAAATAGTCGGGGGAGGAGAAGAACTGAGCTCTGGTTTTTGTCGGGAGAGAAAGAGAGAACTGAAGGTGGGGAGTGTTTGGCTGCTGCTCGGTTAGGTGAAGGGGGGTAGGTGGCTATGGTGTGAGGCGGGAGCAGCGAACGTTGATGCATTGCAACGCTAGGACGTTGGATGCAGCTGATAAATCAAATCTAACGGCTCAGGATGGAGAGGGCTTGGATTCGGGTCATGGGTAGGATCTTGGATAGCTCAAGCCCATATCTTTGTAAACGGGTTGCTACTTGTCAGGTTGCAACTGATGCGCAAGCGGGTTGCAACTTCTCTTCCATAGTCGCTTGTCTCCAACTTTCTGCTATTTTGGCTCCTTAATTTCTCCAAGCTTTATTTACTACCTAAAAACATAAAATTAATTAGTACAAGTATTTATTCTTGAAAACAAAGAAAATACAGAATTTGGGATAATATATGATTTTAAAGCACAAAAGATAAGTTAAATGCCAATAAAAAGGTGTAGAAATATGCAACATTTGGCACTCATCAAATACCCCCAAACCTGAATTTTACTTGTCCTCAAGTGAAACAGAAATTAAGAAATCCTATCTATACCACTGTCGCTGGTCTCTCGAATGCATTTAGCGTGTGCACTAAGCCTTTAAACCCCTAGGTGTCCCTAGTGGACGAGTTGTAGTCTCGTGAGGGTTTACCAGAGGTGTACCCACAAAACCTTCTCCAACTTCAGAGCGTAAAAGAGTCTCAAGCATCCAAGTAACTATGAGGACATAGAGTTTCTGCATGCTAGTAACACGAAGTTAAAACTACCAAAGAACGCATTCTCATCCTTAAGAGTTGAGCGAGAAATAACCATACCATATGAAAGAATTCGGGTTCGAGAGTGATCACAAGCCTCGACTTATGCCTCACCAATAGGGTTTTATGATAATTGCACTCAAAAAGACCGCTTTTTTAGTCTCTCTTGTGTGCAGGCAGGAATAAAGAGAGAAATCCTGCACACGTTGAAGGTAAGAAGGATAACCTTCCGAAATAATTTATGGAGACTCCACAGAATTGTGGACAAAAAGAATCTTTTTCTGATGATCTCTAAGAAAGGAAATCAACCATTAGCAAGGATGGGAGTACTCACTTACCTTCACATCCAATCGGCAATTAACACCACTCTCACAACATCCATAGAAATGTCTTCAATCTTCGGCCTTCGGTCTTCAACTGTTGATGATGAACTTCTGAACTTCGCAAAAAACTTGACAATTTGTAACTTTTCTCTTCAATTTCCTTGTTGCTTGGAATTTTCTTCTTGAATTCTTCTTCTTTACCATGGTTGTATCAAAACTAAACTAAGAAAATAAACTGCAATTTTTTTTTAACCCATGAAATGAAAATAACAACAAAAACAATGAAACTACTAACTCCATGGATGAAGGACTTTATCACTCAATTTTCCATAACTTGTATTGTCTTGATTTCATAAACTTCACTAATTCTCATCTTATTTTCTTTTGTTTGAATTGTTGCATGTAAACCTTGGACTATTTCAACTTTTCTTCAAATATTCTGACGTTGCTCTGCTCGCTGACGATGATGTGTTTCTATGGATCCGTTGATGTTGTTGAGAGAGAGAGAGAGAGTGATGCTAACTACAAATCGAACTACAAGAAGGATTTTTCATCTTTAAACGTCACCCTCATGATTGACAAAATTAGCACTCAAGAGATCAAAAATAGTGCTGAAAGTGGTGCGAAGTTGGGTAGCTCACCATTCCTACCCGGAATTGACATACGGTGACACCCACTCTAATAGGACTTTTTAGATAGTCACAAAAAATGAAGGTCGGTGCCTCGCTTGATGTAAAAATGGGTAGTCTCCACTATGGGTGATCACAATTCTACTATCAAATATCTTTGCAGCACCTAATTCGCCCTCCGGCATGGTTAAATCCAACTTTAACGCTCTAATCAACTAAGAAACCCGATTGTGTTCTCCAGTACTTCCAAGTTCAGTTATTTCGGTCAGACTCTCTATGTAAACATAGCTAGAAGCATGCTAATGACTCTAAGATCTCTAAAAGTTGGAGGTTTTTATGTACATATTTACAAAGAGTTTTGAAAATTTTTGAATTTTTGATTTTTGAATTTTAACAAAAGGCTAAAAACTCTATTTGCAAAACACACCCCCAAACCTAAATCTAACATTGTCCTCAATGTGTCAACAGATGATAAGAATTTAAACAGTCCCATACCATGAGAACTATGTTGAGTAGAGAAAAGGGAAGAGATTACCGGATGCAAGAGGATGTTGCTAAACCATAGGAGGATGAATGCTTTGAAAGCAAACAACAAGAGCGCTAGACAAAAATTTTGGTTAGCACACATTAAAAAAGAAAAGGAAAAGGGAAAGAGAAAGAGAATGGATTTTTATTCCATATGTATGTACACAAGTGAACTAGTTTAGTCCACATAGATGGGGTCTTCCAGGTCTACGGTCTCAACTTCTGGTGGAAGATGCTCCAAAAATGGTTTCAATCTCTGACCATTGACCTTGAAGTCATTCTTGTTTATTGGGTTTTCGATTTCAACAACTCCATGGGAGAAAACAGTACGTACCAAGAATGGACCTGACCATCGAGAACGTAACTTACCTGGAAACAAATGCAAACGAGTGTTGTACAATAAAACTTTTTGACCAGGTGTGAAAGACTTGCGCAAAATGCGCTTGTCGTGAAACACTTTCATTCTTTGTTTGTACATTTTGGCACTATCATATGCATCATTTCTTAATTCTTCTAACTCATTGAGTTGAAGTTTTCTTTGGGTACCAAATTTTTATCAAGATCAAAGTTCAGTTTCTTTACAGCCCAATATGCACGATGTTCTAACTCTACAGGTAGGTGACAAGCTTTACCGTACACAAGTCTGTAAGGGGACATGCCAATGGGAGTCTTGTATGCAGTTCTATAGGCCCACAAAGCATCATTTAAACGTAAAGACCAACATTTCCTAGAAGGATTAACAGTCTTCTCAAGAATATGCTTAATTTCCCTATTAGAAACTTCTACTTGGCCACTGGTCCGAGGATGGTAAGGTGTTGCTACCTTATGAGTGATTCCATACTTGCGCATAAGTGATTCAAAAGGTCTATTGCAAAAATGACTACCTCCATCACTGATTATTGCTCTAGGTGTTCCAAAGCGGGAGAAAATGTTTTTTTTTAAGAAAAGAAAGAACAACTTTATGATCATTTGTTTTGGATGCAATGGCCTCTACCCACTTAGAGACATAATCAACAACAACAAGAATGTACAACTTACCTTTAGAGTTAGGAAATGGACCCATGAAATCAATACCCCACACATCAAACAGCTCAACAATCAAAATGGGTTGTAAGGGCATCATGTTTCGTCTTGAGATACTTCCTAATTTCTGGCATCGGTCACAAGCAACACAAAAAGCATGGATATCTTTAAACAATATTGGCCAATAAAAACCACTCTGCAAGATCTTTGCAGCAGTTTTCTTGGCGCTAAAGTGGCCTCCACATGCATGGTCATGACAGAAAGAGATGACATCCCTTTGTTCAGAACTGGGGACACATCTCCTAATGATTTGGTCTTGGCAGTACTTAAACAGATATGGGTCATCCCAAAGGAAATGTTTAACTTCATCCAAGAACTTAGAATGGTCTTGTTTAGACCAATGCAAAGGCATTCTACCTGTGGCAAGGTAGTTCACGATATCTGCAAACCACGGCATTTCAGACACAAGCATCAATTTTTCATCAGGGAATGATTCTCTAATCAGCACGGATTCATCAACAGATTCAACATTCAACCTAGACAAGTGATCAGCAACAACATTTTCTGATTATATCTCGAATTTCGAGGTTAAACTCTTGTAACAAGAGTATCCATCGAATTAGACGAGCCTTAGCATCTTTTTTAGACAAAAGATATTTCAATGCAGCATGGTCAGAATATATGATGACTTTAGACCCTATCAAATAAGATCTAAACTTATCCAATGCAAACACAACAGCTAGCAATTCTTTCTCAGTTATTGAATAATTCAGTTGAGCATCATTAAGTGTTTTACTAGCATAGTAGATCACATAATGGAGTTTGTCTACTCGCTGGCCTAAAACAGCTCCTACAGCATAGTCAGACGCGTCACACATAATTTCAAATGGTAAGGTCCAATCGGGTGGTCTGACTATATGGGCAGATGTAAGGAGAGCCTTCAATTGCTCTCATGCTTCCTTACAAGTATCATCAAAGACAAATGCAACATCTTTTGCAAGAAGATTACACAAAGGTCTTGAAATTTTACTAAAGTCTTTGATGAATCGGCGGTGAAAACCCGCATGGCCTAAGAATGATCTTATGTCCCTCACAGAACGAGGTTGAGGCAAGTGTTGAATGAGATCAACCTTGGCTTTATCTACTTCTATGCCTTTTTCCGAGATGATATTCCCTAGAACAATGCCTGAGTTAACCATGAAATGACATTTTTCCCAATTCAAAACCAAATTCTTTTCCTTACACCGAATCAGCACACGAATAAGATGATGCAAACATTCATCAAAAGAAGACCCAAAGACAGAAAAATCATCCATGAAAATTTCAAGAAACTTATCTACCATGTCAGAAAATATGCTCATCATGCAACGTTGAAAAGTAGCGGGTGCATTACACAACCCAAAAGGCATACGACGATAAGCAAATGTTCCATAAGGACAGGTAAATGTGGTCTTTTGTTGGTCTTCGGGTGCTATGTGAATTTGGTTATAACCCGAATAGCCATTTAAGAAATAATAGTGACAATGTCTCGATAACCTTTCTAGCATTTGGTCAATGAAGGGAAGGGGAAAATGGTCTTTCTTTGTTACTGTGTTGAATTTTCTATAGTCAATACAAACTCGCCACCCCGTGGTCACATGGGTGGGGACAAGCTCATTCATTTCATTTTGAACTACAGTAATGCCAGACTTTTTGGGTACCACTTGAATGGGACTGACCCACTGGCTATCTGGAATTGGGTAAATGATACCCGCATCAAGCAATTTCAAAATCTCACCTTTAACAACATCTCTCATATTGGGGTTAAGTCTCCTTTGCATTTCCCTAGATGGTTTAGTATTTTCTTCAAGATTTATGTGATGCATGCAAATTGTGGGACTTATACCTTTAAGGTCTGAGATGGTCCAACCTAAGGCTTCTTTATGTTCTTTAAGCACTTATAAAAGTTGACTTTCCTGTTCTGTGTCTAAACATGATGCAATAATCACAGGTAAAGTATCAGAAGGACCTAAGAAAGCATAGAGTGGAAGTGGTTCCACTGCAGTCTGCCATTTAGCAATATCCATGGGTGGAACAGATTCAAGCAAAGAGTGAATTTCACCAATGTACTTAGACTCAAAGAGATCTAAGTCAAAGTTATCTAAACATGCTTGCAAATGGTCCACTGACAAAATGTCAGGCAATGAGTCTTGGATCAGACTCTCAATCATGTTAATCTCATGCAAATTAGTATCATCACAATCAATGGGTTGTTGACTAGTGTTAAAAACATTCAGTTCTATGGTCATGTTACCAAAAGATAATTTCAACACTCCATTACGAAAATTTATGATAGCTTTGGACGTCGCCAGGAAAGGACGTCCTAAGATAACAGGAATGTGATTATCTAGGTTTTGCACAGGTTGAGTATCTAAGACAATGAAGTCCACAAGAAAGAAAAATTTATCAACCTTGATTAACACATATTCAACAATGACACGAGGGGTTTTCACAGATCTGTCCGCTAATTTTAGCATAACCGGAGTGGGTTTCAGCTCCCCAAGACCCAGCTGCACATACACAGAGTATGGCAATAGATTCACACTTGCTCCTAAGTCTAGTAACGCCTTTTCGACCACATGGTCACCTATGGTGCATGTAATTGTTAGACTACCTGGGTCTCTAAACTTAGTTGGAATCTTGTTTTGAATTATTGAGCTCACCTGCTCAGTGAGAAAAGCATGCTTAAGCGCATGAAGCTTTCGCTTTTGTGTGCACAGATCCTTCAAAAACTTAGCATAGGTGGGTATCTGCCTGATTGCTTCGAGAAATGGAATGTTTATGTTAACTCGTTTGAACATTTCCAAAATCTCGTTGTATTGGTTACCCCTTTCTGCTGCACCAACCTTTGTGGGAATGGAGCAACATGCACATGACTTGGCAAAGAAACATCTATATCAGTAGGACTTTTAGATTTATCAACATGCTCAGATCCATTTTTTACAATAGATGTTTTCTGCGGTGTTGTGTATACTGGTGAGTCTGATTTAGACTCGCTTGACTGTGGTACACCTACATTGTTCTCAAAAACTTTACCACTACGAAGAGTGGTGACAACATTCACATGACTATGTGAAGTTTCATTGCAAGTTGAAGTACCTGCCTGAAACACATTCTTTGGATTTTGTTGGGGATGACTAGGGAGTTTACCTTTTTCTCTCTCATTCAATGCATCACAAATTTGACACATTTTAAATTCTAGACTTGTGAATCGTTGGTCGGTGGTCTACTAAAGTTGTAAAAGATTTTGGGTCAACAGACCGACACTGTCCTCAAAGCTAGGCTTTTTCTATACAGGGTACTGAGTGTGTGGTTGTACTTGGGGGTTTCTAGGATATGAGTATCCTTGGTTATTATTTGTTGTTCCCCTTGTACATGCCCTTTAGACCATGAGAAGTTAGGGTGATTCCTCCACCCTGGGTTGTAGGTCTTAGAATAAGGGTTGTTCTCTTGCCTATGGTACAACGCATTGGCTTGCTCGGTTTTAGACTCTTGAAATGCATGTAGGTCTGGACAACTGTCCACTAAGTGGTCTGAACTATGGCATGCGGCACAAGTGGCCATTTCAATTTGGTCACGGAGAGTATGGGCATTAGTTTTTACATTCTTCTGCAGCTCTAGCACTTCTATTCTCCTAGCCAAAGATGCCATCTTTGCATTTCCCTCAAAGTCAAACTCAATTCTATGAACATTAGCTACATGGGTAGTCCTTTTAGGTTCACGGATGGACTCCCACTGCTGAGTCTTTTCAGCGACTTCGATTAAGAAAGTCCAAGCCTCATCAGCACTTTTGTCAATAAATGCACCATTGCACATTGACTCAACTGTGGTTCGGGTCCTGACCTCTAGGCCTCCATACAAAATTTGCACAAGTCTCCATTTTTCAAAACCATGTTGGGGACATTGGAGCAATAATTCATTGAATATCTCCAAATATTTTGCTAGAGTCTCTTCTTCTAATTGCACAAAACCATTTAGACTTTGGCGAATTGTTGCAGTCTTATGGTTGAGGAAAAACTTTTTGAAAAATTCTTTTGTGAGATCATCCCATGTTCTATGGACTGTGGTTGTAGGGCATGAAGCCATGACTTGGCTTTTTCTTTCAAAGAGAAAGGGAACAATCTCAGCTTGAGGGACTCTTCCGGTATTTGGTTAAAACGCAGAGTCCCACAGATATCTTCAAAATCTCTCACATGGTGGTAAGGGTTTTCAGCATCAACCCTCTAAACACGGGCAACATGTGAATTGTGCTTGCTTTCGGTTCAAACCGCCAAAGATCACCGGGTAGAATGATGCAAGAGGGATGTCTTGCCCTAGTGGGGTACATGTAGTCCTTGAGACTACGGGGTTGGTTCGGTTCATCACCCATTGTATCAGATTGGTCTGGGCTTTCTACTCCAGAACTGGGTATGTAAACAATATCTTCTTGGCGGATTCTAACTAGTTGGGTTGTTTGGTCTATAAAAGACATAATCATAGCCTAGCTAGCACATCAAGCATGTTAAACACTCATACAACCAATCGATTTTCAAACCAGGGAGGCAAAGCTCATAAGAATCAAAAACTAGTTCTCGGAATTAGTCACACAGGATTGATGTCTGCTGCTTTTAAGAAATGCACAGCAAAAGCTTGCTTGGCAGGTTGAACAAATAACAAAATATGTGCACAGTTTTCAGGGCAGCTAGATTATGCTCACTCAAGGTGAAGCATGTGCTGTGTGATTGTGAAAAACAACAGCTTGGCAGGTGATCATGGCTCAACAGATTCAACATGTCATTAACAATTTAGATACAAAATTTCAGCACGGCTAACAACAAACTTGGCCAACCAAGGTATAGCTCAAATACCACAGAATCAAACCTTTGTGCACAGATTCCAATTGTTATACTGCCTAGACAAGTAGTAGTGCACAAAACACACAAAAGCACAAGTCTCAGCTAGCACGAATTTTACTCAAGTGTCACAGATCATGCACGAAGGTACCAGGGAAGCTAGTTCAACAAACATTCAAGTTTTGTACAGCCAATAACAATCTCAGTTCACCAAAGTAAAACTCAAATATCACAAGCTTAAGTTTTGGGGAATGAAAAACCAGTTCTGAGATTCAAATTGGTTCACTGGTTACAACACAATCAAATGCCACAACTTGGAAGAGTAGTATAATGCTCAGCAGGACAGGACAGCTAGTGTATCAGGCTATCAGGGTTTATCATTCATGCAGATATAGAGTATAATGGTGTTTGAGAATGACCAATCGGTTTTAGCCACAATGGCTATGCTGTTCTGCTCCTTTTTATGCTTTTGCTTCCTTTGGTTTGTACAGAGATGTCACAGGTACCTGTTTGCTCAGGAGAGGATGTCAGTGCTCAAATATGTGCAGGTAGCACAGAAACATGAAGAGTAATTATCGATCAACAACTAGAATCATAAGACAACTGCTGAGAACTGCAGTGATGAATTACTGAAAAACTGAGCAAAAGACTTCTCAAACTACAATTGCAGCCATGTAAACCCTATCACTATTCAAGATTTAGACAGAACAATAGGGAGTTCAGCTGAGATGTGAAAGATCAGGTCTCGCAGGCTTGAGTTCAAGCTAGGCCAGACGCTGAATGAAATAGCAGGTATTAACAAAGGGCCAATGAACATCTGAAACTATGATCCTACAGATTCCTTCACTTACCGATGGATATTCACAGATGATAATGTGGTTTAAGTTTCAAAACAAAGGAACCTAACAAAAATACAATCGAGCTACAGAATTACAACCAAAAGTTACACATTGAGAACAGTTACAGATAATTCAAACTTGAGATAAGATGAACAATGATGCAGTTTATGCGAATGAGATGATTTGAAATTTAAAACTTGCAGAGAATACTTAAGAGATCCGATGACAATTATATACACAGATGGATTTAACTATTGTAAGCTAAGAAAGTGAAGGAAAACTATTGAAAATTTTTGCTAAGCAGCTACAGGATTACAGATGGAACTAACTAAGGCACTAATTTTTTTTTTTTTTTTTTTTTTGAAATTAAGTTGCCAGAAGATTGCGACACTAACTAAGCTACACCACAACAACAATCTACAGATTTGTGAACAAAAGTACTACAGAATGTTACCGAGTGCATCTTACGTCAACTTTTAACAAGGTATATAAACAGATGGACTAACTAAACTACAATACAATGGCAAAGTGACAGGTGCAGGTGAACTACAAACTGAAAATAAGATAAACAAGGATGCAACCTATGCAAATGAAAATGATTGAAATTCAAAACTTATAGTTACTGCCACAGAGCTAAGATGGTATTAAGTTACAGCATGAGATGCACTGAGAAAGAAAACAAAAGAAAAGTTAACAGATATGCTAAGGAAACTTACAGGACTATGATGCACTTAACTGAAACAAAAAGAAGAAAAGATTCAGACATAACTAATATTCACATGGCTAAACTAAGAATAAAAGGGAATTTTAATAGAGTTACCATCTAGACTACATGATACACTTATGTATGACTTGCAATAGGACGATGATGCTACTAATGTATGACTGGGTCTGTTACAGACCAAAAGAAGAAGATGTCAATAACTGAGTTATACAAAATGCATGTAAACAACCTTAGTGAAAAGTGACAATGCTGACTACCGAACTAAAACAATTTGAAAGTTGCAGATGGAGACTAATATGAGATGCAAACTAACCACAGAATGCAGATTAAATCACAGATGTGTCACAAAGTTACACTACGAAGCTGGAAAAATAAAAATAAATCTAAACATATATACAAAACTTAAAATAAAATCAGTAAAGTAAACTACAGATCAACTACACCGCTACCGAGTCCCCGGCAGCGGCGCCAAAAACTTGGTAGGCTGAGAAAGATGCCTACAATTGTAAACTGTAAGGGCACAGTGTCGACAAGAAACACAGGGCAAGCACAGGTCGATCCACAGAGACTTGGAGGGTGTAACGTTGAAGCTTATGGTCTTACTAAACTGATTCTTAACAAAGAGTAACACAAATGGGTTGTTTTGGGTGTCGATACGACAAGAAGATTTGTAGTGAACAAACAATAAAACATATTGTAAAGTAAATATGCAAAATAGATTGTAAATAAAGGCTAGAGAGCACTAGGGTGGTTGAATCCACCTCCTAATCCTATACTAAGGCAAAACAAACTCACATTAAGCTCTTGTCCTTCCCTTGAAGGTCTCAGGTGGAAGAGTTATCAACCAATTTCACTAACTCACCCCTAGTATAAGTTGTCTTCTTATAGTACAACTTATCACAGGTTCATTTGATCAAAAAGCTAACTACTCAATCCTAAAGAAATGAAGCACAACAATAAGCAACATTATGAACTTGAATTATCTTAACATATGATCAAGGGTTTCATCTACACCCCAGCAAGGTGATTTAGAACATAATAAACGTAGTTAAAACACAATTGAATTAATCTAACAAAATAAACCCTAAAAATTCCGACCCACCCTTCTTACACGGAGAACAATTCTATATATACCTAAAAATCCTTATATAACCCTAATAATCGAATTAAATGCAAACACTATTCACCAAAGACTCTGAATTGGTTGTCCCCTCTTCCAATTGCCTCTGCAAGATCATTAATTCGTTGTTGGGGAAACCCTAACTCCATCTATCTCGAGCTCAGCTTCTAGGGATTGGGAGAAGCTGTGGTGGAGATAGCTAGAGCTAGAGATGTTGATGGCGGCTGTGCTGCTGCTGTTGTCGGGAGAAGGAGATGCTGCTGGTGATGTTGGCTCTGCAAATGGTCGGGGGAGGAGAAGAACTGAGCTCTGGTTTTTGTCGGGAGAGAAAGAGAGAACTGAAGGTGGGGAGTGTTTGGCTGCTGCTCGGTTAGGTAAAGGGGGGTAGGTGGCTATGGTGTGAGGCGGGAGCAGCGAACGTTGATGCATGTCAAGGCTAGGACGTTGGATGCAGCTGATAAATCAAATCTAACGGCTCAGGATGGAGCGGGCTTGGATTCGGGTCATGGGTAGGATCTTGGATAGCTCAAGCCCATATCTTTGTAAACGGGTTGCTACTTGTCGGGTTGCAACTGATGCGCAAGAGGGTTGCAACTTCTCTTCCATAGTCGCTAGTCTCCAACTTTATGCTCTTTTGGCTCCTTAATTTCTCCAAGCTTTATTTACTACCTAAAAACACAAAATTAATTAGCACAAGTATTTATTCTTGAAAACAAAGAAAATACAGAATTTGGGATAATATATGATTTTAAAGCACAAAAGATGAGTTAAATGCCAATAAAAAGGTGTAGAAATATGCAATATTTGGCACTCATCAATACTCCATAATTTTGGATACCATGAAGTGATAGCTTTCAATAAATGTGAATGCTTCTCCCTTTTCCTCCAAGTAGTGCGCTATTACACTTCCTTATATAGAAACGCAACACAAACTTACTTTGTTAGTGTAGTTTCATTAGAAGACCAAAGAACTTAGCTTATGTAAAATAAACCATAAAAATAATTATAAATTTCTAAAGGGACAAGCCTAAATGGATATTTTTAAATATCTTTTGTTGGATAGCTATAAAAGCAACTATCACATTTTGGATGACTTGATACCTATCATGAATTTGTTGAACACCTTTCCTCTTTGGATTCCCGTAATCTCGCCTATATTGGTTATATATCTTCGCCCTAAAGGTTTCGGGTTCTACCCTTATAGGGCAAAGGTATACAACTCGACTTTCGGCGTACCATATATTGATTATGGCAAAATCCTCGGTGGAGTCAAATGATGATCTGTTTGTATGTAGAAGTACGAAATGTGTGTTTGTAGAGTATATAGAGTACGAGTGAATTGAATATATACGCAAGGTTGAAGCAAATCGGATCTGGGAATAGGGCCTCTCTATCTAGAAAAAGATTCCAACGACTAGTTTTTTTTTTCCGAAAAAAGAATTAATTGAGCACAATCGACCCTCATAAATGCCCATGCAAACCGATTTTATTTTTATGCCAAAGAGAAACGATCTTTAGAGATGTCAACATTCACCGATTGTAGGTCTGAAAATTAAAAAAAAAAAAAAAATTGAACTTTCCACCGACTATAATCGGTTCATATTATTGCACACGTAATCCTATTTTAACCAGAAAAAGATACAAAAAACTAAAATTTCAAAGGCTTTTGGAATCAGATCATACGAATACCTACATAAACCGATTTTGGGATGAAACCTAAGCAATCGGTTCGTAGGTGTAGTCATATAGACGATTGTGTGCTTCTATTTGTAATATAAAGTTTGAAGCATGTATAAACTCGTTGTACCATAAATCCATTACATACCATAATTATAATTAAAATCGTAAGTGTATTAATTTATAAACCCATTTTGCAATAGTTAAATTAAAAACCATAATTGTCCAAACAAGTCTTATGATAATTAAAAACCATTGAAAGTCTTAAACACTTAATCTTATAATATCTCAATTAGCTAGAACAAGGGAGCATCAACATCATGGAGCTGCAACATTTGGAGCACCAACATCAGGAGCAGAGCAGGATCACCATCAACAACAACAACATCGGCAGCAGCTGCATTTGCAACAGCAACAGCATCAGCAACAACAACTTTTGCTAAATCTTCATCCATTTCTCTAACTGCTCCTCAAGATCCAACCGATCTTGTCTCTTCCTATTTGTCGAGCACTCAAAGTTCCTTATATGAAAGCTGATCTGCAATTGCCAAAGACTTCTTTAGTTTGGTCTCTCGATAAAATGCAACATTTTATTTGTTGACAAACATTTTCTCTGGCTCCCTCTTAAGATCAATCACTTGGATTTGTCGGTTGTAAAATTCAAGTGACCGAAGTCCATAAGACTGTAGGTGTAACCCAATTTTGTCTAGAAAAATAAACAGGAAATGAAACCCTAAGAATTGCTGGATAAGACATATAAATAAAAACTGATTCTTGTATCAGAATCTCAACAGATAAATGACATAATCGGCATATGAACCACGTACATAAAAACCGATTGTAACAGTACAAAGTTCAAAAAATATTAGTACACATAATCGGTTTATGTTCATGCACTTATAAGCCGATTCTGGTGATGTCTTTATATATTCTGATTTTTTCCCAGAATAGGTCGATGATAATCAACTTATAAACCGATTATGTAGCATGTTCATCATAGAGGTGAAGAAATAACCCAGAATCGGTGGATACGATGGATCCCTAAAAACAGGTTCTGGGTAGAAATCAAAGATTTTGATTTTCTAAAATGGGTTAATTTTAGATGCATAAATCAATGAATAATTAAGTTTACTAGAACGAGTTGATGGAAATTTACCTTATCTTTGTTGGATCTGCGATAGTTGGACAAAAGATTTTATTTTATTTATTTTTTTATATTAGAGTTTACAGGATTAGAAGAATATGGAAAGTTTTTTTTTTTTTTTTTTCTCTTCTTCTTTCTTCCTTTCTTTCTTTCTAGCTAAAAGTAGAAATAATTTGTATTTATATGAGCTAGAATTAGGGATAATTTTAGGTTAGATTGGTATTTTCACCCACCCGTACCATTTGCACAAATTGAGAAAAGAAATTGATAGGCCTCGAACAAAAGGCATAGGTCTCAAACTAGGGAGATTTTTTTAGGGTAGATACAGAGGAAATTCGGAATCCTTCGCAATAGCGTAAGACCTGGAGTGGGTGATAATCCTTACAAGGGATATGAGGTAAACGCTGCAAGTACAAAGGTATTGAAATACATATGATTTGAGTTCCAAAGTCATATCACATGTATCCTTCCCTAATTTCATGGCTGCTGATGGGGGTGCCAAATTGCTTGGGAGTGTACCAATATTCATATAGGATAATAGGACAAAACTTCCTCAAGCCATGTATTGGTACATCCCAAGAAATTTGATACCCCTATTAGCAATGTTGCTTAATTTACTATTTCAGATTAGCTGTAAATTAGATTTCTGTGAGGTTGAACTTCGCTGCAACTCTTTTGGAATGGCATTCAAGCACGAGCCATTCACCCTATGAAGAAATACCGGCCCACCTTGACATTCACAGATCATACGAAAGTGGCATCTTATGTTGATAGGATGTTTGATGAGCAATTTGGTGGTCAGGTAGTCAGTATAGTCGGGCGGACATAACTCACCAGCTGCCTTAATTTTGAATTATTTGATAAAAATAATATAACTGTCATACTTGAGAAAAAGCTAAGCATGACCCCAGCCCCCAGATAATAGTCCAAACCAAACCAAAAGCAGATTATAATGCATGCACCCAACAAAATTATCGCCGCTTCGTCCAATAAGTACTACGTACTAGTCCTGGTTTGTTGGAAATTGCTGTGAGACTACTAGTAATATTTCGTTTTTAGTTTTACTATGCATGTAGTTAGACCATCTCCAAGGAGGGAAGAGGGAATTCTCCAAAATCCGACGTGGCAGCGAATATTATCGACGTGTAAAGTAATAGGGGAACGCCATGTCTAATGGGTGGAAAATTAAACTGTATATCGGTCGGTATAGTGTATATCGATGAAAGGCGATCGCGCTATTTATTAACGATCAGGGAAAAGTTTAACAAGGATCTTTTCACTATTATTTTAATCCGTAACGTTTTTTTTATTTCTTTGTAGCATTTGTAGCAGTTTTTTTCTTCGTAGTGTTTTGTTTGTGTCAGCGTCTATAACAGTCGGTTTTGTGATGACGTCGGTGTATTATGTTTTGGTATGATCTATGCGATTTTGGTTAGTGTGTTTCGGTCTTCCACAAAACTTTGCTTTTTTGGTCAGGTGAAAACAGAAATGCAAAACTTGAAAGCCCATAAATAACCCGACATGCCCGACATAAGCCAACATAACCCGAAAAAACACCAAACATTTCCTCATGTGAATATATTATCGATCGGTGAAAAGAACACCGATCGCCTGATAGTTCGTGGGACCCGTGATTCAAATGGAAAGTCGACCGAGATAATGAATGTGGATCGGTATTCAGAATACCGATCACTCTCTTCACCTATCGAATTTGTGTTCTCCTATCAGCAAACAGTTCAAAACGCTTCTGTAGATGGGGCAAAACGAGTTGCTGGTTTTTACAGAATTGAGGAGACGACCGTGCGGAGGAAACTCCTTGAACCGAGCGAACTGTTAAACCTCACACATATGCACTGCAAAAAGGGAGTGCTTTGAATTCGAGAGATCAATCCGTAGGACTCCGATCTAAACCAAGACAATGGCCGTTCCAGAGTCAATTCGGTCACAAGAGAGGAAGCTGAGAAATGTGTGAGATCAATGGTGATCGAAATTGTAGGTGTGTTGTGTATTATGCGTGAAGAAATAAGATAAGCTCTGATTGATTGAATTTGCTTTGTTGAGAGTATTTGCTCAGACGTTGAGTTCTTAATCTCTTGTTGTCTGTTTGACGAGAGATTGTCTTGTTCTTCAATCATGATTCAGAGACTTATTTATATTGCTAGAATTGTAAACACCTTGATCCCATGAAGTGTGACAGTTGCTGGAGTCAAAGAGTGGGGAAGTGGAAATCGTGTTAAAACCAGTTGCTCATCGTGCGGAGACTTGGTTGATTTTCCATCCACTACTTTGCTAACTCCTCTGACTGATTGCACGACTTGCTCACATTCTCATCATGTGTATGTACACACGTGCCGTAGACCGCCAGACCAAAACCCTAGTTAATATCCCCCCATGTGACACGATTGATGTCTCGTGATTATGGAGTCTGCAAGGCAGACGTGTATTTAGTTAGTCGATTCTTTGACTTTATGGGACGATGAGTCCTTGTATTGCTGAGTCGAACGTGATTTGCAAATGTTCTAAGACTCATGAATTGAACATGTCTGTTGAGATAGAGGTATAATTGTCGAATAAATGTTGATAGTTAAGGTGAACAAATATTGTTCATTTGATGAATTGTTGAATATTGATAATTGAACCAATATTCCTTAGTCTGAGCAAATTTTGCTCATTTGATGAATTATTAATTTAAAATATTTGCAACTGAACCGAGTATAATAATTAAATTGTTGATTACTGGATCAACATAAAATTATTAGTGTTTGAATCTGGAATTATGAACCTTGGATTCAAAACCCTAAGATCAATTGATGATTAATTGATGATTTATTGAAAATCAACCACGGAGTGAAGGAGGGATCGACTACATGGGATGATGAGTCGACCATGTAGCGCCCAGATGCTCGAGTGAGCAAATACCAAAGTCTCTTGAAGACCAGTTGGTGAAAGGATGATTAAATGCTGGTTTAATCCTTTATTATAATAATGCTCGTCTGAGCCTTAGGTGATAAAACCTAATTATGAAGAGATGAGGGACCGACCAAGGGTTCATGAAACCGGCCCTGGTTGGTCACGGGACCAAATGATGATCGTTTTATGAAATTCCAAATTGTTTGGAAGAGTTTGAATCTAATGTGAACAAATTAGGTCAAATGTTGAAAATATGTGGGACCGGCTTCTTGCAAGCCAAAGAGCCAACCTTGGTTGGTCAAGGTAATATGCTCATGTCACCAAAGTGTTCTTGTCTCAGTTCTGAGAATTTTGATATTTTCTGATGCGTGTTTGAGCAACATTTTGAGAAAATATGAAGAAATCAAGGTTTTTGCTCAAACTGAGGAAACTTCATAAGATGAAGGAAATAATAATAATAAAATGAGGAAATCATGAAGTGTGGGACCGGCTATGGCCAAGGCATGGCCGGCTGGCCAATGAGCCCGGTCCCATGACACTTTTCCTAATTTTATGTTATTTTCATGATTTTAAGGAAATATCATGAAATCAAGAATTTGTTGAAACCAAGGAATTTCCTTGAAGTGAAGGAGTTTACATGAGATGAAGGAAACAATAATATTAATAATAATAATAAAATAAGGGGCATGTGGGATCGACCACGACTAAGGCATGGTCGGCCGGCTAGGGCCCGGTCCCGTGAGTCTTCCCTAATTTTATATTATTTTCGTGATTAGAAATATCATGAAATCAAGGAGTTTGTTGAAACTAAGGAGTTTCCTTGAAATGAAGGATTTTCCATGAGATGAAGGAAACATTAATAATAATAATAAAATAAGGGGCGTATGGGACCGGCCACGACTAGGGCATGGTCGGCCGGCTAGGGCCGGTCCCGTGAGTCTTCCCTAATTTTATATTATTTCCATGACTTGAAGGAAATATCATGAAATCAAGGAATTTCATGGGATGAGGGAAATAATTAATAAAATAATAAGGAATCATGAGGTGTGGGACCGGCCACAACTAGGGCATAGCCGGCCGGCTAGTAGACCCGATCCCATGACACCTTTCCTAATTTTATATTGTTTCCTTGATGTGAGGGAAACACCATGAAACTGAGGAGTTTCCTTAAAATGAAGGAGTTTTGTTCAAAATGAAGGAATTTTCATGAGATCAAGGAAAAATAATAAAATATGATAAAATAAGGAACTAGGTATGGGACTGGCCACGGCATGACCGGCCGGCCGGTGGGCCCAGTCCCCTAGCGCCTTAGTTAATTATTATTTTATTATTATTTTCTCCATATTTTGCATAGGTTCGTCGTTCCTTCATATTTTAGAATGCTCGTTCGTGCATTCAGGTGCTTGTTAGTGCATTATTGCTGAATACACTTGCACCATTTTGGTCGGGGCTTACTCGATAGCGGCGCAGATGCCCGTACGTTGAATATTTATCACTAACCCATGGAATTCTACTGGAAAGAACCATGAATTGAAGTGATGAAATATTATGAAGAATGTAGAATATTTACGAATATTCAGTTAATGAATTTAAGGATTAGAAATAATTAATTGATTAGAAATAATTAATTGATGGCTCTATACTAGCAGGCATGCCGTCTAGGAGCATTAATTATTAGAGGATTGGGTGATATGAGCTAGTTGAAGCGTCATATTTATTATGTATAGTATAGTCAGGGAAAACACGTTGTTGCATCCTCGAAGACGTTATCGCTCTATACTAGCAGGCAAGTCGTGTCTCTAGGAGCCGTCCAATCATAACGATTCTATACACATGTCTTTTATATAGTCAGGGAAAACATTGTTACATCCTGAAGACGTTATTGCTCTATACTAGCAGGCAAGCTGTCTAGGAGCCGTCCAATCGTTCGATTCTATGTAAAAGTAATTACTGAAGTTGCTCAGTATTCATGAGATATGCAGTTGCCTCAGTTGAGAGATTGCATATTCACGTATGCTCTGAGAGACAATATACTCAGTCAGAGATTCTTGTGGCATGAGCTTTCATGCTTCAATGAGAGACATGAGCCTCAATATTCATCTGATTGCTGGATCAGGAGCATGTACAATTATGGTTTTACGATTTTAGCCTTTGTCGAAAATCCACCATCTACAACTTCCCATATTCCCTTAATCTCCAATCGAATTCCCTTAAATACGGGTAGGGAAACTGGGTTTTGGGGAATTCCCAACCCCATTGGTCATGTCAATTCCCTTATTTAAGGGTACAAAACCCTCATTGGAGATGGTCTTACAAAATTTATAAATTTGTGACATTAGCTCTGAATCTCAAATGATTTTTAAATAAATCCTATGAGTTCGCCGATTAACCAATCTAACGCTGCTCATTCTCAATCTAAGTTGATTCTAGATATGAACGATCTGACAAGAACTTTCTGCCATGAATGGGTTTTGAAACAGTAACTATTATCCTCAAAGGTGCCCGTTATACATATTGTAGGTGTAAATAATCCACAGGGACAGGTGGAACAATCCTAGGCAATGGCGTACCAAGGGAAATAAGCACTAGAAGTACTGAATCACCTCACCAAATCTTAGCGCGAGAAAAGAGGAACTGAAGCAGCCCGTGAGGTCGACATAAAGGGAGAAAAAGTTCTGATATGATGCTCATCGGGTACAAGAACAATAAATGCACCGACAGAGTTGGTGAAGAGATAAGAAGAGCTCGGTCAAACTAAGACTCGGCCAGGGACCTAAAGGGCGACATCGGTCATCTCCACCAAACAAGCGACATCGGATAGTGGGATATCAGAAGAGGACATCACTCGGCTCGGTTAGATATCTCGACCTAAGCAAATAGGAATATCGGTGAAGCATCAACTGATCACCCGAGAAGAACATCAAGGAAGCTACATCAGGCCCAACATCGTAGTATCTTGGATGTATCATCACCGTGACTATAAATAGAGACTATGTAGAGAGGTAAAACTCAAGTAAGAAGTGAGGAAAGAGAGCACACCTATAGTATTGAGAGAAAAACACTCGTCTTGTAATCTTGAATCAAGCAATAAGATCATCCCTTTACCCCCGTGGACGTAGGTAATCATACCGAACCACATACATCTTGTATTCTTCTATTTCTCTTGCTTGTTACTTCTTATTATGTGTAGGATGTACCATTGGATGTAGTAGTAGGGTTTTCTACATCTACATTATGGCGCCGACTAAGGGGACCGTGTAACATCTTTAGATACCTTGCCAAAACGCCATTAAAAGAGAGATTCAACAGCTCCTATAAACATCTATTGATGATAGTTGATGCTAAGTGAAAGGCTCTAATGGTTGGAACGCATAGGTTTCTAGATCTATCGTTTAAAATTTACCTTTTTGATTAAAAGCTCGATTTCTTTACGTTTTTTTTTCACTTGCCTAATCGTTGAAAAGCTCACAAAATTTTAGTTTGAAAAGAAAAACTTGATCAGTTATCTTCATCATCTTGATTTTGTCGAAGTAAGTACCATAAGGTTTCTTACCTTATGAGTGAGTGTTTTCTGTCGGAAATGTTTGATTAATCGTCTTTCGCCGAGTTAAGTGTTTGCTGTTGAGTTAAGTCCCTTGATTAAAGATCATCTCGTCTTCGGTCTGGACGGTAGAAGTTAACCGTTATAACACCTCAAAGCTCCCGAACGGATCATCTTTGATAATCGGTGGAAGCTAGATTGAAACGTTATTTCGCCGTTTAAATCTTCTTTGTAAGTTAAGTAAAGTACGATAGTGGTGGAGGCAAGACTAACTCGAAGTCATCGAGTTTAGTTTTCCGAAAGCTACGGCTAGAAGGAGTATAGTGAGTGCTTCGTTAATAAGTATCATCTTGATCCTACAGTAAGAGCCTCATAGCGTCAGTAGAAAACTAAAAGAATCCTATGGTACAACCGTCCTCGGGGATTTCCGGTAATCTGTATAGGTGAACCGTCGGCGAAACAACTGGTGAAGGTTGTCGTTATTATCAACCATAACCAAGAAAGAAATTTTCCGATCTAACGTACGGATGATTAATGATTTCTGGCACTAGGAATGTTAGGACAAATAATGATTAATGCATAGAGAAAGTACCGAAAGCGATGTGTCGAAACAACTTTTCAAAGATTGTCCTTTACGGTCAAAACCACTCGATTGCTCAGATCAGCATGCTAGCATAAATGGAATTGTACTATAAAAATAAAAAAAAAATAAAAAAACTTTTTCCACTCTGAACAGCAGAACTGCTGTACTTCATCCTTAACCTTTTCGAAAACAGTTCGAAGTAAGTGTTGTGTACTTTGCTGACGTAGGTAGGGATGGGCGAGCCGAGGCAAAAAAGCAACACTAGAGGCGATGGAAAGCACTTCCAGGACGGGTAAGATTCTCAGGAATCGGGCCATAGCGGGATCCAGTGCACAAGAAGGACTAACGGATTCCCGACAAGAGGTTAGCCGACAAAACCATCAAGGCGAATCTCAGGCACCAGGCAGAGGCATGGCAACTGTCGACAAAGAAGTCGATCTAGGCTGAGACGACGATCTCCCACCAAGAATACTGAGGATTAACCCGAGCCATATGAGGCAGGGGGACATGGAAGATGGAAGAACTGCATCGGATACTGAGGAAGACGTAGAAGTGCAAATGATGCAGGAGGAACGGAGGCGATAAAGGCAACAGATGGAGTATCAACGTGCACTAGAACAGGAAGGAGAAAGGCTTAGACAAGTGCGCTTGGGAATGGGCAACCTCAATCGAGACATCCCACCGGTAACAGCTGATCCTCCCGTAGCTCCAACCGTTCCCCCCGTTATCCCCCCGGCAGGACCACCAACTGCGCCCCCAATGCAGCAGGAAACCAAGTGAATGGCCACTCTAGCCATGAGAGCACTGACCCAATGTTACTTGCTATCTTGGCGAGACAAAGAAGGCAGGAAGATCTTATGAGATAGTTGCAGAGAAGGATTCTAGCCTTGGAGCATGAAAACTACCAGCTCCGCAACCACAGAGACGGATCAAGAGGATCGTCGAGCCGAGGCGCTTCTAGCCATCACACCCAGTCAAGAAACACTCCGACCCCACCCTTGAACCGAGAGCGTGTGCCCGACCCTAATCACTTAAGGGGAGAGTATGGCCCACCCGAGGACTCTTCGACCGAGGAAGAGGCGACAAACGAGGGAACGGATGCAACAACCAAGCAAAAGCTCGAGCAACTTGAGCAGATGGTCAAGAAGCTGACAGGAAATGGCGAGGACAACAAGTTGGCAGAAGTGATCAGCGAAGCATAGAAGACACCATTTACTAAGGAACTGGATCGGACTCCATTCCCGCCAAAGTGTACGTTGCCGACCTTCCCATCCAGGTTTGACGGCACGGGTGACGCAGGAGAACATGTCAAAATGTACAAAGATGTCTCTGTTACAATGGACGAATTACGATGTGGTCATGTGCAAATTCTTTCCAGCGAGTCTCGAAGGTGAGGCAAAGAACTAGTTTTACACCTTGCCCGATGAGTCCATTGGAAATTATGCTGCCTTGGTGGAAACATTCCTGGAAACTTACATGCACAACAGTATTGCTCGGCCCAGAATCAATAAGCTCTTTACACTAGCACGAAGATTTAGGGAACCATTGCGGTCTCTAACAGACAGATGGAGAAAGCTGTGTACTGACATCGGGAAGGTACCGGTCGATCAACAGATCTTCGGGTTCGAAAATTCATTGGGAAAGTCAGACCCTATTTGGATATCAATGTACACCGAGAAACCCCAAACATTAAGGGACATCAGGAAGATGCAAGAACACTACATCGCCTTAGAAGAAATACAGGAAGGAGCACATGATAGGGGAATACAAGAAGCAAGCACTACAGTAGAGGCGATCCCAGGAGAAGATCCAAAGCGATCAGAGAAAAGGCCGAGCACACCACATCAAGGGTCGAACAAGAAAAGTTGGGTCGAGAAAGGAAAGAAGCCTCGCCACGAAACCAGAACTTACACTCCACTAAACGCACCATTGGAAGAAATATTCAAGGAAGTAGAAAAGAGGAACGACATCAGATACCCGAAGACGAGGGGAATCCAGTATGATGAAACAGGGAACCATCCCGAGTTTTGTCATTACCACCAGTATCGTGGCCATTCGACCAATGATTTTCGGGAGGTAAAAGATATCGTCCAACATCTGATCCGAGATGGATACTTGCGACATTTTGTCAAGACATCGCCGACACCCGGTTCAGCCAGATGCTCCAGTACATCAAATAAGAATCAATCGTGGTACCCAGTTCGCCTGTAACACTATCTCGCACTTGGAAACTCAAGGGTTTGACTTGGGTACAGGTATCACTTCAAGGATTCACAAAAGAGATCGAGCGGGAAAAGAAATATTCAGCGTGGCTAAAACTCTGCCCATGGAACCTTGGATGATGCAGCCGATCACTTTCTCAGCAAAAGACGTCCCGTCAAATGGTCAAGCCCATGGAGATCCCCTAGTGGTAACCTTACTTATCGAAGAATGGGGTGTCCGAAGGATACTAATGGACAGCGGGAGTTCAGTCGAGGTCCTTTTTTACGATACCTTCAAAAGAATGGAGTTATCTGATGACATCTTAATCCCGTCGACCTATCGAATCTACGACTTCAACGGTACAGTGACGATACCAAAGGGAGAAGTCACCCTCAGAGTCTCGGACGAACAAGGGTATTTAGACACACTCAACACCTTCTGTGTGTTCTACGTCGTGTCGCCTTACGAAGAAATCCTTGGTAGACCTTGGCACGCATGAATCAAAGGAGTGGCATCGGCATACCATCAAAGACTGCGGTTTCCATCCTACCGAGGAGTAGTGGAGGTGTTGGGCGACCCCCAGGCAGCGAGACAATGCGTACATATAGACATCCAGTAGAATGAAAAAAGGCGATCGAGGAAGCGCCAAGAAAAGAACAAAGCTAAGGAGATAAGGGCGGGAGAAGAACTAGAAAAGGTGATATCACAAGCCATCACAACCTATGAAGCAGACGGGAACGAGATCTTATAGCAATCAAAGGTGCCGACAATAGTTGATGAACCGAAGTCCAATTTCTCGGCCTTAGAATCTACCCGAAAAATTAATTTAGACACTGAGGAAGAGCCTAAAATGGTGAGAATAGGGACTCTATTGATGGATGAACAAACACAGCAGTTGATAACTCTTCTAAAAGAACACATGGACGTATTCGCCTGGCAAATGCACGATATGGAGGGAATTGACCCAGAAGTCTGCTCACATCACTTGAGAATATATCCCAAGTTCAAGCCGATCCGACAAAAGATGAGGAGAATCGCACCCGAGCTACAAGTAGCGGTGGAGGCCGAGCTAAAGAAGCTACAAGTAGCAGGGATTATTCGAAAGGCTCAATATCCACAATGGATATCTAACATGGTGATAGTACCTAAAACGAATGGAGGGGTTCGGGTCTGCATCGACTTTAGCGACTTAAACAAAGCTTGCCCGAAAGATAACTTCCCCCTCCCCAGCATCGATCATCTAGTAGAATCCATAGTTGGATACAAGGCAATAACACTCACGGACGGGTACTCGGGGTACAACCAGATCCCCCTGGCCCCTGAGGACCAAGGCACACATCTTTCTTCACACCCAGAAGGTTATATTATTATACCAAAATGCCGTTTGGGCTGAGAAACGCAGGCGCCACCTACCAAAGGTTAGTATAAGACATGTTTGAAGACAAAATATACAACACCATTGAGGTATATGTGGACGACATGCTGGTCAAGAGCAAGGTGGCCACCAACCACATCGATAACCTCCGAGACATATTTCAAACCATGAGAAGATACAAGATGAGGGTGAACCCCGCTAAGTGCACTTTCTGGGTTACCTCGAGCAAGTTTCTAGGGTACATAAAAACTGACAAAGGTATCGAAGCCGACCCAGATAAGATAAGAGCAGTCGTAGAAATGCCATCACCTGTGACGATTAAAGACGTACAACGGCTAAACGGGAACTTGGCAGCCTTGGGGCGATTCATCTCTCGATCATCTGACAAATACAAGGACTTCTTCGGGACGTTAAGGAAAGGAGAGAAGTTCAAATGGACCGAGGAATGCGAAGAAGATTTTCAGAAAATTAAGCAGCATCTCGCGAGCCTGCCAGTATTACAAAGACCTGAGCCCCAGGAAGTGCCGACCGTATATCTCAGGGCGACCAGTTATGCCATTAGTGCCGTCCTAGTCAAGAACGTAGGAGGAGAAGAAAATCCGGTGTATTTCATAAGCAAATCTATGAACCCAGCAGAGAAGAACTACACCAGAATAGAGCAACTGATATTAGCTTTGGTATTTGCAACACAAAAACTCCGGACGTATTTCCAAACTCACAAAATTCGGGTACTCACAAAATCCTCCATAGAATCAGTACTCGACAATGCAGCCAGGTCGGGGCGAATCTCCAAGTGGAGCGCATAGATCAAGCAGTTCGATATTTTCTACGAGATGAGAACAACAATAAAAGCACAGGCAGTGGCCGACTTTCTAGCAGACTTTCCCTTGAGCGACGAAGATGAAGTAGAAGACATCCCTGGAATGGAGGAGGACCAAGAGGATCCGTCCGACTTACTCGAGACCTGTAGCCCGACACGATGGGAAGTTTTTGTGGATGGATC
Source organism: Papaver armeniacum (assembly GCA_023531295.1). Classification (NCBI taxonomy): domain Eukaryota; kingdom Viridiplantae; phylum Streptophyta; class Magnoliopsida; order Ranunculales; family Papaveraceae; genus Papaver; species Papaver armeniacum. The sequence goes on along the minus strand of JAJJWW010006035.1, from coordinate 88,095 downwards.
ATCCAATAAAGACGGGTTAGGCCTTGGATTGGTCTTCACAACGCCAAAGGGAAAAAAGATGGTCCACTCGTTTAGACTTGAATTTAAGGCAACCAATAACGTCACGGAATACGAAGCTGTGATACATGCTCTGCGCCTGATAGTAGAGATGGGGATTCAAGACGTAAGACTAACAAGTGACTCCCAGCTAGTCGTCAGACAGATCAGCGGGCATTATGCTATACATGACCCCTTGTTACAAAAATATTGGGAACTCGCATAATTTTACGTCGGCCAGATACCAAACATCAGTTTCGGCATATCTGTATGAAAGATAATTGCCACTCGGACGCTCTAGCATACATCGTCTCCATGCTAACGGATGCAAGTGTTGAAGGCATCATAATTAAGAGAATCTTAATGCCATCAGTACCTGAGACAGTGGGCATTAGCGTGTATGTGGCAGCAACTACGGCCGATCAGTATAAGGATGATGATTGGCGAAAACCTATCCACGAGTATCTAGAGACAGGAGAACTTCCCAAGGGGCGACCCGAGATCAACAAAATCAAAAGCAAAGCAGCTGCATATGAGCTCCGGGATGGCATTCTCGTACAGAAATCATACCTAGGACCGTTATTAAGATGCCTAAGCAAAGAAGAGGGCACAATTCTGAACGAATTGCATTATGGGGCCGCGGAAAACCAAAGCTCGGGTCGTAGCCTAGCAGCACGAGCCAAGACTATGGGGTATTTCTGGCCTTACATGAATGAGGATGCAAAGCATATGGCACTCATCTGCGACGAATGCCGAAGTTCGGAAAAAGATACACGCACCCAGCCAGTGACGTTAAACTCGGTAATCAGCCCTTGGCCTTTCGCCAAATGGGGAATCGACATCGTGGGACCATTGCATGTCGGATCAGGGCAGAGAAAATACTTAATTATGGCTACCGACTACTTTACTAAATGGGTATAGGCCGCTCCATTAAAGTATATTCGGGATAGAGATGTTTTTCGATTCATTTGGGAGCACATCATCTGTCGTTTTGGAGTACCAGCGGCAATCATCTCGGACAATGGAAAACAACTACAGGGCAAGAATATCGACTTGCTATTCAATACCTACAACATTCGAAAGAGTAAGTCCATACCCCTTTACCCTCAGAGTAATGGACAAGCTGAGATCACAAAAAAAAACCATCGCCGAAAACCTAAAGAAGAAGCTTGATGGAGAATACGGGGAATGGTGTGAAGAGCTTTACAACGTTTTGTGGGCCTACAGAACAATTCGTAGAGAGGCAAACAGATTATCGCCTTTCATGTTAACATATGGGACCGAAGCTATCCTTCCGACGGAGGCGATGATACCTACAACAAGGACCGAGGCATGTAGACGAAACATCTCGGTAGATCTTATCCTGGCCAAGCTCTACGACCTAGAAGAAACAACAGAAATGGCCCTACAAAAGATGGAAAATTACCAACGAAGAGTACAACGAGAGTATAACAAGCGGGTCCTACCAAGAGAGTTCCAGCCGGGACAATTGGTGCTGAAAGACCTACCCAGTTATGAGCGTGATAAAAAAGGCGGAAAACTAGCAGCACGATGGGGAGGACCCTATACTATTGTCGAGAAGGTCGGTGAAGGAGCATACAAGATACTAAAACCGGACGGAACACCCGAGCCACGACCGTGGAATGCTAGGCGACTAAACTATATCACCCATGAGAGCAGGTATGATATATTGTCATCTATTTCCTTAAAATTCCACGTGGGGTTGGAAATGTGACAATTACGTCTAAACGGCCGTTTCGAATCCGAGGCGACGGCATTGTGCAAGTGTTGGGGCGGCTTACACTCGAATGGTCGTTTCGAACCCGGGGCGACGGCATTGTGCAAGTGTCGGGGCTACTTACATTAAAACGGGCTATTCGAACTCGGGGCGACGGCAGTGTGCAAGTGCCGAGGTAGCCCTAGGGCCCTGGTGGTTGGAAACCGGTGGCCGATTGTCGAGGCATGAGTACTCGACAGTCGAGCATGCAACATTGCTCCCCTCGCAAGTGGCCGGAATCACTTGCCCAAGAAAGTTAATTGATAACTTCTTGGGATATCGATCCCATAGAACTTAGGGCGGACTAAATACCCTACCACTAGATCTCGAAAGACGGTGATGAGATACCTCAATCGGGACATGGCATTGGGCCCGATGACCCTCCCTGTTGAGTGTGTTCGACAGAAACGGCATTTACGCTAACTGATCTACTCATTTTTATACAGATACACACAAATTAGCCATAAAAATAACAACCACATGTCGTCGGCACAACACAAGTAAGAACATTAACGTGAACAACAATGTCAGAAAGCAATAAAAACAACCGAATTGGCGACGCAACACCCCTTTAAAAGAAAATGTATGAGAAAATAAAGGTGTTCGAGCGGATTACAACCCAATGCAAAGGGCGAAATAGCAACACAACGCTACAAAAGATGAGCTTACTCTTTGGGAGGAGCCGATCCCGGACCCACCTTCTTGGCAGCAGCGTCGGCCCGCTTCTTATCGAGAACCGTCTTTACACCATCTTTGACTCTGGTAACGAGCTCATCATTAAACCTCGCCTTTTCAGCAACAAGATCGAGTGTCAGCTGCATCGATGCCGCCTCAACAGTGGCCACCTGCCAGAGTAATTGAGCTTCCCTCGTTAGCAGCTGCGTCTCCTTCCCCTTCAATCGGGCATTCTCCTCTTCCAACGATTCCACCCTCCTTTGCTCGGCTGTCAAAACACTGGAGTAGTCAGTAACATAACAACAACATCAGGACAACAACAATAAAAACACAGTACAAGGGACACCACTTTCAAGTAAAGGGGTGACTACTCTAACGGTCTCTTCGGACTCAAACAAGCTACACTCAAGGGAAGATATCTTAGAGGACAGTTCTATATAGCGTTGCTCGTTAAATTCATTGGAGGGGAAGTATTTCTTATGATCATTCCATTCGGCTCTCTGCCGAGAGTGTACTATCTGCAAACCTGATAACTGAGCTTGAACCCACTCCAACTCCTCAGAGACTCTCTTAGACTCTCTAAGCTTCTCAAGAGATTCTTGGCTACACTTTTCGGCAACACTCTTCTCCCCCAGAATCCTAAGGCCATCTGCGTGTAAATCCCGGACTTGAAGCCTTAATCGTCCACACTGACTTTCTAAGTTATCGACCAACAGCGTCTTGTCGGCAGCGATACCATGGAATCGAGACAAGCTCGCCCTAAGATTATCCATCTCCTCGGGGACGTACTCAAAAGTCTCATAATGATACAACTGGGCTCGAAGGCTTTCAATCTCGGCCTCTAGACGATCAATTTTGTCATCCTTATTGACAATCCTTTGTTGTAAATTCGAAACATGACCCCGTTCTATATCAATCTCCCTCTTCAACAAGCGATACCTCGTGGAAGCATCAGCCTCCATACTAGAAGTTTCGGCTAGGAAAGTAGTACTAAACTCAGGATATTGGCATTACATAATCAATCACAAACACTTGGAAGATAAATAAATACCTTGAGTCTCGGCCAGTTGCTTCTCCAGCTCCCGGGATCGCTCGCGCTCTTGCTGTAATAAGAGACGAAGTCCCTCTTTCTCAGCGATTTCCTTGCGCTGAATGCCGGCGTTTAACAACGTGCGATTGATATCCTACAAGCATCAGCATTATTAGCACCTACCCCATGGCGTGAACGCATAACCTGATCAATACAACTCACCAACAGATCGAAAGTGTTCTTTAGACCAGCATCATACAATGAGGCGTCCTTGATCTTATCTTCATCCGAGAGAGAGGCAAATTGAGGAGAAATAAGAGCTCCTAGGGAGTTGCACACGGGGCCCGAGATAGTAAAGAAGGTAGTCCCACCCGAGCTCGGGGCAGGGACTATAGGAGGCGTATTTCCCGATACCTCGCCTCCGGTAACAGCCTTGTCGGGATCACTACCACCCCTGGTTCCACCACCAACAACCTCTTCCTCCTCTCCCTCGCCACCCATCTCGTCATCTTCAACAAAAAGATCTTCGTCGCCCTCCTCATCATCCGAACACAAGATAACAACACCATCTCCAAGATCAACACCTTTGCTAGCTGACTGCTGGGGCACAACTTTCCTCGAAACAGCTTCATCGACTCTCACCTCCTTGCCCTTCCCACTAGGCTTCCCACCTACAAGGGTAGACGAAACATCAGAAGTTTTCTGAGGCGACTTCCTCAGGAAATGCGATAAAGGCAGCCGATCCTCGAGATCCTCACCATCTCTCGCCGAAGCACCCCCAGCTCTGTCAACTCTCAGCTTCTGCACATGAGCCGATATCAGAACCATTAAAGGAAACAAATAGGGTCAAGTACATGTACTTCAATGAGAGAGCAGTATATTTGTTACCTTCCCTGTCTCCTCCTCGACTCCTGCGCTAGAACCCCTATCCCTCTTCCGAAGATTGGGAGACTCAGAAACGCTCTGGGACTTAGGCTGTAAAACACAAAAATTAAAACATCGCCCTACTAGTCACCCGAGCCGATCAACTAAATCAAAAACCGGGAAACACACTCACCCGATCAATATTGACTACCCAGAAGGGATAAGACTCGGCCGGAGAAGGAAACCTGCCGCTCAGAAGAGGACCAGAAATGACTAACGGAACTCGGTCCCAAGCCGCGTCACTAGTATGACGGGCATGTTTGTTGGAACTCTTTTCCTCGGGATCTTCGTCCAACAAAAGCTTCTTGACACCTTCAGGAAGAGTCTTATGGCGATGAGGGCTAGAAACAAAATCGGCGAGATCACCATTGGTAGCAGTCCCGCTTCGATAATTATCAGAAAAACTAGCAGGAGTGTAGTCGCCCGCCTGAGAAGAATCGTAGGTGGACCAAGGAGTAGGAGTTTATTCACCTCGACTGCGTCTCTCCCACTCGGATAGGATTCGAAAGGTGTTGCCATTCCATTGAGCCAAAGCACGGGACGGGCGGATCTTAGAGAAAGCTTCATACCAAAAAGGACGGCTAGGATCATACAAAGGAAAACACAACCCAAGCTCTAACTGATCCCTGGTGACGATGGTCGCCTCGGCCGAATGTGGAAACTTCATGACATCATCCTTCTTCAAAACACCTTTTTGGCCTGACAGGAGCCTGATGTCATAGCCACGGAGATTGAACTCATCTTTCAACTGTTGGATAAACTGCTCATCCGACAAATGTTTAGCAATTCTCTTGTCAGCCCTACATGAAAAAGAAGAAGGATTATCAGAAAAGATGAAATCCAAAGCACGATGATCATGCTTAGAAGGTCTCTCAACAACAAACAGGGAATCAAGCGGCACACGGTCTTCGTCAGAGAAGATATAACTCACGCACCTCTTTTTCGTCATAGAAGGAGTTGAAGACGCCATGGAAGTTAGTCGAAGAAACGGCAGAAGTCAGAAGTTACAGTGGCAACGGAAACGAAAAATGGCGGCAAAGCTAGATAAAACTCGAGGTATTGAAAAGAAAAGGAAGAAAACCTGTCGGAAAGTATGACCGATAACGATGAAGAAGAAGCGGAGGAAACAGAGAAGGAAGGAAAAGAAATTGCTAAGGAAAGAATGAAAGAAAAACCAAAGGTTTAAGGGTCAGACTTATAAACCTCATCTACTGAGAATCACGGAGAAGGTAAACAGGTTAAAATAACTAAAGAGAGTGGGGAACAGCATGGCACGAAACCCGGCATGGTCAGAGACGTGTGAAGAGGAGGCGGTTTCTTCCCCTCGTGTCGACCACACGAGCGGAAGAAGGGGCATAAATGTAGGTGTAAATAATCCACAGGGACAGGTGGAACAATCCTAGGCAATGGCGTACCAAGGGAAATAAGCACTAGAAGTACTGAATCACCTCACCAAATCTGAGAGCGAGAAAAGAGGAACTGAAGCAGCCCGTGAGGTCGACATAAAGGGAGAAAAAGTTCGATGTGATGCTCATCGGGTACAAGAACAATAAATGCACTGACAGAGTTGGTGAAGAGATAAGAAGAGCTCGGTCAAAGTAAGACTCGGCCAGGGACCTAAAGGGTGACATCGGTCATCTCCACCAAACAAGCGACATCGGGTAGTGGGATATCAGAAGAGGACATCACTCGGCTCGGTTAGATATCTCGACCTAAGCAAATAGGAATATCGGCTGAAGCATCAACTGATCACCCGAGAAGAACATCAAGGAAGCTACATCAGGCCCAACATCGTAGTACTGGATGTATCATCACATGTGACTATAAATAAAGACTTTGTAGAGAGGTAAAACTCAAGTAAGAAGTGAGGAAAGAGAGCACACCTAGAGTATTGAGAGAAAAGCACTCGTCTTGTAATCTTGAATCAAGCAATAAGATCATCCCTTTACCCCGTGGACGTAGGTAATCATACCGAACCACGTACATCTTGTATTCTTCTATTTCTCTTGCTTGTTACTTCTTATTATGTGTAGAATGGACCATTGGATGTAGTAGTAGGGTTTTCTACATCAGGCACGGAGCTACATGTAGTCTAGGGGGGACAGCAGTCCCCCCTAGAATTTCCTAATTACATAAATTGGCTTTGCATAATTATCATTTTAGGCTTGAAAAATTTAAGTATTTAACTATTTTTCCCCATATTTTTGTATATTACATAGAGAGTCTTGAATCCTTTATTATACACTTTAAAAACTACTGATATTAGGTACTTATCGTACAAAACTTGGCTTAAATATCAAAATTACGTAGGAAAGAAGTGAAAAATATCAAAATATTAAATCCAACCATAAATCTAAACATCTAACAACTTATTAGATATTTTGGTGACATCATTTGAAGGAAAATACCAAGGCCTAAAAAAAATTTGCGGCCTTCGGCCGCCTGCTTTTACGGCAAAACTACTATACCTATATATATTTGTCCCCCCCAAAAAAAATTCCTAGCTCCGTCCCTGTTCTACATCTACACATATCATCAAAAGTACAACAGTAAACCGTTCGTTCATTATAGGATTTTATGTTTTTCCGGATCCATAACAGTGTGTACCAAGCACCAACACTATAATGCCGCAGGGAAGAGTTACATATATATCTCGTCGTATATAGGCCGTCTAGTAACTCTCGAGATGCCTACTCCTCTTATCTTTTCGTTCGTTTCGTCGATGTTTGATTTTCTGGTCCACCACTAAAACAGTGACATGCATTGTGACAATCTTTCGCATCACCACCACAAATTAACACTTGCATATTATTACTTGGAAATTGCAGAAAAAGTTGAAACACTTTGTCCCTATAGGAGGATTTTTTCTTAGATTCTCTTTTCCACTTAATACAAGGACCATAACGCTATGGACATGTGTGTTTCCGGAAAAAGCCAAACCAAAAAGTTCTCGACAAGAAAGAAGACATATCTTGCATTTCATAAACAAAATTATTTGGAGTGGTCTTCTGCATGACCTGTGAACAACCATGACCATGAGGTCTTGTGGGAACGATAGCTCTCTTCCTCCAGAACCTCTCATTCACTTTGTTCTTCCCGATAAATATCCCATTATTTCTCAAAGACCATATCTTGTGACGCCATCGCACTTTATTCCAGATTGTTATTTACTACTAGGGGTGCACATACCCTACTCATATCCGCCAATCCTACCCTACCCGCCAATATTTTAACCGTATCCTATCCTACCCACTATTTGGCGGGTAGGGTGACGGTTAGAGATTTTTTATCCGCCCTTAAATGGGTAGGGTGACGGGTAAACCTCGAAATTATCCTACCCTACCCGCCTTATACCCGCCTTAAATGTGTAAGGTTCATACAAATACAAATTAGTCTATTCAAACATTACAAGATAAATTAAAACAATTTTCCAAAGTACTCATACATATCCAAGATTGTCGTCAGGAATATAAGAAACATGAACTACGGTGCAGTGACAAAAAAAATACATAAGACGATGTAGAAGGAATGAGAACCAGACTAAAAGGAATAAGATGGTGTAATCTAAAAACCTAGATTTGGGAAGATGATGCACACATTTCAGAGTGCATTACCCATATTTGTAGGGGATATACCATACATTTTACTCTTCCTTTGAACTGGCACAAGGCTTTCAACAAAAGTAGAAAACATTTTCATAGAGCAAGCATCTGGAATTGAAAGGGGAGCCCCGCTGGTAGTAATCTCTGTAAAAGTTTTTTCTTTCCAATGGTAAGAATGAAGAGACACATTATTCATATATCTATAAGGACCTTGATATGTTTGTAAGATCATTTGGTGCGTTCCATCCACAGGATAAACATTAAGCGACAAGGCGTAAGGAAAAAAAAACGGTTATACCGCCACCTATCCTACCCGACCCGCCAATTAATGGGTCGGGTAGGATATTACCCGTTTAATGGCGGGTAGGGTGACGGGTAAAATTTTTCTTACCCGCCAGTTAGCGGGTAGGGTGGCGAAATGGGCCATATCCTACCCACCCTACCCGTTGTGCAGCCCTACTTACTACTCCCTCCAGAACCTCTCATTCACTTTGTTCTTCCCGATAAATATCCCATTATTTCTCAAAGACCATATCTTGTGACGCCATCGCACTTTATTCCAGATTGTTACTTACTACTCCCTCCGTCTCTATTATATAGGCGGAGTTTTAAAATTTTTTAGTACCATTAGATAGGCAGATTTTCAATTCCAAGATGGGTTTTTTCATAAATTACCCTTATTTATTATAGATAGTTATCACCACAATTAAGTTAATGTCTCTAATGTTGGAAATTGTACAAAGGGTAAGACAGGAAAGATGATGGATATGTAGGAAATCAAAGTTTTTTCTTATTCTAAGAGAAACCCACTTCTCCGCCTATATATTGGGGACGGAGGGAGTACATTTTTCATGTCCATTTTCCTAATAAAAAATTGTTATTCTCGTACTCACCAGCTCCACGTTGCTAGTACAATGAGCATATTCCGAGACTTGTAACACCTCTAATATATTATGAGTATCGAGGGATCAAGATATGAAGTGGGACAGAGATTTTAACGTGGTTCAGTCAACTCGACCTACGTCCACAAGCAACCCCGTAGGGTGAATAATATTGATCTCCAGACTGATTATACTGGGATGATTTACAATTACAATGACACTCTTTATTTATAGAGTGAATATGTAAATAATTAATTAATCAAGATATTATCTTATTCTGGAGAATATATCTTAATTAACTATAACATATATTCTAATTAACTAGAATATTGAAAATATAGGAAATTAATTAGATACTTTCCTATATAGAATACAAGCTAAATTACACAAGATCTTCTATTCATGTAAACTTAGCTTGATCTCCGTCAATCTTCTGTATTGCTTGATCTCCGTCGATCTTCTAGTAGCTTGAGTATCGATTACTACATTTTGACCTTTGACATATGACTTGAGTCTTGGTCACTTCATCTTGATCGTTGACTTCATCTTAAGCTTGACCACCTCGATATATTCTAACAACCTCTCTTTGAAAATTAGATAGTGTAACACCTGTAAGTGTAACACCTCTCTTTGGAGTAGTTGGGATACTCTAATGTGTATGTAATTGACCTTGGATCACTCCTTGTTTTTTTTTTTTTTTTTTTTTCTAACCTTCACATTCGAAAAAAGAAAAATAAAAGACTGTAAGTGCAACTCCAATGGGACGTGTATATTTTGCTTATTCACCTTCCACGTGGACAGATAAACGTGACTTCTCACCGTGGTCAAAAGGCAAACTTAACTAAATATTTTATATAAATAAATAAACAAATAAATATTTAACCAAATGTTTATAAACAAATATATAAACAAATAAATATTTAACCAAATATATAAACAAATGATTTTTTTAACCAGTGGGTCCCGTTTTTATATAAAATAAATATTTATTTTGGTTAAGTGGGACCAATTATATATAAAAATATATTAAATTAATCAAAATAACAAATTTAACTAACATTTAGGAATTTTACATTTTTTTTCCTCGATGGTATTTGGGATGATCAGTCCTACATGGGACGGCTCAAGTTGAGACGATCGGCTCAACTTGAGACTCGATGGGCGAACCCTCGCATTTGAGAGTTTGTCCATCCGTTTTGCTTGTTTGCTAGTCCCACTTTGGGTAGTAAATGGACAAACCTGCTTGTTTGCCAGTCCCGTCGGGCTTGCTCTAAATTAATGGATTTTGACTGATGAACTTAAAATTTATAGGTAGTGACTGGAATTTGGTATTTCCAAGTACACTCGATTATAATAATGGTGGGTTTGGAGTAGAATTTTAAAGGTGGAATTTATGGGTCCAAGAGATTTGGTAGAATTATGTTTCCCTTTGTATGTTTGGTTGCCCGAATTCTTGGATTAATCACGTACGTTATTAAGTTTTCCAGCAAATCCTCCATATGGAGTCCGACCCCTCCCCCTAAGATTTGCTGGGAAACTTATCAAGGGATTTATGGACCCACTTTTTTTTTTAACTCTAATTCACACATATATGGACCCACTTTTTTTTGAGGGTAATGCCAAACGGTAAAAAGACTTTAATACAAGAAAACTCTATAAATCCTAGGAATTTTAATTGAGTTACCAAACACATAAGGAATTTACATGAATCCTAGAATTTGTAATCTCATGGGATTATAAATTTCTGGAAACTGTGAATTCTGCAAACAAACCCACCATAAGTGTATAGAGCCTTTGTAAGAGTGAGTAACACATCCCTAAAATATAGCTTCAAATTTGTTACGGTATTGTTTTTATTAAAAAAAGAAAAGAGGTCCAAAATATGAGACAATGTAAGAATAACCGGGTATCACCACTGCACTTGCAGCAGAAACTTGGGCCATGCTCATCGCTTCTAGAACGGCAACGGAACAGGGATGGCCAAAAGTTCAATTTGAAACAGACTCGGAGAACTTAACGAGATTTCTAACCTCGGACGCCAACGCTCCATGGTATATTTCTAACCAGATTGCAGAAATCAAGTATAGGTTTACCCAAATTCAGCAATATACTATTAGGCACGTCTACAGAGAAGGAAATCAAGCAGCAAAAGGTCTGGAAAATCGAGCGGCAGATGATTGCTATATAAAAAGCTTGCAACGACATTGTGGTACAATATAATTCCCCCACCTATAAGTTCTATTGTAATAGCAGACTCTATGGGCATAACATTCCCACGAGAATATCTCAGTTTAACTTAATAAAATACATGATTAAAAAAACAAAAAAAAACTGGGTGAGTGGTTCTTCTTTTTAACAAGATCAGATATCAAGTTACATTAATACCCCTATATATATTTATCTTATGTCTTTAAAATGAAATAAAGCTAGGGCAAAAACGGAAAATGGAAATTGCAGCTTCGCATGTCATGGGGACGGTCATGGGACCTATTGTTTTTATTTATTTAATTTGAATACTTAAAATACCATTATACCCTCCTTTATTTAATTTAAATAGTTAAATTACTATTATACCCTCCTGTTTATTCATATCACATCATTTAAGTGCACATAATATGGGGCAATTTCGGAATTTCAATTTTGTAGCTTAAATTACCATTATACCTCTTTTTTTATTTGTAACACATTATTCATATACATATAATATGGGGGCAATTTCGAAATATCAATTTTTGCCGCTTCATTTTACTGTTCGTGAACAATAAGGGTGTTTGTTTTATATATTAGAATAGATTAATCTCAATTATTGTGTTAAGGTTGATAAAATTGACTCGGCACATCAGAGGGCAATGCTTTTGTTACACCTTTTTCTTTGTAAATTGTTCGTCTTTTGAAAAAATAGGCATAGTCTAATTAATGCATGCTCGCACGTGTTTGAATTTCTTGACTGCCTTTCCTTTCTGATTCTAAGTTTGATGATGACCAGTGACCACTACTTAGGCTTGGTTTGGTAATGCTTTTATTTTCTCAAAAGCACTTTCAAAAGCTATTTATGTCAATAATTTTTGAAATTAGTGTTTGGTAAAAAAAATTCAAAGTGCTTTTTATTGAAAGCACTTCCCAAATTCCTCAATTTTTAAAAAGTTTATGGGAGGAGGAGCTTTTAAAAGCTACAAAAGCATAAGTTCGTGGCCCCACCTAAATTTAATGATTGATTTATCTTTTTATCCCTACTTTATTTTATAAATGACAAAAGTAACCCCTTAAATTTGTATACAATCAATTTTTTTACTATTTCTTATATTGCATTCTTTAATTCTTTAATTTTTTTAATTTTTCAAACTATTTTATATACCATTTCATTTAATTTGTTAACAAAGATAACTAAAAAAATATTAAATAATTACTTAATTTTAGTTTCATTTTTTGTTTGAAATATATATATATATAAGTATTTAAGTAATAATTTTTTAACAATCATAATAATAGTGGTAATTAGTATGAATATTAATATTATATAGTAAAATAATTAATTATTTTTAAACCCATAAAATTGAATAAACCTACCATTAGAGATATGTCTGTTTTGTCATTTGCTACAACAACTATGGTTGAATCTGAAATTTTACCAAACACACTTTGATTGCTTTTTTAATCAGCTTCAACTTTAATTAATATTTTACCAAACGTCCTAATCGCTTTTTCTCACAAAGACAAAGACAAAGAACGCACATCAGAAAAGTGCTTTTACAAAAGCTGCAGCAATACCAAACTAAGCCTTAATCACCTGTGGTCCTGTGCTTGTTGTTGTTACAACCAGGTGATAAGAGAAAGCCATGCGGGGTGGTGAGAAAAAGTGGAATAAATACCCTTGATTCCTCACAAATGCCCCCAAAAATTATATTAAGTCAATTCAATATCCAAATGAGGTTCGGTTCAAGTTTTGATGCGGGAAACTTTTTTTCTAGCCCAAATTCTCCTTTTTATATATACGAAACCGGCCATTAAGATTCCATATATGGAGAACCCATAATTCCTTGTAAATAAGAGTTGATGACATAAATAACCTTTGTATTCTAATTTTCACCAATGGTGGGTTTGGATGTAGAATTTTTAAGGTGGAATTTATGGGTCCAGGGGATTTGGTAGAATTACGTTTCCCTTTGTACGTTTGGTTGCCCAAATCCTTGGAATCACGTTTCCCTCGGGATTCAGTTTTCCAGCAAATTCTCCATATGGAGTCCGACCCCTCCCCCTAAGATTTGCTGGGAAACTTATCAAGAGATTTATGGACCCACTTTTTTTTAACTCTAAATCCTATATATATGCAATTTTAAGATTTGAGGGTAATGTCAAACGGTACAAAGACTTTAAAACAAGAAAACTCTATAAATCCTAGGAATTTTAACTGAGTTACCAAACACACAAGGAATTTACATGAATCCCAGAATTTATAATCCCATGAAATTATAAATTCCTGGAAACGGTGAATTCTGCAAACAAATAATAATAAATAGTTATAATAAATTATAATTCCTAGAAAAACTCCACAAATAACTCGTTTGACTTCCCTTAAGTAATTCCCTCCCTAAATCACGTTCATTTTTTTGTCCCCTAAAAAACGTTTTCCTAAGTAACTGATTTTACTTTTTTCAAGTTTATTTGTTTGTCCCCACTGTTTATTTATTTTTTATTGCAAGGTCCAAAAAAACCCGATTATCACCCATGCATGGAGTTTAAGGAAAATTTTAATTTTCACCAAGGCACAATTGGTGAAAGTTCCGGTTTTCACTCGCAATTAAATTTGTGAAAATTCTAGTTTTCAATGGAAATTTCTAATTATCACCCTTGGAGTTTTTGGAAAATTTCAATTTTCATCAAGGCTCGATTGGTGAAAGTTCTGTTTTTCACACTAATTAGATTTGTGAAAATTGTAGTTTTCAATGAAAATTTAAGTTCTAATGTGGCGTGGTTGGTGAAAATTACAAATAAATTTTTTAGCTTTCACCCATTGATAATCGCTATCACCTCTAACAATCGGTTCTGTATAGTGAGAATCGTAATTTTCATCCACAATATTCAGTCACGGTGGTAGAAAATCACAGCTGTCACCATTTTCATTTTCAAGATACTAAAATCAAAAGACAAACAATAAATATATAAATCAAATGAAAAAGAGATAATCAAATAAATGTATCGTTTTACATGTTTCAATTATATTTTCATGCCCACCACAAAAATGGTACAAGAAGAAAAAAAGTTGAAATACAGTATATAATACTTACTACTATTTGACGTTGATAATGCTAAGCAAAACTTCAATTGAAGATCTTCTATTTGGATATGATAAAAAATATCTCATTCTTCTTAGAACAATTAGTTGTTGCGATCTAATAATTGTTTGGTTGATGATCTATGAAGCTGCACAAATACTGTTGTTATGATATATAACATGCTCTCAAAATCTACATATGATGTTGGTATGTATCTTTCCACCATTTATTGTTGTAGCCATTTCTTATATACTTCTTCTTTCTCTAAATCTTTAGACACTTCTTCTTTCGCTCTATATCTATAGATTTTTTCTTTTTAAATAATTCAAATTGAAACTTCACAAAACAGACGCGGAGAAGAAAAGGAAAAAGAAGAAACATGAATAAGGTGGGGAAGAGAAAAAAAAGGAAGCTGGAGCTGAAAAAGGAATATTATTGATTATGGAATCCGCATTCAATTAATGTAAATTAAATTAAGATCTTAAAATATTGCATCTTACCGATGATAACGTAATTATCCCATAAATAATGGAATCAATTAACTTATCATAAATAATTAAAAAAGATGACTAATAAATTTGTTAATAATAAATTGGATAAAGGTTAATTTAGTCCTGCTGAAAATTTAAAAGTATAAATTCATTCTAAAACTATTAATCTTAACCGTCGATCTTATATTTTGGGCAAGAATTATATACCATCTTATTGATGGGTTTGTGAAAGAGTGAGAGTCCAAAATTGGGTTCCTTAGAAATTTCCACTTTAAAGAAATACTAGTTCATTTTCATTATTCACTTCAAATATATATTGTTTTTGATCGGCACTTAAATTATATAATTTAGGAGTATTTTTATGAACAAAAAAAAAATGAGGGGTATAACCAAGTGGGGTTAGCCCGGTTGGCCAGGAGTCTGACTCTCAAATAGAAGGTCAGCAGTTCGAGTCTCCGCTCGAACGTAATTATACTAACTTTAACATGGGTTTAAGAGGGTCGAGTTTGCTCAGTGGGGAGTAAGCCGGTGGCTACGCTGTCAGTGGACAGGACGGGCCTATGCCTAGCATCAAAAATAAAAAATAATAAAAAATGAGGGGTATAAAAAATCCTGGCGAGATTGGGGTATACCCAATAAGACAAAATCTGGTCATTATGAAGTAAAACCAAGCCACCCCTTAACCTTGTATTTTCTAAATGGCTAAAATGCCCTTGTTTAATTAACACTAAAAATTCTGATTAGGTTAATTAATTGAGTTTAGATTAAAATTTTGAAATTATGAATTCAGTAGATTAAACCTTTTATCTGTCTTATGAGTTCGATTTCGATCAAAAAATTTAGTTTTGAAAATATGAAAGGTCGGCAAGTGGTGGAATATTTATGGGAAGAGAATATACTCGTTTATTGTTATTATTCTTTGATTTATTATTATTATTTAGCAAATAATATTTAATTAATTAAGATATTTTCACTTTTATTATTTAGGTAATTTTTAGAAGTATCTAATAGTATTTATTTTAGTATTTTATTAGTTTAGAAAATATCTATTAGATAAGGTAGTAAGTATTTTTAATAATTAAATAAAATATTTCGTTATTAATTGGTAAGGAGTTATGTATATAAAGAGCTCCATGTTTTGATATTGGGGAGACGATTTTTGATTAATGAAAAGTAGTGTTTTTCCTTGAGAGTGTATCTCGGAAACATGTGGTTTTAGCATTAGTACTATTCAACACTTCCGCCCTGCATCAGTTGGTTCATAGATAGGCAACGCTCCTGCATCATGTTTCAAGGAAGAGATTATGGTGTTGTTCGAAGAGCCGCTCTCAACGATGAGAAAGAGCAAGTGGTAATAGATAATCTGAAACGGATGGTTAAGGCGCTCACCCTCTTATTGGATGAAATGCAACTTCAAAGAAGAACCCCGTCATGGTCCTAGCCTACGCAAGTGGAGGAAGTGATCGGTGATGAACAAAAAATCCTCATTGGTGACAAGGAGGATGGATTTCAAGGAGTTGTACATGATCCGCGAGATTCGTTGGAGTCCGGATTAAAGCCTGAAATCCCAAGGTTTGATAATATATTTTCTTTTTCGGAGGTTGAAAATAATAATATTATCATTGATTGGAATCAACCTCCAATTTATGATATTTACCCCGATGATATTATTCCAATTTGTCCTAGTTATGCTGATCTTTATTTTTATGAAGAAATACCTGATCAAGTGGGTCGACTGGACCAAGTTATCTTTTTGATGTGCAACCGCCCAAAAATAAATTTGTCAAGAATATATGTGTTGAAGAATTATCATGATTTTCACAAGAGAAACATAATTTCAAAGTATCGTACCGGCAAAATTCGAGGACGAATTTTTTTTTGAGAACGGGAGAATGGTGGAGTATTTAGGGAAACAATATATACTTGCATATTTTTGTAATTATTTAAAATATTATAATTTATCAAGTATATTATCATATTAATTAGGTGATTGTTTCTTTTATAATTTAGGTATATTCTAGGATTATTTAAAAGAGTATGTTTTAGGATTTTATTAATCTAGGAAATATATTTTATGCTTAGGTAATATTATTTTGATATATTAGGAAATGAATAATTATTTGTTATGGAGTTATCTATATAAAGAGCTCCATGTTTTGTTATTAGGGGAGACGATTTGGATTAATGAAAAAGTAGTGTTTTTCCTTGAGAGTGTATCTCGGAAACATGTGGTTTTAGTATTAGTACTATTCAACGCTTCCGCACTGTATCAGTTGGTTCAGAGATAGGCAACGCTCCTGCATCATGTTTCGAGGAAGAAATTATGGTGTTGTTCGAAGAGCCGCTCTCAACGATGAGAAAGAGCAAGTGGTAATAGATAATCAAAATGGATGGTTAAGGCGCTCACCCTCTTATTGGGCCGAAATGCAACCTCGGAAGAGCCCCATCATGGTCCTAGCCTACAGCGAGTGGAGGAAGTGACCGGTGATGAACAAGAAAACCTCTTTGGCGACAAGGAGAAAGGATTTCAAGGAGTTTCACATAATCCGCGAGATTCGATGGAGTCCGGGTTAAAGCTTGAAATCCAAAGGTTTGATGGTATTTTTTCTTTGTCAGTAATTGAAAAATATCAGGTTATCGTTGATTGGAATTCACCACCAATTTATGATATTTATCCTGATGATGAGATCATGTTATGTTCTAGTTGTGTTGGTCCATATTCTCTTGAAGCAGTATGTAATCAGGTGGATCAACGACATCAACTTGATTTTTTCGATGCGCAAATATTTTTCGGTCCGATAGTAATTATGCCAAAATTATTTAAGTTGAAGGATTATAAGGATTTTCATCGAAGAATTATTTACCCAACAACAAATACTGGCAAAATTCGAGGGCGATTTTTTTTTTTTTAGAAGGGGAGAATGGTGGAGTATTTAGGGGAAGAGAATATACTCGTTTATTGTTATTATTCTTTGATTTATTATTATTATTTAGCAAATAATATTTAATTAATTAAGATATTTTCACTTTCATTATTTAGGTAATTTTTAGAAGTATCTAATAGTATTTATTTTAGTATTTTATTAGTTTAGAAAATATCTATTAGATAAGGTAGTAAGTATTTTTAATAATTAAAGAAAATTTTTAATAATTAAATAAAATATTTCGTTATTAATTGGTAAGGAGTTATCTATATAAAGAGCTCCATGTTTTGATATTGGGGAGACGATTTTTGATTAATGAAAAGTAGTGTTTTTCCTTGAGAGTGTATCTCGGAAACATGTGGTTTTAGCATTAGTACTATTCAACGCTTCCGCACTGCATCAGCAAGGTCCAGGTTTGAATAAGGTGCCGACTAAGATCCGCCGGCTTGGTCTGCATTTGAATAGGATGTCGACAAAGTATTGCCGGCATGGTCCGCGGATGAATAACACGCCGACAATTTTCAAGCCGGAAGGGTCTTTGAATGAATAATATGTCGACTATCTTGGGCCATCAATCTAATGGTCGGCATGTAAATATTTCCTACCATGCCGGATATAATGTCTTCGGCATGCACATAATTACAAACACTGCCGGCTTACCTATAGTCGGCATGCTAATGATTTATAACATTGCTGGCCTGTAGTTATACCCAACAGAAAACAGAATATGGGAAGATGTAATTCACTTTATTCATGTAATTTTGGTTACTACATTGATTGAAACATAAAATACAACTCCTTGTCGACGGAAAAACGAATGCACTTAGCATGTGCATCAAGCCTTTGAACCCTAGGCGACCCTAGTGGACGAGTTATAGTCTCGTGATGGTTTACATAGGGGTCTACCCACAAAACTTAAACAAAAACTTCTAAATCCATTAATCTTCCTCCTCCGAAGAAGATACATCATCCAAGTAATCCGGGTTATCCTCCGGGATTCTTTCTCCCAAGAAGTGATAGCTTGCATCGAACGCGAATGCTTCCCCCTTTTCCTCCAAGTAGCGCGCTTTCACGACTTCGTGCTACAAAAGTTTCATTGGAAGATAAAACAACATGGGTTACGTAAAAAAAAATCACAAAATTTCTTACAAATTGTGCAATGGACAAGGTGAAGGGGAGAGCGTTAAAAATCCGAGGTTGGAGAGCTAAAAAAGCAAGTATCGCGTTTTCGATGACAAGGTGCCTATCGTGCACTTGTTGAACACTTCTTGCATTAGAATTCCCAAACTCTTGGCTAAATTTGTTGTGTACCCTAGCCAAAAGGTTGTGGAATCCACCCTTTCGGAGGATTGACGTCTAACTCGAGTTTCTGCATACCAAGCTTTGGTGATTGCCAAATCTTCATTAGAATCAAATGAAGCCATTGTCATATGTAAAGAGCTATTGGGTGAGTTAGATGGAGTGTATGATGATATGAGCTTTGGAGAGTATATGCAAATAGTTGTGTGTTGTTTTGTGGAGATAAGTAGTGTATTTATAGGATGGTGCCCAAATTTGGCCGTTATAGTGCATAAGTACAAGTCAATCAATGCAATTGTACTTGCAAAAAATGTGAATTTTAAAATTGCCGCCGAGGTTTTTATTTGTCAACTATTCCGACCAAGTCCGGCCGGCATGGTCGTGATTTTGTTACCATGCCGACCTTATATGATTTTAGGCATCAGAAGAACATTTTCTTCTGTGTATCCGTCGGGAATGTATTGGTCATTACCATGCCGGCTATGATTTTGCCGGCGTGGTCGGAATTTTGTTACCATGCCGAGCTTATATGATTTTAGGCATCAGGAGAACATTTTCTTCTGTGTATCCGCCGGGAATGTATTGGTCATTACCATGCCGGCTTTGATTTGGCCGGCATGATGGGAATTTTGTTACCATGCCGACCTTTGATGATTTTAGGCATCAGGAGAAGGTGTTTGCTGCAACGATTAGCCTAAGGTCTATAATATAATACCCTGCCGGATTATTAACAAATGGCTAGGTTTTGATCCGATTACCCTAGAACTTGGTATGCAAATAATGTCTGGTGTCAGGGCCGGCAATCTGACAGTTCAAAACCCTGCCGGCCCTTGTGTGGTCGGAAATGTAACCTAAAATAAGCATGCCGGCATAAGTATTGAAACATAGCTAAAAAAACCATTCATTCAACAACTAGAAACCAACACTTGTTGTCCAAAATACGAAAACATGTCCCATAAACCTTAAAAAATAAACATTTGTCCAACCATTAACCTTAACATTTGTCCAACACAACTTAAAGAAATAAACTAGAGACTGCATTCATTCACGACCACAACCATGACCACGACCCCATTTAGGAACACCACCACCGCTACTACCTTCACCACCACGACCACTACGAGCCCTCTTTTGGTCAACATTCATCTTGGCTTGTGCTTCCCTCCTAGATTTTTCTTCCCTCTTTACTTCAGCCTCAGCTTGCCTGAACAATTCAATGGCATCCTCATTGTCAACATTGTTAGCAAAGTCAATTTTCTTACTTTGCTCTTTAATTGATAAAGGCTCTCCTCTTTCTCTCACGCAACACATCACCTTCACAAGGGTCTTCAAATGCTCCTTCTATTTTCAATTAAACAACAAACAATTAATAGAATGATTCGATAATGTAATCTTAAAACAATAAGAGCGAGCAAGTCTAAAATACTTACAATGCTCTTAAGACTTGTTGCTGGGTCTTTCGATGCCATCTTCTTCTTACGAGCCAATTCTTCAGCAGTCGGTTCCCTAATCACAGTAGGACGAGCCCAACCAAGTACCACGTCATGTATTTCTCACTAGCTTTATGACCGGTGCTCACCTCGTCCAAAAGACTCACATCGATTTTACGGCCACGTCTATCGTTCCAATGTTGTTGAACTAGTGCTAGAGTGTAAGAGACGTTAAGAGTTTTTTGGGACATGGTGCATTCAGCCATGTTCACAGTAAAGAACGGCTTTTCTTCATCGAAATGAGGTTCTTCTTGGACGTAACCCAATTGTTGCATTACCCGATGTGGATCGTACATTGAATATCCACCGGAGCACAACAACAAGGGTCCATAGTATAATGCAACTTCATCTCTCCTTTGGATTAAACCTTGAGTTCTAGCATCTCGATACGGATCAAATATCACCTCATCCGCAGTCAATTTGTCGATGGAGATTCGGAGTTTGATAAGATTTTGTGGCATATCCTTATCCTGAGTACCCTTAAAACTGTACCTTTGCGCTCTTGGCTTATTAACCGCAACATTCGCATCCACTTTGATGTAGGAGTTGGCTTTCACCAAAGAAGGGAAGTGCAAATATATCCAAACCTATGCAAAAGAAAAAGTTTAGTAAGAATCTTATCTTACGAGAATTTTGCAAATATAAATGATTTAGACAATAAAATTACCTCGGAAGAGACATATGTTTCCGTTAACTTGCGCAAAGGAGTGCCCTAGAACCCTTTGTCAACTCATTGTTCAAGAAGGCGACCACCGCAGTACCCCAAGAATACTCATGCATCTTATCTAAGGGATCCAATAGTTGCATATAACTGGCGTCGACCAAGCTTCCGGAACTGTCGGGGAAGATACATTTGTCCAGGACGTATAGCAAATAAGCTGACGCGGTAGCATTGATTCGCACCGGGTTTACCCTTCCTTCCTTATCAAAGATTTTCTTGGTCTCACATAATGTGTCCCTCAACTTCTTCAGATTAAACTTCTTGCTTAGATGACCATCCTTCTTCTCAAGTATAGCCTCCGTCTCAAGATGATTCCAACCGAACAATTTCTGGCTCAATTTGTAAATATCCTTAAAATCAAAATTATCATCGAAGCCCTCACTGACTGATTTTCCCTCAACCTCGAGGCCTAGAATTTGATAAGCATCATCGGGAGTTATCGCCATCTCATCGAATGGGAATAACATTGTATCAGTCTCTCCGTAGAACCTCTCACAGAATGCAGATACGTAACTCTATCATGCTCAATATTCGAACTCTCCACCGCATGCCACAACCCGGAGTTCTTGACAATCACTTGCACCTCCTCACATTCATCCTTAAGATCCCAAGTCTTAGTCACTGAACATGAAGCTTGGCGCCTCATGAGACGGACGGCATGCTTGTGATCCTAAATACCAAAAAAACAAAATGAAAAGAAATACAAACACTTGACGCAAATTTAAGATAGATACACACTTGAATAAAAAACAAAGACGGATTGAGATTACTTACGATAGTATTATGGATCGTACATGCCCATGAGTCTTTGTATCTAAAAATAACATTTCCACCATCTCTTGGGGTCCCCATTGGAGACTCATTATTTTTCAGTGTAACCATAAAGTGAGGGGAAGGCATGTGGGAATTAGATGGTTTAGTGATCACCCTCTTCTTCTTTTCGGTTTCAGTTGAAGTTGAAGCTTCGGTTTGTTGAACAATAGCTAGAGTTTGTTCTCCATCTCCATCTCCATATCCTTCTCCTTCTTCTTCTTCGTCTTGTTCCACTGCCTCTTCAACAATTTCATCTTCGATATCCTTATCTTTATCTCCATTACCATCATCATCATCATCATCATCATCATTACCTCCTCCAACATTAGGCATGTCCTGATCACCATCATCATCATCATTGTTACCTTCTCCAACAGCCGGAGTTCTTTCATCAACATCATCATCATCACCTCTTCTACTAGATGGAATTGATTGGTCTTCATCTGGAGTGTCGTCTGAATCACTGGGTTCCGATGGTGGTTCAGAATCATTCGGTGCACGGATCTTGAGCGTTCCCGGCACAACGTATGCCCATCGATGTGTTGAAGTCAAGAGTTTTTCACCAACACGAGGAGGTCTTGAAGGAGGACTAAAACCTTTCAGAGCTGCTTTCTTCTTTGCCTTTTGCAACCTGAACAAGAACGAATAAGAAAAAAAAATATAAGTCGGCAGGGTCTTCAAATACAACCAACCCGGTGGAACAACGTCCGGAAGGTTCGACTAAAACATATATGCCGGCTAAACAATAGCCGGCGGGGTAACATTCAAATAACCTACCGGCTTATAACAAATATGACACAAGGATTTTCCACATTACAGGTCGGCAAGGTCTATTACCCATACATTGCCGGCTAACATACAGCCGGAATGGTTTTGACAAAATACCATTCCGACTTTCATACTTAAAGGCATCAGGAGACGCAACAAAAAAATTGAACACAGACGGCAAGGTTAAAGTTCACAACCTACCCATCTAACAAAAAACAACAGACGCCGGAAAGTGCTTCAACCTAATACCTTGCCGGCCCTGCAAGTAGCAATTATAGATACTAAGCAGCCGACAAGTTCTTCAACCTAATAGCTTGCCGACCAACCTTAAATATGAAATGTCGGCAGGATCGATAGCATTATACCATGCCGGCCAAATAACTGCAAATTCAAACATTCGATTTTTCTAACCTAATTTGACATGCAAACATGAAATTAAAGTACTTGAGTGAGTTTAAGTGGGCCCTTACTTTCTTAATCGCACCATTTCTCGTGTTTTAGCGACTACAAATTCTCCTTCTTCAACCGTTTTTTTCTTCACTTTCTTTTGAACCAAACATGCAATTCCAGGGTTATACTCATTGGGTTTTCGATTAGCATCTTTCATCCGACTTGCTCTAGGTCGTGGCGGATCCATTTTTGAAGATTAATCGGAACTTTGGAATTGACGATTACGACGAATTAATTGACGAGTTTCGGTGGTGGGGGATGGAGGAGCCGGTAATGTGTTTGAGGAGGAGGAGAAGAAGAGAAGAAGATGAAATGAAGAGAATGAAAACTGATTTAGGGTAGTAATTAGAGTTATAATGGGAAAGGGTAGTTTTGTAACTTTACCCATAGCCCCCCCCTCCCTTAAAAAAGAGTCCACTTAAAATTGGGTATACCCCAATTAATCTGGGTATACCCCAATCTCGCCAGGTAAAAAATAATCTTCCGGGTCAAAATCTACTCACTAAACTTCTTTAATAATTCACAACACGGTCTTACTACCACACGTATTAACAACCTCAATCCATTTTTCCTTAAAATTAGGGAGAGAAAAAAATCCATCTCCAATGATATTGTACTTGACATCTTTTCGAAGGCACAATTGGGGGATACTCAAAAAAAATAAAATAAAAAATATTATGAAGTACTCTAGGAACCCCTTATCCAAATAATTTTGTTGTGACTACATTACCCTTAAGTATCCCGTATAACCAAAATTTCAGCCGGTATTGCCTTCAACCTACAACCAATGCCGACTAAGACAACCGGTATTGGTTTCATCAACAAATCAATACCGGCTGCAGTCGGTATTGCTTTCGAGTTCATATCAATACCGACTTATCTTCCAAGCTCCCGACTGGATCACGATTGTTCATCTGATATTTCTCTTTACAAGCACATAGACCTTTCCAAGGTTCGTTTCTCCTTCCCTCCTTTATCTATACGCTGTATTTCCGATCCCTATTCTTTTTTCCAATTTTTAAGTAGAGATTTTTAGCTAACGATTATTTTTTTGCTTAATTTTGTATCAGTGTTTCTAGAGTCCTGATTAGATTAAATGGTTAAATGGTCATACTGATTTTTTTTTATTTTTTCGAATTCATACCAATACCCACTGTATACCAAAAAGAGAAACATGGGAATGGAGATTAGAAAAAGATGAGAATGGAAGTCCTTCTCGCAACTGTTGATTGCACTTTTTTTCACTGTTGCAGTCGGTATCCTTCAATAGAGATGAGAAAAATATGAGTAATGAGTACCCTCCTTTTCATTGGTTCTAATTGCACTTTTTAAATGTTGATTTTACTCTTTTTCTCTCATTTGATTGAAAAGAGAAAAAGATGAGAATGGAGAAGATGAGTCTCAGGACAGATCTTTTGATCTTTCCCCTTGGGGCCGAGATTTATTGGTTAGTGGAGATCTTTAGTGCCATTTTTCATACCTTTTTTTATGATTTTTTCTTCTGATTTTTTTTCCTTCAAAGTTCACGATTTTTTCATAATGAAATCTTCAACAACAATTCTTATTGAATCAAAATCTTTTGAGCTATCTTGGTCACTCAAAGGTAAGACTAGAGAGCTTAAAGTCCTTGAGAGATATAAAGGTTTACATAATTGGATTTACATCCCTGAAGAAGCTATTGATTGGGTTCATGCTTCAACTTTAGAAGCGGTGCAAATTATTTCTACAAAGAAGCAAAAATGGTCACGTAGATTCAATCAGGTAGTAATACTTTTAGAACTGCTATCTAACAAGAATGGTTGTTATCTTAAGATCACACGTACTTCAGCTGATTCAGCACAAAGATTTATTTGTTTTCCTAGTGGTCTAGATGGTGCAGTTTGGAACAGTTTTTGGGCTTCTGTTGCAAGTAAACCTGAAACTCAGGTAATTTCGAACATGAAGACAACATCATCAACAATAGTGGATCCGATGAATAGATGACAGCCAATTCCGCCTTCTTCTAATCAGATTGTTCCTCCCATGGAAGATGATTTCTACAAGTTTGGGTTGGCGGTATCAATTTAAAACTTTAATATTGGTTGGAAGAAGATTGCCAAGGGTATTTCAAGTTACTTTAAATGGGGCAAAATAAATCTTTGCAATGTCAGTGGGAAGCTTGCTTTTTTCAAAGTAGATTCAAAGGAATATTATGATTTGTTCATTGATCCACAATCTTTAAAAGTGGCACATCAAAAATAATTATTAGACACTGGAAGCAGGAGGATGCTTACATCAGAAAGGCTTTTTCTTCCTCAGACAAACATTGGATTGGAATAAGAGGATTACCATTACACCTTTGGTACAAAAAGTCTTTCGAATCAATTTGTCATCCGTGGGGTAAAGTGGTGGAGATTCGTCATTCTACTACTAATTTGTCTAAACTTAACAGTGGTAAGGTTAAGGTCTTCTGTGATCTTAATAAAATCCCTGCAGCTGTTCGTTTTCAAGGCATTTGTTTAAGCATTGAATGGATTCAAGATGAAATCTTTGATCAGGATCATAAACATAAACTAAGGTATGTGATCATGATGGTAGATTCAACCAGTCAACAAGTTTCTAATTCTCAGGAACAGATTTCATCCAATCAATCAATCCCCTTAGAATCTGCTTCAGTTCAAAAAGGAAAGTCAAATGCTAAGATTACTCCTTCTGTTACGAGAAATACTACTCAAAATATTTTGAATTCAAATAGGGCGGATTCTGCGGCGCCAAATCTGCGAGGGTTTTTCTCTAGTAGCCACGATGTCGTTAAGGGGCAATACTATTACTCCTAACTCAAATCGAGATATCTCTTTTGACTCGGGTCTACTGTTAAACTTAACTGATCCACACCCATGGATAACCGTAAGAAGGAAAAAAAGAAAGGCTACGGGTCATATTTTGGGGCACTTGGCAAGTGTTTCTTCCCAAGACCAGTTGCTCTCAGATTCATTTAATCATTGTGACTCGGTTGTCTCGCTTGTCTCGCTTGCGTGTAAATCAGGGTCTTCACCAGTCCATGATTTAATGTCTTCTGAGTCAAAAGAAAATGTTGAGATCAACTCACTCCGATCTGTCTCGCGTGCGTGTCAATCAGACAGAGGTGTAGTTGGTGGTTCACATTTTTATTTTGGTTCCTTGGCTTTTAATCAGGCTAATTCTGCCCCACAAGAATTACGCCCAAATTTTGAATTTTCAAAGGCTAATACAGATACTTGTGCGACTGACACAGTGTCTGATTCAAATAATGTAGCCGTTGAATGTCAGAATTCATTTAATAATTATCAGGAGATTGAAATTCAAAAGATGGTGGATTTTCATATCTCATTTAACAAACAGTTGGGAATTAATTGTGATAACTTGTATTCTCGAAATATCTGTAAAAATCTTCTTCTAAATCTAAAGAAGTCTGAGGAAAATAATGTTCAGGTTTTGTTCGAAGATTTAGATGGATTGGATGCTTATGATTCAGCAGATGAGGAAGATTTTGTTCAAGATACTTTTGTTTTTTTTCCGGCAAAGTGCGCTAATGGATCTTAATATCATGTCTTGGAATATTAGAGGCTTGAACGATATCCTTAAAGTTCAGGCAATAAGAGAGGCTATTAGGAAAAATAAAGTGTCAATTTGCACTATTCAAGAAACAAAAATGGAAAAGGTAGATGAATCTCTTATAAGATCTTTATGGGGCAGCAACAACTGTGAGTATGCTTACTTACCATCTGAAGGCAACTCTGGAGGAATTATAACTTTGTGGAATGGAGGTGATGTAATTATGGAAGATGTTCTTTTAGGAGCTTTTTCTATGTCTATCAAATTCAGAAATACAAAAGATGGTTTCACTTGGCTTTTTACTTCAGTGTATGGGGCTTCTGATCCAGCGGATTATTCTCAATTTTGGCTAGAATTAGAAGACATTCGTACCATATTGCACGAGCCATGGTGTGTGGGTGGAGATTGGAATGCTATTTTGTGTCAATCTGAGAGGAATAGAGCTGGTGGATCCAAAAGAAATAGAAGGAATTTTAGAAATTTTTTAAATTCTCAGAACTTATTGGATATCCCAATGGCAGCAGGTAGATTTACTTGGACAAACTCACAGAATGCGCCTTTGCTCCAAAGATTAGACAGATTTGTCATGTCAATGGAATGGGAGGATAAATGTCCAGGTTTGCTTCAAACTAGACTCAAAAGACCTATATCTGATCATGCCCCTATTCTTTTATGCTGCAATGAAGGTAATTCTTTCAAATCCCCCTTTAGATTTGAGAATTATTACTTATCGCACCCAGATTTTTTAGATAATTTAAAACTTTGGTGGAATAATTTGACTTTTATTGGCAAGCCAAGTTACATTCTTGCAAAAAAAACTTCAAGGTCTAAAGTTCTTCATCAAAAATTGGGGTAGGAAAAATTTTGGCTCATTACAGGCTGAGGTGGATAGAATAGAAAATTTGATTGATGTAATGGACAGCTTAGAAGAGATAAATGGGTTATCGCATGATGAGTTTGCTGAAAGAGAAGATTTCAGAATTCAACACAAGATTGCATCTCTAAATCTTGCTAGAAAATGGCATGCAAGGTCTAAAGGTCAATGGCTAATGGATGGTGAAAGAAATTCAAAGTTTTTTCACAAAAATGCTTCTTGCAGATTTAGAACTAATGGCATTACTTCTTTGATCATAAATGAAACTATGTGTCATGATAGAGATTCTATAAATGCTGAAGCAAAGACATTTTATACTGAGTTATTCACTTAAGAATTTCCTCTAAGACCAACTTTTGATGACTTGTTACTTCCTTCTTTAAGTGTGCAACATAGTATTATGCTGGAGAGACCATTTTCTGAAGATGAAATCAGCAATGTGATTAAATGCTTTGGTTTAAACAAGTCTCCAGGTCCTGATGGGTACATAATAGAATTTTTTAAAGATACTTGGGATATCATTAGTCCTGAGTTAATGAATGTTTTTAATGAATTTCATTCTACTGGTACCTTGGATTGGAGATTCAACTGCACTAATATAATTCTTCTTCCAAAATGTGAGGGTGCAGTTTCTATGCACAACTTCAGACCCATTAGTCTTATAAGAGGCATTTACAAAATTATTTCAAAATGTCTTGTTGACAAGATGAAAGTTGTAATGCCATCTATAATTTCTAAATTTCAAGGAGCTTTTGTTGATGAGAGACAGATCATAGATGGAATTTTAATTGCTTCTGAATTGATTGATGCAAGAGAAAGGTCCAATTCTCCTGGTTTACTAGTTAAAGTGGATCTGCAAAAAGCTTTTCATAATATAAATTGGAGTTGTTTAGATTACACAATGGCAAGATTTGGTTTTGGGAATTTTTGGAGGAAGTGGATTCATTGGTGCATCTCAAATGTCAGATTTTCTATATCCTTAAATGGGTCTTGTTCTGAGTTATTTAGAAGCAGCAAAGGCATTAGACAAGGTGACCCTTTGTCACCTTTTCTCTTCATATTGGTGTTGATGGTGGATTTTCGTTTAAGGTTAAATTTGTAAATAACCGGAAAACTCATGCGCTGACATCCTGTAAAAGATAAAGCCATTTATAAAGTGTTGGATACTCCCTCACTTAATTCACCAAGAATGGAGCATGTAGCAACAATCCCATTTCTCATGAAATTCCTCCGGGTTGGATTGGAATTTCATATCAGCCTTGTATTTCCAGTAATCATTATCGCGTGTTGAAATTTACTCTTTAACACGAACCTCCAAGCACTATAATGAAACCATGTACGAAATACCCGTGACAAAGTTGATTCTCGGTGTGTTATACTAGCCCGAGCCCTCCGGGTGTGTTATACTAGCCCGATGAGCCCTCTCGGTGTGTTATACTAGCCCGATTGAGCATCCCAAGATCCGACCATATCAAATCCCGGATATGATCCTGATTGCAGTCATCCAACTCCACAAGCATGATTGGATGACCAGATCAATTCCATCACCCCCAAGGTATGGAATACACACGGCCCGACCCCATTATTGTCGACCATTGGCTTTGCTTGCCAAGAAACCGTCCATACCAAGCATTATGGACGGAAAACCCTAAATTAGGGTTTGCGGCATATTACATGTGCCGCAAAACGGTCTCAACCATCCATCTTCGCAGGTATAGATGGAGGGTGTAGATGTAGACTCAAAGGGCCCGAGCATGTCGACACAATCACCATGTGACAAAGCTCATCTCATCCGTCCAACTTCACCACGACTTGGTTATACAACCCCACGGTCGAGTCAATTGGTCGATGGCGTCATTACCCATCACCTTACCACACCACAATGCGAGTACTAAAAATACACACGATACTTCACAAGTATCGACTTCTGAATAATACGGTTATTCAATTCAAAGATTACATGCTATCTTTCGTGGATCCACGATCCACACATTCCGTTTCGAGAAGTCATGGACGGTTAGAGATGAACCGGAGAAGTGGGCAAGACCGGTGGGTGTATCACCAACGCACAACTCCACTACTCCATCATTCCACTACCTCCACTTCCCACGAGAAACGTGAATGAGGCTCAATGACTTGTATAAATAGGTTCTCGCCCTATTTCAAACAAGGACAGAACAACACAAGTTCGAGGCAGAGAGAAAAACCAAGTGTTAATACAAATCGTATTCAAACACCCGAGCACACGCTTGCATCAACCGCAAGCTCGCCCATCTTTCATTACAAGTCATAAGCAAGCCAACATCTTCACAATCTCAACACCTTCTTCGCTTCCCTCCCTAAGATCAACCCCATCTCCTTCACTTTGTGACCGAAACAAGTCCGGAACTGTTGCAAAGATTGATCTCTCGAATCTACAAGCACTCACCGCGCAGTGCATTTGTTTAAAGGTTTAAATTCATTCCTCATCCACACCCCAAATTACCAAATTCTCAGGAGTAGTTTTCACCCATAAACAATTGGCGACCACAAAGGAGATTAATCTCTCGGCCGTAAAATCAATTTCTTTGAAATCCGATTCAATTTCATCAATTTCAAAAGGGTAGATCTTAGAACCAATTCAATCAGCAATTCATTCCAAGATGGTGGAACCGAGGTCCGGATCAGCAATCAACTCGATGGATCCAAACGGGATGACACCTCCGGTGTTGATGTACCCGTCGGTGGAGCTACAACGGTCAATACATCTCGTGAGCTGTCACTTCTCCTTCATCACCAACACTAGCGGAGCAGAGACATCCCGTGAGTGTAACACCTCCCATCACTGAGCCGAAAAGCCGCAAATCCCGGCATCTCTTCGAGCGTAACGCCTCCGGTGGTTACCCCGAAGCAACAAATTTCACTCCTCCATCAGGAGGAGCCGGAGACACAAGAGGAAGACCGCCTCTAGTACCATTGCGAGACTTGATGGAGAAACAAGAAATTCTTGCTAAAACTCAAACAGAGATATGGCCGCAACTCGAGAAAGAGGTACTCACTTTCCTTAAAACTTTGACCGAACGATTGCCACAAGATTCACGGCAACCCTTGGAGTCGGCGAGAGATGCATTCAATACACCAGGAGCAGGCGTTTCACTCGGACTCACATGAATGAAGAAACTCGTGTTGCTCCTGAGCGCCAAAGGGAGAGAGACCAGCCTTCCAACTTCATTACGCGTGAAGATCTAGAGCGACTTCTCCAAAATCGAGGAAAAGGGGACCGAACGGACGTACACCAACATCATCCGCCGTACCCTCGGGATGTGCAACGGATTCCTCTACCAAGAGGTTACACCTATCCCGATTCTCCCTCTACGACAGTCTTGGTAATGCTCGTGAACACATTTCTCGATTCTTGAAGCCTTGGGGGAACATGAATACAATCATGTTTTTACGCCTAAAAGAATTCTCAAAATCACTCACGGGGAGGGCATACACAGGTACAACAACATTGCCCTAACAAAGATATCCAATTGGAGCGAGATGGTCGATGCTTTCTACAGAAGTATTTCTTCGTGTCTGAACAAATCACGTTTTGCACAGGGAAGAATTCTCAAAATGGAACAATGAACATCCCAACGACTTCGTTAAAAGATTCGAGAACCCAAGCACTTTGGACTGTCACGACCCGAATGTTACCGAACGGCAATTGGTGGAATCATGCATCAATGGGATGATACCCATATACCGCGCGCTCTGTTAGAGAATCTTAACTCCACGAAGCCGCAAAACGTTCAAGAACAACTGCACCAGACTACTAGAAAGAACCGAGTTGTTCGAAGTGAAGATTTGCGTGAAAGTCGAGGAAGCGGGCGTCTCACAAATAAACAATACAACACCGGCCCTTCCGTGAGTGTTGGAGGAAAGCTTCGATAACAACAACAAACCAGCGAACATCCTCGGCACACAAGACTTCGTCTCGAAAAGGGACAAGACAAAACTCACAAAACGCCAAAGACACAGTTTTCCTTTTCCCATGAATGAAGTGATAGAAGGCATTAGACAAGGTGACCCTTTGTCACCTTTTCTCTTCATATTGGTGGTTGAAATTCTTTGATTGGATGACCCGGATTTGATGATTCAAGCATTATGGACTCAAAAACCCTAAATTAGGGTTTGCGGCATATTACATGTGCCGCAAGCAGGTATAGATGGAGGGTGTAGATGTAGACTCAAAGGTCCCGAGCATGTCGACACAATCACCATGTGACCGCCTACACACTTGACCATCGGTGAAAACCAACCATGGTTGGTTATTTTCAAGCAACTTATCCAAGGTTTCAAGCCATCATGTAATGGAGACACTATAAATCATTCAATAATACATTATTCAATTCGGCGTTGCTATCTTTCGTGGATCCACGATCCACACATTCCGGACATCAATCATGTCACAAACCGGGGATACATATCAGGGTATTGGTCTCATGGTTTACGCGTGCATGCAACGCGCCATCACAAGAACGTGTCGGGAAGTCATGGATGATCTAATCATGTTTCTTGATAAGCAAGCCAACATCTTCACAATCTCAACACCTTCTTCGACAATGAAGTCCAGTTTAAAGGTAACTAATCTCAAAAATCTCTTAATTGCTTTTGATGATTCAAAGATCTCGGGTTTAAAAGTGAATTTTAAAATCTACAGTGCTTTGGTGGCTATTGGTAATGCTCAATATTGCTTTTGATTCGAAGGTGAATTTTAAAAAAGCTCTAATTTTTGCTCAATATGGTTGTCCAAAAGTGCAATTCCCATTAAATTATTTGGGAATTCCTTTAGGTAGTAAATCAAAATCAGTGACAGTTTGGGAGGTAATCTTAACCAAGTTTCAACAAAGATTGAGTAACTGGCAGAGAAGATATCTATCCAAGGGAGGAAGGCTAATTCTTATCAAGCATGTTCTATGTAGTCTACCCATTTATTATCTGTCTTTGTTTCAAATTCCTGCTTCAGTGGAAAAGCAGATGGACAATATTATGAGAAGATTTCTATGGGGCACTGACAAAAAAAGAGGTTGGGTAGGTTGGAGCAATGTCAATATTTCTAAACAAAGAGGAGGTGTTGGTGTTAAGAGGCTGAGGCTTACCAACAGAGCATTACATGCCAAGTGGATTTGGAGGTACAATACTGAGAAGAAAGCCTTCTGGAGATCAATCATTCACCAGAAATTTGGTGGTTCTTTTGATGCTCTTTTTCCTAATGATACAAATGTTTCTATAGGAAAAAGTCTATGGGCATGCATTCTAAAATCTAAAAAGGTAATCCAACAACACTCTACAGTTCATGTTCAGAGTGTAAATAGGTGCTCTTTTTGGAATGATGTGTGGATAGGAGAAAACTCCCTGGCTAGTTTATATCCTTCACTTTACAAGATTTCTAGAAACAAACTTGCTTCAATAAGAGATATGGTCAAATATACTGATAGCAGTGCTGCTTGGGACTTCAATTTTACAAGAATTCTAAAGGAGGATGAAGTAATCATGGTAGCAGATTTACTGAATCAAATTGATGCTCCTACTCTAGCTGATTCTGGAGATGATTTCCTTTCTTGGAATTCAGGTAACACCTTCTCAGTCAAATCTTGCTATGATGCTATGGAAGTTGCAGGTTTTTTGAGATTTCCATACAAAAGTCCGTGGAATCCAAGAGTTCCACAAAAAGTCAGTTTTTTCACCTGGAACTTATGTTACAATGCTGCTCCAATTTTAGACTCTTTGCACAACTCTATTGTTATAAATGGATGTATTATGTGCAAGAAGGCTGCTGAATCAAACTCTCACCTGTTTCTACACTGTGATGAGACAAGAAAACTTTGGAATTTCTTTTTCAACAGTTTCAAGTTGGTTTGGGTCTTCAGGAAGATGTGAAAGCAACAATGTGGGAGTGGAACAAAAAGAAAGGTAATACCATGAAGAATAAATTGTGGAGCATGATACCTTTTGCCATTTGGTGGGTAATTTGGAATGAGAGAAATGGAAGACTCTTTCAAGGAAAATATAAGAACTCCCATCAACTTTTGTGTGAAGTAAAGTGTTTACTGTTTAACTGGTCTTTGGGTACAAAGATATTTCAAAATATCTCTTTAAATAGTTTGCTTTACAATTGGGAGGGAGTGATGGGTTTAGCTTAATTAGCTAATGTTTATTGTTTTTTCTTTTTGGTTTCCATGTTTTTTCTTAGTTACATTGTAACTCTCTGTACTCTGCCATGAATACCACTTCTTTGTGGTATACATGTTTCTTTTAATACATCTTGCCCTTCCTGAGTAAAAAAAAGAAGAAGATGAGTCTGCTGTGGATTACATCAGATGAGAATGTTTTTTTGATTTGGTGCACAGTTGGGGGATACCAAATTAAAATGCCCCTTAACAAAAATTTAGTCCATATAACTGTAATTATCCCCCAATTTGTGATGGTATCTCCCGATTGTGCCTTCATCTTTTTTTATTAGCATAAAATTTTATTTTAATAACTTAAGATTCTATTAGATTTTATTAAAGTTAAAAATGACTATTTAACATATAAAAGTCAATTCAATTAAGTGAAAATTGACTAGGATGTTAGACAATGTCAAGGATAATGTCTAAAACTAGACATTCTCCTTGACATTGTCTACCCTAAGTCATCTATACATTGGCTTAAGACATTAGAGTTGGAGAATGATTTTAGAAAAAATGGATGTGGATTTTAACATTTATCTCCACATACATGCCATTGGAGAAGCTCTAATCAAGATTAAATGAAAAAATAAATTGAGACGTAATGTGAGCTCTCATTAAAAACTGTGAGTGTCCCATAGAATCAGACTCTTTGATGTCACGGTCTAAGAAGCCGATCTGGTCTAATATAGAAAGTGCGCACGTAAACTCTTCGACGTCAAGGTCAAAGCAAGCTTATACTAGTTAGTTTATTATTAAGGGTACCTCATGATTTGAAAGAAAGAAAAGAAGAGAAGCAAAAACCAATAAAAAACCACCAACAATATGCAAGGTGGATCAAATGACTGAGATAGTTCAGGGGGGAAAACTTTGCACCTCGAGATCATTTATACTTGTTCATGCATGAGCAGGCGCATTATGCGCAATCATACAACCTTGTACTAGAAAATGAAATTCTATTATTTTTTCTCTCCATATCTGCCAAAATGTAGGGATTAAATGACTATTGCAGAGATAAACATAACCTCGCATTTTTAGGGGCGACCCCAAAAAAATTAGGGGTGATTTTTTTATTCCCAACCCATATACACCATTAAGGGATGTCCAAAAACGCGGAGAATACGTTAATGCCCTTACATAATCGGAAGCTATTTTTGTGCCCGATTATTATACAGCAATCGGAAGATTAGTAACGATATTATACAACCGATTAATATCGATTTTGTGCGAAACGCGTATCTTGCTTCTATAATAATCGGTAGGAACAATAACCTCACGAGACTACCGATTATAGTAGCTCCTAAATTCCCAAAATTGGTGATTTCGCCAAGGAAGAAATTTGGGGCAACTTTATAATCGGAAGTCTTATTCACTACCGATTATTCTAGTTCCCAAATTCGAAAAAAATGACATTTCTGCAAAAACAAAATTTGGGGCAACTGTATAATCAGAAGTCTTATTCACTACCGATTATTCTAGTTCCCAAATTCGAAAAAAATGACATTTCTGCAAAAACAAAATTTGGGGCAACTGTATAATCGGAAGTCTTATTACTTCATTTGACTACCGATTATACAATTGCCCCAACAAAATAGAGCCGTTGGAACTCTAAACTCTATATAAGGATTGTATCCTTTTACTCTCTATGGAACACAAATACCTTTAAACTATCTCCAACATCATCTTCAACATAATGGCCCAACCATTCATTAATCCTACGGAGTTCACGATCGAAGAAGATTTATCTTTATGTAGGCGCTATGTTCAATTCTATCCGAGACGAGGAGAAGGCAAGGAGGCATAATGAGTATGAGTTATTTGGGGAAAATTCACGAAAAATTCTGCGCCGACACCGGTAACCCAAACAACCGTCACTCCTTGATCTTTTCTGCCGAGTTGGTTCAATAAACAGACACGTCGAAGAATTCGTCCATTTAACTTATCTTGTGAATCAATATCGATTGAGGGGTGAAACCAATGATGAGGTTATAGAACGATCTCTAGGGGAATGGCGGAGATGGAAAAGATCAAGCTTCCGTTATGAAGCTCATTTTAGAATCCTTAGGGCGATGGAAAGATTTAATCCGTTTAGGACTCGTCCAACACGTCCACGACGCTAAACGTGTAGTCGTGTAACTCAGCTAACCACTGCGATTGTTGCATGACCGTTCTACCATCCCATTCCGTCCTTTTGATCGTAGCTAGGGCCGACCTAATTGTAGACAAAGAAGACAAGTTTTCGGGGTCGTCCGCCTTTATTTTACTTAAGATCGCACTCGCCTTTTGGATACGCATAGACCTCACCGTCTCCATTTCATGTGTTTTTAACTTCGCAACCATTACATGTCCAATAAGAGTATCCAGATCATCGTGTTTTGACAACCATTAGCAACTTTAGACATTTTCCAATCTTTACTTTCCTTACCATCGGGCTTATAGAAGACAATCTTAAATGGGCATCAAATCTTCTTTGTATGAGTTCGGTACTTCTTCCTCTCCGTATTCCTTACATACTTATTATTCTTTCCCTCGTGACTCTTTTTCTTCCCACCTCGCTCACAAACCATTTCAAACCTAATGTCCTTCACGCAAGGGTTCTAAACTACCACGCACATCTTCTCTTTTGCCTTGTTCATAAGCCATTCCTTTGCTTCCTTCTTACTTCCAAATATCTAAATGCGCATATAACAAACCAAAAAAAAAAAAGCATAACCATCTAACATACATGATTGGAAAAATAAAAGATAATTCATGAACATACCAAATCGTTTGCATGGTGTAGGGAAGTATCAGGCCTTAAATAATAATCGTCATCAACCGCTACAACAGCCTACGCACAACAACAACAAGTTATGCATTAGAAATCGGAAGGAAGTTTAGATGATAAGTAACCGATTAAAAAACAATCGGTAATTTAATACTACACAACATAACCGATTATGAGAAATCGGTAGTCATGTACGAATATAGTATACCGATTAACGACATACACAAATGAACAATTCTTCTGTATAAAAAGCTTCAATAATCGGAGAGACTATAAATTCATAAACCAACCGATTATTAAATATCAATAATCGGACGTTTATTCATGTATACAACTTCCGATTGTGAGAAATTGAAGCTTTCAATTTGGGGATTTTTTCATATTCGGCAGATTAATACATCAAAATATATCCGATTATTTATAATCGGTAGATATTTTACTAAATTAACTACCGAATATATGTCGTTCATGTCATTCAATGCATGCAGAAATCGAATTTTCACGTTCGAAAACACACACAAACGCACATAACATGGATAACATGGGTATTAGAGTTTGTTAACAACATACCTGTATGTTTGATGTATCGTTAGCTTCGATCTCAGGTGATTCTCCATTTTCTTCCATGAAAGCGTCGTCTAGGGTTTCATCTCCATCAAAGTTTGGATCATTCAACATATACCCCAAATCGTCATCTCTAAACGGTAGTGAACCTTGAACTTCAACAACTTCACGTCCTTCTTCGTAGCCATCCATGTTTATGGAAGTTGGCAACATATACCCACTTCTTCTTCTTCTTTTTTTTTCTTCTTCTCTCACTCAATCGGAGTTACCTCACAATGAGTCAATTTTTTTTCCAAACACTAATATATAGACCCCAGCCTACCGATTACAAGAGTTTGCTTCCGATTATTTTGTGAAACTACCAATTATTGTTTTGGCTACCGAATATTATAGTTTTTGGCAAAGGTTGAATCCCTGGCCACTTATAATCGGTAGGATTATAAGTTTTATCATCTACCGATTATGGCAAATTTCAAAATTTCGCAAATAAGGATTTTAGCAAAAACTCATTTTGGGGCAACCTATAATCGGTAGGTTTTGGAACCTATTTGGCTTACGATTATGGATACATCCAAATCACGAACCATATGGTTATGCCTGGCTCTGTACCCTCTAAACCTATGGATTTTGGCACAGGTTGGATTTGGGGCTTCGTATAATTGGGCGGTAAGAAGTAATAAACTCTACTGATTATGGTAGTTTTCAAAATTCATCACATGAAGGATTTTAGAAAAAACTCATTTTGGGCAACCTATAATCGATAGGTTGTGGAACCTATTTGGAATACGATTATGGCTACATCCAAATCACGAACCACATGGTTATGCCTGGCTCTGTACACTCAAAACCTTTGGAATTTGGCAAGGGTTCGATCTGGGGCTCCTTATAATCAGTGGGTTGTCAAGTTGGTAACTCTACCGATTATGGTATATTTCAAATTCCCTTACATGAAGGATTTTAGAAAAAACTCATTTTGGGGCAACCCATATTCGGATGGTTTGGTAATATATTTAACTCCCGATTAACGCTGCATCCAAAACACGAACCAAGTGGTTATGGCTGGCTGTGTACACTCAAAACCTATGGAATTTGGCCAAGGTTGGACATGGGGCTCCTTATAATCGGTAGTCTTACAAGTTGGATAAGCTACCGATTATAAAAGGGATTATTAGCCTAAGTATCTACACAATAATCGGTAGGTATTGTTTCAATTTAACCTACCGATTCACCTTTAACCTACCGATTATGGTGTTGGCTACCGATTATATAAGGGCATATTGGCCATTTCGAAAAATCGAAGATAAGGGGTAGCTTAGATTTACGTTTGGGTGACCTTTTTTGTCTTTTAGTGTCGCCCCTAATTCGTTTGGGGTCGCCCCTAAAAATGCCAGGAAAAATAAAGAAAAAGGTAAAAGGTTGAATTAACAATCAACCAGTGGAATGCACGTTCGTTAACTAAAAGACTCTACAACGATGACGGCCCATGACTCAATAGTCTACTTGATGGAATATATTTTAGTTGTCTGGTCGGAAAATGGGTCATTTGTCCAAAAAAATTTAAAACATGGTTCAAATGGACGAGTAAAAATTATTATGGGTGAAATGGACACAAAAAAAATAGCTAGGATGAAACTGTATTCATCCTGGCTTAAACTTAAAAAATAGAGAGGATGAAACTGAATGCATCCTGATGTAAATTAAAAATAAGAAAAAGAATTTGAAAATGGGTAGGATGAAACTGGTTACATCCAAGCTATTTTTATATTTTTGTCCATTTAAACAGTATCAACATCTAAATGTCTTTTTCACCCAAAAATTATTGATTTTGATCTTTTTAACAAATTTTGTGTTGTCTGGTTTCAAATATCGTGTATCTAGCTAGACCCAAGATCAACCATAAACAGAAAACAGTCTATTGCACACACGTGTCTGCAGCGCTCGTTGCAAGTGTTTGATCAGTTTAAATAAATTTAATTCTAGTAAAAAAAATCACGCACTTGTCGTAAAAAAAAAAAGCGGAGAAGACGTAAATCTGTATGTTGGAAGTTATGTACTCGGAGCATCTCCAACAGTGGGTGCTAAAAATCCTACGTGGAATTTTTATTTAGATCCTTATTCATGGGGTCATATGTATGTGGCAAAAATAACAACGCTTTTGTCATGGACTATATCCAACAGTGAAGGTCTTATTTTGAGAATTTGTTTTTTTGGATAATGATAAAATTGATTCCCTCTTTCTTATTGGTTCAGAAAAAATTATTTAAAAGTAAAAATTTAAAAAATGATTAAAAAGATGACGTGGAGGTCATTCCCAAGGTCTAAATAAGACCTTCTCCAAGACCTTCATAATTATTTTGACACCCTTCCTACTTAATAGGACCCACTGTTGGAGATGAATTTAATGTAAATGAGGGTCTAAAATCCAATGTGTCATAAAAAAACTAAAACCTTCGCCCTCTATTGGAGATGCTCTCCGATGAGTTTAATTTAGCTATGTACACTCTACATGGCAATGACGGAGCGAGGATAAGGATTAAGGAACCACCATTGGTGTGCTGATGGCAAAAGATTTTTTAACCAAGTCTAGAAATCTTCAGTCAGACTGTACTGTCTGTAATGTTCTTTTCATGACAAAACTCCAAGATATATAGTGCGTTTTCAACCACTGTACGTGCATAATGTGTACCTTACTCATTATAGTCCGTTGGTTATTCCAATCCAAAATAGTTGGTCCTCGCCCTACTAATACATCACCGTCTCACTCGCAAGACACATCATGTCTGTATGTACGTAGTTAACCTTCTTCTGCTGTATCCACATATGGGTGGATCATGCCCTAGTAGATCCATAAAGATGAGATATGTGGACGAACAGAAGTTGGCGTAGAGCTTGGATGGACTCCGACTCCTTTCATCTTTTGTGTAACTTTCATAGGAGAGGTCCAATTGAACCACCTTATCATTGACAATCGCTCACTCATTCATAAATCGGGAACTCTCATATAATTTTGGAGTGAGTAGTGTAAAACAATTCAGGATTTCTGGGGTTTCCGTTTTCCCTCTCAAATACCACTTTCACCCGTGGACCGTGGTGTCTATCAAATGATTCAACTCTCGCATAGTGACATGGAAGACTTGAGGAGATATGGAAGCTCATCAGTCATCATATATATGTAATGGCATATACTGAAGGAACGTAAAGCAGCGGAACGCTAAGCTTCTAATGACATAAAGGTGACAGTTGCTGATCTATGGGATCTAAAAAGTTCTCGATTATCTGAACATAGGACATGTTCAAATATTACTCCATTGGGAATCTGTATTTATCAGATGCAAAGCTCGTACTTTTATTAGTTTTATTATTACTGATGCATTTTAACCTTTCTTATTCAGTTTCTTTTACGTTAAAAACAAACTCTCACTGAATACGACTTCATTAATGTAATAATTTTGCAGACAGAAAACAAAGTAAATGGACCTCAATACAATAACATGCTAACTGTAAGATGTTCAATAATGCCTGATCAGAAAAAGATGATCAATAATGGAATTAGGTTATGGTTCTTATCATCCCTATGTAAGGATTTGGCAATATCCCTAAAATGATACCCTCTTTTGTTGTCACATTTTCGTCTCATTAGATTCAGTTGCAGAACATGCAAGGTCATTCAGACATCCACCCATGGTTCAGCGACAAAAGGTCTAGACAGTGGCGTGCTAGGGCTACGTACGTGCATGGGTGTTTCATCTATTCTTCGCTAGCGCATGTATGCGTTGCACCTAGCCTAGAAGCAACAAGGATAACGTAGTTTAAATACTAGTATCAAAATCAGAGCGGTGGCTACCTTTCTGAGGGCCCAGGCTAACCTACAAGATGAGCCATAATTTGATGTATACCAAGACAATGAGCATACAAATTATTATTAGTACGTAGTTACTATTCTCTTCGTTTCTAAAATATAGGCTTATTTTCTTATTCGGATGTTTCACAAAAATAGGTTTGTTTCCTTATTTGGAAAGTCAAATGTTATTAGTTTACTAATTACCCATGGAGGGACCACTTTTTTTTCTCCCTTAATATGAAGAGGGACCACTTTTCTCTTCATTTTCTCTCTAATATCAAATCAATAGGGTCATGGATAAAGTAGGAAAAACTATGAAAAAATGGCTATAATGATTAGTTCTCTTAATGAAGTATATGAGTGTTGGAGGGAGATAATGATCATAAAACTTAGAGATGTATCTAAAATTTATTTTTTTATTTATTTATTTTTTTTGTGATCATGAGATTAAAAGCTTAACTGTACTCAAAGCGGTAAAGCTCAACACCAGTCGGGTTCCAAACAATCTCATGGTTCAGGGAACTAACTACACATAATTGGGAGTATTATATTTAAAGCAAAATTAGTAGTGACTCCTCTCTATTGGCATGGCCTTGAGTATTATATTGTATCTCTCTGAAAACAGTTTTTTCCTCGCAAATAAAAAGATTAATTCGAGCATGCATATCCTGGCCGATACTTCATACACAAAGCTTTACTCTTTAGCAGGTCTAGCCGTCGGTCTAGGTATTCTAACCAGAAATGCTACAGGGAACTTTGTGGGAGCCACAGATTTCTCCAACAAACATGTGAACCTAGCAGAGGCCCGGGCTATGCTGGCAAAATAGACTCATCGACAAAAGAGGCTGCAGGTTGTCTTTGAGCCAAACAACAAATTAAACTATCAATGAAGTCCCTTGCTAATCAGCACCATGACAGAGTTTTCCTCTTTTTAACTATGCATCATAAATGGTCTTGTACAGTACATGAAGAGGGTGTAATAAAACTGTATACTCGGTTGCAAAAGAT
Source organism: Papaver armeniacum (assembly GCA_023531295.1). NCBI lineage: Eukaryota > Viridiplantae > Streptophyta > Magnoliopsida > Ranunculales > Papaveraceae > Papaver > Papaver armeniacum. The sequence goes on along the minus strand of JAJJWW010006035.1, from coordinate 46,120 downwards.
GCGAGAGCCAACCAGCTGGTTCAAGATTAATGGTGGGGTGATCCACCAATTTCTTTTCCTAGTTATCAATTTGGACTACAACTCTCGCGTCCCTAATCTTTTCCAAGCTAGTAAATAAAATACTACAAAGAAAAAGTACCAGCTAAAAGTAACGAACTAGTCCCGGACGTAACTATAAGTAAGTAACTATGAGTTCCAAATTCAACTAAATACTTATCATGTTGTTGGATTGGAACACTGGTGTCAAGAAAATCCAAGTTATAACAACCTCAGCGTACTTCTTCAGTGATTACTACAAAAAATGATTTTGATCTAACTAATCAAATGAGAACAATTATACAATCGTTACAAAAGTTTTGTTTTTTCAGAATTAGATGAAAAACATTACTAGTATTTTTGAATTTTGATATGGAGAAGAAATAAATAGCTCAAAATAGTAAGATCATGAGTCTGAGCATAATTGAGGTCATTTCATGTTTTACATTGGGACTGTATGAATCCATGACCCTATGATTGTGAGCTAAAGGTGAAAAGAAAATCTGAATTTCAGTCAACACTAACGGACTGAGAGAAAAGGACTTGCACAAACTCAAGGGCCTTAACCAAATCATTTTGGTCAAGAAAATCCAACTAGGTTTCTGTCACGTTTCTGATTTCTCTATCAAATAGTAGTAATTATCTTATCTAACCCTCAATCAGACACTCAGTCTTCTTTGTGGGGTCAAGAATTTTGTCGAATTTGGAAAGAGGAAAAAAGCAAGTAAAGCGGTGCCAGATTGTATGGTTATTATCAAGAAATATAGGCAAAAAGATAAGATTTTTTGTTATTTTTTCAAAAGATTAGTCGTTACAACTTACAAGGTATCAAGTCATAATCATGCGTACTAATAGACAAATCTATATGTAGTGTCTGTTGAAATTTAAGAGATATGTTCCAAAACTAATGGAACCCTAAATTGGCCCATGCATGAAAAGTGATTAGACTATTTTTACCATCAAAAAATACAAGGGTGTATAACAAAATAAACAAGATATGAAAGGATACAAGATGATTAATATATTTTTGATGTATGGATAAGTAATTTAAGTATTATATATTCGTTAGTAGTTATCATCGTCTTCGTTTCATAGTACTCCTCACTAAGAATCATGAACTTGATGATGGATTCCTCATCATTCACTACTATGGGCACAGTTTCACTATTAGCTCTTCTGTTGTTCACCCTAATTATCTTGAAGATATCCTTATTCTCTGGTAGTACTAAGAAGAAATACCATCCAATTGCAGGAACCATTTTTAACCAACTTCTTAACTTCAAAAGATTACATCATTATATGACTGATCTTGCTCGTAAGCATAAAACTTACAGATTGCTTAGTCCTTTCCGAAGCGAAGTTTATACTTCTGATCCTGCTAATGTTGAATACATCCTCAAAACCAATTTCCAGAACTTTGGCAAGGTACATATTTGTTTGTTTTTATACCATTTCCCGTTCCAACTTCATTTTGTATAACTTAGTTAATTTCTGATAGAAATGAACTTGTTACATAACCTATTCGCGACGTTTTTATATTAGAGAACAAAACTACTTTATAGTTAGCTAAGGGTGATTTCTTAAATGAATGAATTTTCAGGGATATCATAATTATCATATTCTCTCGGATCTCCTAGGAGATGGTATATTTGCTGTAGACGGTGAAAAATGGCGTCATCAAAGGAAAGTATCGAGCTACGAATTCTCTACCAAGGTCTTGAGGGACTTTAGCAGTGCTGTTTTCCGGAAAAATGCAGCGAAACTAGCTCGAATTATTTCCGAGGACTATGCTAAATCCGACCGCACCATTGATGCTCAAGTAATTATTTACTTATACTCTACTTGGTTTACTTATAAGAAACTTTTGTGTTTTTGGCTTATGTTTAGTTTGATTATATTGGTTGTAGGATTTGCTAATGAAATCGACTTTGGATTCAATATTCAAAGTGGGGTTTGGCGTAGAGTTGAACAGTATTGCTGGATCCAGCGAAGGAACCCAATTTGCTAACGCCTTTAACGACTCGAGTGCGATGACTCTATGGCGATATGTTGATATACTCTGGGAGATTAAGAGGTTTCTGAATGTTGGATTTGAAGCCAAGCTAAAGAAGAATATCAAAATTGTCGATGATTTCATAAACAAGATTATTAGTAGCAAGATCGAACAAGGCTCCAAGTCGGCAGATGACTCATTGGTAGTATAATTACTTTCTTAGTTTTGATTACTTATTGTATAGCTTTATAGAAATTTAACTGTGTATGGTTTTGATGGATGCAGTCGAATAAGAAGGAAGATATCTTGTCAAGATTTCTAGAATTAAATGAAACAGATCCAAGGTACTTGAGAGACATAACCCTGAATTTCTTAGTAGCTGGAAGAGATACAACAGCTACAACTCTTTCATGGTTTCTTTACATGCTTTGTAAGAACCCTCACGTCCAAGATAAAGCTGCAAAAGAAGTGAGAGAAGCAACTGATGCCAAGGACAACACACCATTTGATCAGTATGTTGAGAGTGTCACTGATGATGCTCTGGACAAGATGCATTATCTCCATGCAGCTCTTGCTGAAACTCTTCGACTTTACCCCGCTGTCCCTGTGGTACTTTTATAATACATCTCATATTTCTTTGCCATAGAGGTGCAGAATCTAAAATTATATTCATGATATCTTTGTCCGTTTGCATGCAGGATGCTAAGATTTGTTTCTCGGACGATACGTTACCAGATGGATATAGTGTGCGAAAAGGTGATATGGTGGCTTATCAACCGTATGCAATGGGTCGAATGAAATACATATGGGGTGAAGATGCAGAGGAGTTTCGTCCAGAAAGATGGCTGGACCAGGATGGATATTTTAGAGGCGAAAGTTCTTTCAAGTTCACTGCATTTCAGGTACATAACAACATAACATGAAGCCATAAACTTAGCAATTTCTATTTCTTTTTTGGAAGCTGTGCTCGCCGCCAAGGACTTTTTTGGTAGGTTGATTCGGCCAGGTTCGTGTTGGGTTGCTCTTCGTTATAAATGGCTCATTTGGGCTCATGGACGTATATCTATTTACAAAAAGTAGTTTCCAAACGTTATATATTATGCTTATCTATGAATAATGCAGGCAGGGCCTCGTATCTGTTTGGGAAAAGAATTTGCCTACAGGCAGATGAAGATATTTGCAGCTATTTTATTAGGGTGTTTCGTCTTCAAGATGAAGGACGAAAATAAACCTGTCAACTACCGGACCATGCTTAATCTTCACATCGACGAGGGCCTCTACCTTCAAGCGTCTCATAGAAGCTCAATCATCAATTAACTCGGCCCTGTTTTAAAGTTACTCTTATGTAAATGAATGAAATCCCGAAGTTTACAATTAGTATTCATGCTTGTAAACCTTCTTATTGATGCAGTAATATGTAGCTAAACTATGGCGCTATGACGTTATGGTAACAAGGATGCAATTCAATAAATGTTTGTTTAATAATAAGTAAATAGTTGATTACATATACTAAAAGACTTGAAAGCCTCCTTAGCGTGGCTTTTGCCTGCTTTTTAGTCCATTTTGCTCTACGAGAATCAGGATCTTGTTTTCTAATAGTGAAACATTGGATAAAAATTAACAGGACACGTTATACCTACGATCCTCATCAGTATTTTACTGGTTGACCACCGGCAACTTTAGCTGGTGCTATCTACTCCTTTCTAAGTATTTTGCTCCAAGTCTCTTTTCTTCAAGAAGATGATTCCACCTAAGTTCGCATACAAGCCATCGTACGAACTGTCATCATTCATGAACACCCATTATCAATTTGATGGCCCAAAGTGGAAATATCCACCTAAAACTCCTTAATGGAAAACCCCACCCAAAAGCCCATAATGAACAATCAAACCAATACTTGTATATGCTAAAGTAAACCCCTCAAGAATCCACACCCAACATAGACCTTTCATCCAAACCAACCCCAAAAATCAACCAAAATTCATTAAAACTACAGCCACAATTGAAAAATCTTCATCAATATCGGTGCCACGACCATGAAACATAACGTCGGTGCCTTCGTAACTTCATACACCCCATTGTAATACATGTTTGCAGTTGGATACTTAAGGAAACTTTGTTGTTTGGTCCTAAGCCCACAAAATTAGTTATAGTAGGGTCCAACTGGATTTTTTTTTTATTTAGAGGTCCAAAATTAATTAAAACAAGGAAATGACCATAATACCCATTGTTACCAAACGTGTGTGTTTACACATTCATTATATCGAGTACATATCTGTTACACTGATTATAAATTCGAGTACATATCTGCTACACTGCTTATAAATTCGAGTACATATCTGCAACACTACTTACAAATTTGAGTACATATCTGTCGCGCTGCTTACAAATAGAACACGTATCCACTAAACTGCTTACAAATTCGAGTATATATCTGCTGCTTACGAACTCGAGTATCTATCTGCTGCACTTCTTACGGGAAAAGTACATGTTTGTTAGAATCAATGATAAATAAATTAGAAAACGTTTTACATCACATATATTGTAGGATCATACCATTAATCTTTAGTATTTCTTTAATACAGTATTAAATCATAGAAAAAATAGAGGAAAACCTATATATGCACAGTAAACACATAAAAAGTTGTACAAAATTAGCACATATTTCAGTATTTCGCATACGTACTCATGGATCAAACAAATAAAAAAGTGGCAAAATTCTGATAAAACAGAACCAGAAGAAGTTTCTATCAGTACGCAATATACGTAGTGCGTATTCATGAACTAAAAAATCAACTGCATGTAAAGAAGAAGTGATGAATATAACCTAATCAAAGCACATATTTTAGTATTACATATACGTACTCATGGATCGAACCCAAAAACAGTGGCAAAACTCTGAATAAATCATAATTAAAAGAAGTTTCTAACAGTATGTCATATACGTACTGCATATTCATGAACTAAAAAATCAATTGCATTTCAAGAAGAAGTGATGAATCCATGCATATAACTGAATCAAAGCACATATTTCAGTATTACACATATGTACTCATGGATCGAACCCAAAAACAATAGGAAAACTCTGAAATATAAACGAATCAAAGCACATATTTCAGTATTACACATACGTACTCATGGATCGAACCCAAAAACAATGGAAAAAAAACTGAATATAACCGAACCAAAGCACATGTTTCAGTTTTACACATACGTACTCATAGATCGAACCAAAAAAAGTGGCAAAACTTTGAATATAACCGAATCATAAGAATTTTATATCAGTACGTCGTATACGTACTGTCAATTCTTACACAAAAGTAAACTGTATCAAACCCAAACACATAATAGCATCATGAAAATCGATTTGATCTTCATAATACAATCGAATAAAAAATCAAATGAAGAAAAATGAACAAAATAATCAAAGAAGATGATTAGAAAACATACCCGGAAACACAAAAAAAATCTTCTCGTCGTAAATCATAACGATGCATCATCATCATCATCATCTTCTTCTTCTTCTTCTTAATAAATTGAGTTTCTGTCAGTATGGGATATACGTATTGTTGCTTCATATACAAAAACAAACTGAAACACATCTAAAACCAACAAAATGGAAGTGGTATAAGTAAATCTAATAATGAAATGAACAAAAAATATGATTATTCATCTAGATCTAGTAAATAATCAACAAATCAAACATGGAGATAGAAAAGCGTAATCAAACACAACAACGATTCGATCGTGAAACCCTAAAATAAATATTGATTTGATAGAAACGAGAAAGATTGAAGAATTTTTTTTTGGATTTGTTCAGAATCCATTCACAACAGCAGTAAGAAGAAAGATTAGAAGAAAACGAATATGAAAGGTTAATTTTCTTCTCGTGCTTATAATCCCTGTTAAGGGAGGGTTATTTGTGGTATTTTTAATTTTCGCATTAGTTATCCGCACGTGTACAGGACCTGGGATTAAAAAATTAGGTCCATTTTTATGTTTTCTCTTAATTATGGACCTCGGGTTACTGGGCTTTAGTGGGTGGACCTGCCACTAACTAAAAACACTATAATAGGATCTATAGGTAATTCCTACGATACTTAATCCCTGCAAATTTAATTGAAATATCATTAAAAACCTCTAAACATGCACACATTTCTATTCCTTGTTGCCACTCCTCTTCACATGGCAGACAATTGAAATCAGAATTAGTCTCAGCTAGTCTTCCAAAACCTTTTTACAATTCAATTACTTCTTAAGCATCAGAAAAGTTGAATTCCATATAGTGTCCATATCTAAACTTACAGACTTACCAGACAACCTACATTGTGACAATGCTGTTGCAAACTTCTCTTTCCTAGATTGTGAAGAGTTAACATATTTAACACACTCTCTAATTGCTTCTACAAACTCAGCAACTACTTTTATGCCATATAATACAATTAATGGAGTATGTGGTTGCTACACCTCATGTAAAACATCTTCCCATTAAGAACCACACAATCCTTACCCTGTAGACAACTAATCAGATTTCGCATCATAACACCATTTGCAGGAGCATTATCAGCAGTTAAAGCAAATAATTTCCTATATTGTTCCATTTCAAAGTGCAAGTTTTGATAAATTCGTGAGAACATCCCATGTATGTGGTGATGGCACTATAATGTAAGCTAATGTTTTCTTATGCAAATTCCATTCGTCATCTATATAATGGTATGTTACACAACAATAACCATCTTTAGTATGTTTAGCAGTTCACATATCAGTTGTAAGATTACATTTAGAGTTCAAATTATCTAATTCTACTTGCAATTCTCCTTTCTTTTCAGCATAAAACTTCATCAAATCATCTTTAGTCGTATTCCTAGACATTATCTTAGCAGCAGGTTTCAGAAACTTACAAAACTCTCTAAAATAGAAATGCTCAACCATGTTAAGAGGGTAATCATGCTTAGAATTTTTTTTAACAACACATAACCTAGTAACTACAGGATCGTACTTCCAATTAGAGAATCTAGTTGCTTGGTTACTTGTTGTTTTCAGTGCAGTAAGAATCTTCATCTGTACTGGATGATTCTCTTCTTTCTTGGGGCAGATCTTTAGATGAGCAACCAACCGTCTAGTTTCTTTTACACTTGCTGCTTCAATTACCTTTTCACAATGTGAGCATGTACCTTTTATGAGAATCTCCTTCATACAGTTTTTGAAATCCTTCTAGTAACAGACCTGTAAATTCATTCCATACTATTGACCTTGTTGTACGCAGTTTTTTCTTTGTAGCAGATGCAAGTGGATCCTCATCTTCTTCTTCAGAAGCTCACATGGTATCATTAGAATGTTCTGATTCTGGTAATCAACTACTATCAGGTGTTGAAGCAATTGATGAACCTTAAACACTTTGTTCTTCTAGTTCTGGTAATTGTGATTGTGAGAAATTTGGTTGAGTATTTGACTTTGAGGTTCCAACTTTATTGGATGTTCTTTGAGACATTTACCTATATTAAAAGTTAAAAAAAAATATTGAAATTTAGATACACTGAAAAATTGAATTTGTTTTCATATAAGTAATTTATCTTTTTGTTTTTCGGTATGAAAGCACAACCGGATTTTATTCAGTTTAGAGGGAAAATGTTACAAGATTATTCAAGACCTAATTTGTTTTGTTTTTACATGTTAGTCAGTCATAACCTATAACACTATTGATGGCGTTACTACTATGTACAGGGATCTGATCTTTTAATGAAGAAGACTACAGTATCCAATAGATGATCTTTTTTTTTTTTTTTTTTTTTTTTGGTATCTCAATTGGTTTCAAAACCCCTTATGCAGAGACTATTCATCGTTTGAGCAAATCAAAGTGACTACATACTTTAACACCCCGACTTCTTATCGATTGAACCACAAAACGATGCAGAGAACTAATGGAGTCCATACCACTTCTTTAATTTATTTTTCAAGTGATTTTGTCATTGTCTTGTTTCTTTAGTAAAACTAATTGGGGGATATGAATTACTATCCCCATCCATTAATGTGTGCTAAGGGGTGATTTTTGCGGGTCGAAATACTAAAGTACCCTTCAGTATTTCAACTCCTCTTCTCCTTCTTTATCAGTTTCTTTCTTTGATTTTTAGTTTCTCCATCATCGATTTCAACACGATTTCAATGTTGTTTAAAAAAAAATTTGATGATTAATTTATTATATACAAATATGCCACCTTGAAAGAAACCTAATCATCGGTTTGTTTTAAAACAATTCGTTTAGGTTAAAATCAAAAATTATAACTAAAAAATTTCAGTTTCAGCTAATACCGACATAGTTTTAGTATGAACACCATGCCGTTTTACTATACCGGCACTGTTTTTAGTATTAATACCATGCCGAAATCAAAATAACCGGCATGCTTGATAAAAATCTATCAATGCCGATATCCAAGTGAAAAAAACTGAAGTTTCTGGGAAATTTGCGTCATGTGACGGCACAAAAAGTTAAGTAATGTACCATGCCGGCATCACTACCGGCATCCTTGATAATGAACTTTCTGTGCCGGCAGTGTACTTAAAATCTCAAAATTGGGAGATATTGTGTGCCGGCATGGTGAAAGTATGAATACCATACCGATTTGGTCCTTGTCGGCATGGTATGCATATGTTTACCATGCCGACACTGTGTTTTTCAGGTGTAACAATGTCGAATTCAATGAAAAAAAATCAAATTTCAATACAATATATGAGTAATTGGAGCACTTGTATGTTCATCCTGTTTACTTTCCTGGGTTGATTCTTCGCCTAAACCTTCATGATCATAAATATCTCAATTTAATGTTGTTACATCAACAAATTCAATGATAATGATTTAAACTAATCATTATCAAACTAATCTATTAACTAAATTAATTATCATTAACCACTAAACATGATTAGTAAGGGGTAGATTAGGAATTATATAGATTATCCGGATAGGGGTAACCTTGATTTACGATTTAAATCTCGTTTTTGTCTTTTTCCTCTATTTCCCAATTGCGCGTTCTTTCTTTGTCATGTTTATTACTATTTTCTTAGCTCAAATGGTGAGCACAGTTCCTGTATATATGCATAAAACTATAAAAATTTATTTTTCATCTAATTTGGAGTGAATTTTTTTTTTTATAACTTGCAAAAAATCTGTGATAGTTGAGTTTTTTGTATAAAAATATGTGATAAGTGCAATTTTTTTAAATAACAGGTTCGTGCGGAAAATTGCAACTATCACCACACGTGAAAAATAACCTTTTCACATTTAAATGACACAAATCCAAGAGAAAATACAATTATCACCCGCTAAAATTTCAAAAAATATATTCTTTTATCACTCTGGTAATTGCGATTTTTTTATCACCCATAAAAGTTCTGTGATAATTGCGATTATTTTACAAAATTGGTTCCAACATACGAAAAATTCCAATTATCACCAATTGTGAAAATTTTGATTTTTGTTTTAGTATAAAAGATACGAAAAGAGAAAGAGGTAGAGAAGGAAAATGATTCTGTATTGATCAGAGTTCTATATGTTACATGGATATAATACATATATATAGATGGAGAGGGGAAAACCAAAAGACACCAAATCTGGACAGCACATCCATGGGCATGGGCCCATTAACACTCCCCCTTGTGAGGTTCAATAACAAAAATTAATACATAGTGCATCACATATAGTCCTTCGAATGTCGTTCTCCTTGATGACTTGTGCCGAAGTCCATTGCCTCATTAAAACATTGACAAGGAAAAAACCAGTAGGATAAAACCTTGGTATAACTCTTCACATGTAGTAATTCACATGTTGTCTCGTACTTTACATGTAATTCATCACATGCAATGCGATCTTCAAAGATCGACGAGTCTAAGTTAATTGCCTCGTTAAAACTTCGTCAAGAATAACCCAAAGGGACAAAACCTGAACTAAAGAAAAATAATACAATATTAATTAAACTTAGAACATAGTTGGATGCGTATACGTTGCCTCATTAAAACCTTAACAAGGAAAATTCAGTAGGATAAAACCTTGACGGAGGGAAAAGAGTACAACGTGAAAGATGCAAGTAAAGGTGATCTGTTGCAGATGATCACTTTGTTTCGTTGAAGTTGAATAGTTGCTTCACAACTTATAAGGAAGAAAATCCTCGTGGGAAAGACAATAGCCTTAACTGGGAAACTACATTCCCGGTATTTGTTGTTGTCTCATTAAAAACCTTGCCCAGTTATAAAACCCTGTTGGAAAAAGCAAACTCGGTGAAGGAAAATAATTCAACACACCATTAGATGCTCCCCCTGATGCCAGACAATTTTCATTAGTCTAATGCAGTCAAAAGGAGTTTCTCACACTTTACTTTGGTGACTTGAAAGTTTAGAAAACCATGTTGTTGATTCTGGAGTTACGTTGCTTAACAGACTATCGCGTTTCATTTCTTTGATTCAAATATTTTCAGTAATATCAACGCGATCTTCATGTCTGTAACGTTCAACATACTCGATTTTTTTAGTGTTGTCTCGCTAAAAACCTTGTCGAGTAACAAAACCATTTGGGAAAAACTATTATCGATCGAAGGGAAAAAGAGTACAACACAGCTTCAATTTCGAAGTAAAATATGTCGACATCATATCCTTGGATCCTCCCCTGATGTCGGCATCTCCCCCTGATTACTTTCAGAGTTGTTCCAGACAATTCCTTTAGTCATGTACTTTTCGAAACTGAATATCGGTAATGAGCTAATAGTCTACAATATCTCCCCCTAATTACTTCCGTCGGAGAAGAGATCATCGTTACTTCATAATTAACAACTTTTGAATTGCACTTTCATTAGCATTCCTTTTTATGTCTTTGCATGGATAAAACAAATTTATGGCAATGGTTAATTATAATATACCATTCCAATGACGTTGCATTGGCTCTAAGATATATCTAGCTAAAAAGTTCCATGAGGATGTAAAATTTAATAGAGTACATTATTATACTAAGTACAACAATGCGTCTATTGTACTTATATATGAGAATTTCATCTCCCAACACATCTTCGTCATCTTCCTTTAGACGAAATGGTCACTTACTTCCATTTGAACTTCGACTAATCATGCGAGTGCTATCATGATGCATGTCTTTGTTAAATTGCCCGACAACTTTAGATATATGCAAACTGGTGGAATAATATACCACAAGCTCAGTATTCGGTCGGGCTTTCCCCACATTTTTCATCTCAAATTCGGATTTCAAATAGCTTTTAAGGTCTCTTAACACATCAAGAGTACCCCGTCATGTATGTACCATCGACATGAATAACTACAATACCAAATCATGAACTTTCTTGTGAATACGCAAGGAAATATAACTTACTTTTCTATCCCCTACAAATCAAATAGCCACTTAGACGGGTATACCACATGCGCCTGATTGCTTCAATCTATAAGTGAGCGTTCTATACTGTTAACGCACTCTGTGGTTTAGAGTCACTTGATTTGGGAACCAAAAGGCTTATCAAGTACTTTTGTAAATATCTTATATCTCTTGATTCTTTCCAAGATACGTAACAACCACATACATATGATGCATTTCAAGTCCTTTTGAAATTACCAAGCTAACTAAGTAGCCGAACACTATAACGTTCATTACAAGAGAACAATTCCAGGTATTTGTAGGAAACCTCGCGCCACAAGGCGAGTCTTTATACTTTAAGACTGCTTTCTTCGCACTATGCTTTCTAAAAATTAATCATGTATGTCCCATAGGCTTTACACTTGGTTGGTTAGAACTACCACACCAAGTATTTGTATATTTGTCAAAGAACCAAGTTCTACCTGGATTGTGTAGGCCAAATATGCTCTTTGTTGACATTAAACAATAAAAAGCATGGCTCTATCTCTTTGTGCTCTATTTTCTTGAGCAACTATATATAAAAAATTAATCATTAAGATGCTCGCACGATATTTCCATTGACTCGTGTGTGTGTTCTCATAATCCTTTAGGATTTTATTGTTCTCTAGAATCATTAAACTTCGGAGCGTCCTCCAGTATTTATTCATGGACATGGTCAGAGACGATCAAATGAGATAATTTCATTAGTGATATAAATTATGGGTTGTGCCTTACTCATCTACTTCCTTTCTAGGTGAGCATTGATCGAACCTGTTGGTCTCTCCATCTTCCTTTATGGAGCCACGACCTCAACCACACTTCCACTAAGTGTAGTTGCAACACCTTAGTCTATGGTGTATATCCCTTATTGAGGATTCGTAACCTTGCAGGTAGGTTTGCAGCTGGTATGCGTTATCTTATCACTTTAGCGATATCAGTGTTCATTCTGAAAATCAATTATTCTTTGTCACTTCACATTTACATTTGTGGAGTACAAGAATCAATATGAGACACAGTGGGAACACACCACGATAATTCCTGTCGTTCCCTTAGAAAATACTTTTTCTTATCTCCCCCTAACGACGGGAAGATTGTCCCATTAAAGTGATAAACCGCAAATCTAGCGGTAAGAGATCTCCTGCCAAAAGCTTTAAAATGCGGATAATTGTTGGGAACTCATTTCCAACATAACTACTTAACAGTTTTAAAGACCCATCGTACGAGGTGGAGTCGTAATGGCACATATATAGTGCAACCAAAATTGCGTAAGAACATGAACGTCAGGATTATATCCAGTTACCAACTGGTACGCATAAAAGGTTGACTAATATTGGGTTCTAAAACCAGTTAAGTAAAGATGTGTTAATATTGCATATTCCCCAAGCAGTAAAAGGTAGGTTTGTACGCATAACCATGCCTTAGGCACCATCTGTAAACTTTGATGATATACTTTACGAGACCATGGGGTATAAGATGCTCTATATTGATCCTATTAAACATGCAATAACCATCAAGTCCTTTTGATGTGTAATCTCTAGCATTTACAAAGGGTGGTGAGTCCTTACATGTATAATATGTGCTAGTAGTTTTTCAAACGCAAAATTTCTTGGAAACTAGAACTAGTCCAAAATTTCAAAAGATCCTCCAGAGCCCTAAGTCACTTTAATGGTACGCATTCTGCATATATATTTTTCTAAATATCACCTCGTTTTCTTAGTTATATGGGATTTTTACCATTTGCATCTTAGGATGGTCTCGATCCTGTTTTACTGAGGACTTTGCAAAAATGAGTGATATGCTTTCTTACCTATAAAAGCATAATGAGAAGGGGGGTTGTGCATCTAGTACTTTAGAAAACACTTATTAAGAGATATGCCGTCACTTCGCATTCTGTCAATATTTTTCCCATTGTCTCGTCCACTCAAACACAGTGATGTACATATGATTCCTTTCAAACTAAACATCATGTCATAACCAAAGTGCCTTTATGGTTATCTCAAAGCCTGTATAAGTCAATTCCCAACACTTCATCGTCGGAGTCAATATGGATTCAATAATCCAAACACTATAGCGATTTACATTTCACTAGATTGACTCATTAGTTTCTCTAAAATATGTTTCCTTCCACATGCATTAGAGATATAAAAGATGCAATCAACTACATTCTCATCACTGTGAGTTTCCATATGATATCCACTTGCATGGGTCTCTTTGGAATTTAACAAGGTGATTATCTCTCGGTACATATAGATATTTTGTGCCTTTTAATCTTTGTTCCATCTTGGAAACAAAATTTGAGTAGTGCTTCACTTGATTTTCCAATCATCATAGTCACATTATAAAGAATTAGTTCAAAAACTAGTGTATACTCCTTAAATTAGTGGGAGAAAAACCACTATCAGTTAGTTAGACATTGAGTCTTGAGAGATTTATAAATGGTGTGGCCTTATTGCGTAACAAAAGTGGGATTCAACTCAAGTACTTTAGAGTGAATATATGTGTTTTATGGTAATTAAGGAGGTTGATGCTGGTGCATGCCGCCGGGTTTTCTTTGCTTCAATTTTGGAGAAGTCGTTCCAGATCCTCACGTGTGATGAAATTGGATGGTTGATTCCTTTCCAATGGGCATACTGGAGCAACACGAGCCTCTTCATCTATAAAGGCGCGCCCTGCTGAGGTGCTTGCGTCGGGAGTGTTAAAAGTACTCCTTATTGGATCCATTTGGGGTTGGCGTGGTTCTTGTGGTAGCCGCTCCGTTAGTGTCTTGAGGAAAGTAAGTACCTATTTCTGAGTTGTAGCCATGTCAGTATGAGCCTTAGCGAGAACTTCTTGTCTTTCCATCAAATCGACTATGGTAATAGGGGGTTGGCTTCCTTTGGCTCCTCCAGCCTCTCGTCCTGATGGAGGAGTGGCAATAGCTCTGGTAACAATTGGGGGTATTATGCTTGAAGAAATATTGGGAATGGCGGCAGCGACTGTGGCTCTGGTTATAGGAGGTGTCATACCTGAGGGAGTGTTTCCTACGCCACTGGTGTTGGTGGTAGAGGATGTAGTGTCACGAGATGTGTTGATCGTGCTGGTAGGCGGTACATTGGTATAACCCGTAGGAACGTTGACGCCAGGGGTGTTGTCAGCGCCAGTAACATCGGGATTTGTGATGATCCAGACCTAAGATCCACCATCTTGAAATTGGGAAGATTGAAATGAAAATTGAGAAATTAACTTCGCAACCGAGAGATTAATCTCCAACTGTGGTCGCCAGTTGTTGTGGGGTAAAAACTGATTCTTCTGGTTTTGGTAATTTTGGGTATGTTGATGAGAAACGAATCTAAACCCTAAATAAATGCACTTCATAGGAGTACTTTAGATTCGAGAGATCAATCTATACAATTCTGACCTAAACCAAGAAATGACCGTTCCAGCCTTGCTTCAGTCACAAAATGAAGGAGAAGGGTTGATCTTAGGGAGGGAAGCGAAGAAGGTGTTGAGATCAGAATATTGAATTATGAAGGTGTGACTGTTTTATGACCTGTATTAGAATATGGAACTGGCTTGCAGGATGTAAGCTATCAGTTCATGGTGTTTTTCTGGATACTTGTGTTGATAACACTTGTTTTTTTTTTTTGTCGAAATAGGTTGAAAACCTATTTATACAAGTCATGATTGAGCACCCCTGATCTCGTAGGAAGTGGAGACAGTTAAGTAGTGGAGAATTGAATTATGTAAAAAGTGGTGACCATCACGTTTCCATCATGAGGGAAGACTGGTCAGCCTTACACCCACTACTCTCTTACTGCTACTAACCGTCTTCCCTTTCCTGACACTTTCTCGTAATGGGCGCGTTGCACGCCGCACGCTGTAAACCGCCAGACCAATACGCCAGTGAGCATCCCCTGGTTTGTGACATGTTTGATGTCTCGAGTATTTTCGTGGAAAATATGCAGCAGGTTGTTGAGTGGGTCTTGTGTGCAAGACCTAGTTATTCTAACCAATCACGCACAAGCTAGGCAGTGGGTAATCATGTGTGGCGAGTCAAATCATGAAACTTGCCGCAAAGAATAGCATGTGGCGCTATTAGGTTAAATAACTAAGTTATTTGTGAAGTCGATGCTCATAAAATATCGTATGTATTCGATGCATGTAAAGCATTGCTTTTAAGCAAGCAGCTCAAAATAATCGATGCATGTGGAGCATCGTTATATTGAGCCTGTCTTGGTTAGTCACGGAACCTAATGTCTTAAAAAGAGCATGACCGACCATTTTCAGGGAGCTGCTAGGAGCCATTTATACATGCCAAAGGTAGGCCGGCCGGTCCCTATAGGAGAGTGATGGCTGATGACTATGGTGACATCTTATCGGTTTCCTGAGATTTAATCTAGGCCGGTCAATTCGGGGAGAAGTTGGACGACCGAGATGGTTTGCGGCAGTTAATGGCTGCCTTAAAATTCATGTAAGCAGCGCGACCAGCCCCTTTTGGATGATCGTTTGGGAGCCATATGGGGAGGCCGTGACTTGGCCGATTGCGGCTTATGGAAGGGGAATGTCCGTTGATCATGGTCACACTTTGTTGGCTACCTAAAATAGGAGTTAGGCCGGCCGATTCATCTGGCAAAGTTGTGCGGCCGAGATGATTTGCAGCAGATAACGACTGCCGTTGATTTAATTTAGGTTTTAAAAGACGTGTGGCCAACCTATATTGGGCCAACGTTTTTTTGGTGTTGGCGCGTGTTGGGAGCTTTTCGTCTGGCCAGCACAATAGCTGGGCCGCTGGTGAGTGTATCTGCACCTTGCCCATTAATTGAGATTGAATCTAGGCCAGTCAATTCAGCTGGCGAAGTTAGGCGGTCAAGATCGTTTTGCGGCAACAATATGTTGCTGCTAACTTAATTTAGGGTTTTATAACTCGCGCGGCCAATCTACTTTGGGTAAACGTTTGGTGGCTCTACTTACGAGTTGGAAGGATTCCGATTGGCCAATGCATTAGTGGGCCCCACCGTGTGTATGCTGATGCTTGTCCGGTCGCGTTAGGGAGCGGATAAGCTTGATAAATCGAGTGGGAAAAACGTACGACCGTGATCGTATTAAGATTGTCATGGGAGTCTATATTAAATTCTTAAGGAATTTAGGCGTGTCGACCAACCAACTTCCAGCTTTATTTAAAAGTGCGTGTGGCTCATTTAAAACGATCTGATTAGTCGATGGGAAAGGGGGCCGGCAAGCGGAAACATGGAGTGTGGCCGGCTCCTGCTGGAGCAGACCGGCCGTCCAAGTGGCGTGGCCACGCCTCCCTTTGTTGCTGCTTTTACTTGCCGCAATTCCTCTTTATTTCTTGTTTTATACTTTTGGTAGGGTTTTGCTCCTACTAGTCCATGGCGAATGATTTCCTAGCTTACCTAGGTCTGGTCTCGACCAATAGGGTTCGAGATATGGCGCAGGGCGTAAAAAACCTAATCTTTGCAAATTAATTAGGTTAAAATTTGAATATTGCGAGCTGTCACAAAATTCTTAATTTTATTCTCAGAGAGCAGTTAGCGCGTCTTCTGATTGAGTACTTTCATGCAAAACTTAATATCGATACTTCGGGAAATTCATCCTACTCAGCTGCGAGTGAACACTAATTGTCATGTCATACCAATATTAAGGGATCATCCGGGGAACATAGCATAGGAAAAATACTCAATAAGCCATACATTAATGAATAATGCAGGCAGGAGATAAAATTTACAGAATATTTGGGGTTGTTGCTACACGCACCATTCTAGGTAAATTTTATATATATAAATATACCGAATTGCTCAACACATATGTAAGTAAGGAGGCTTGGGCACTCATCACTATTAAATGGCCCAGCTTCTTTGCAGAACGACGGCGCATTAAATACAAGGTTTATAATTTTAGCCCTGAACTAAAAACCAACATCAACATTAAGTCCCCTGCTTAGCACGTAACAGTGATATTGTGGCGGGGTAAGCACTAGATGGTGACAAATAAAGATAAAACTTACGAGGCAAAGTAGACAGATGTTACCAGGATAGAGGCCGGCTCGGTGTTTGAACAAGACACGTTTGATGAAGCATCAAAGCACGCAGTGTCCTCCTAGCACACGTAAACTGTCTTCAGGTAGATAAGTATCTGATCGGTTGATATCCCGCATCTAAGGCCTTTATACATGGCAGGTAGAGGGTCCTTTCTTTTCCCGGATCTTATCAATTTGCGGAATATAAAAGGGAGCACTTGATCTTTTGTTTTCATACCGATCATCACAGAGTTGCACTCATTTTCTTTCCAGTATGAATTATCTCTCGGTACATATAGAGATTTTGTGACTTTTAATCTTTGTTCCATCTTGGAAACAAAATTTGAGCAGTTCTTCACTCGATGATCCAATCATCATAGTCACATTATAAAGAATTAGTTCAAAAACTAGTGTATATTCCTTAAATTAGTGGGAGAAAAACCACTATCAGTTAGACATTGAGTCTTGAGAGATTTATAAGTGGTGTGGCCTTATTGCGTAACAAAAGTGGGATTCAACTCAAGTACTTTAGAGTGAATATATGTTACGTTTCATGGGGGGATGATATATTTTTATCCCGATATATCTCAAGTGCATTAGAGAATTTATGTCTCTTGGGAATGATGTAATTTTCATTCCATAAGCGTAGACATTGGATCTAGTTCAACTAAATAATCAATTGCCCAGACAAAGTTCTTTTTGTCATTAAAGTTTATGTTTAAAGTATGGCCTTCCTATGGAAATTGGTTGTTACTATGGTACCCGCATGACATTGCTTGTACCAATACTGGTAAGAATATTCATTCCCAACTCTTTGGTTAGAGCTAGAATTACATTTTAGCTTCATCCCATGTTCAATTGACACATGAAGTTTGGTGTCATTACTGCTGGGAAAAAAAAATACATCTTTGTCTCATGACACATATGTCCCTTTTCACATGCTTTATATGAGTCGGTATGTCTAACCCTCATTACTTCGGGGTTCTTTCCATTTTCAATTTTGCTACATTTATATTAATGTGAGAAATTTCTTCATCTCAATAGTACAAGAGAATCTCACTACACATGTCAACCACTTACTTTAGGATGAATAGATTACTAAAGATAGTGCTCTTTTTGTCATACTTTAACATATACTGGTTCGTTAGTATTATGGATGAAGTGGAAATTTTCTGACTCATATCACCTTTTGTGAGTTCTTCCACAAAAATTGGAAAACATGTGATTTTATTTGCAATGTATCTTTTGAAACTACTGACTCTTTAATAGTCGAGCAAGTGGATTACATCCCACGGAACATTCAAATAAATACATTGGAATCGAGTTGGTACAACCAATTGAACAACATACACCATTCAACTATAGCTAATATCATGTTCAAGAGAACAAATTAAATAACAAGACCAAAATTCTTAATGATCAAAATCAACAGTCATAATCTAAATTGACCGTTTATATGGTATGGATTTATCTTAAGATAAAGAAAAATAGAACTAGACATGTTCTAAAAAAAAGAACTAGGCATGTTCTAAAAACAACTAAATAAACCCAACAAATATCCAACTTTTGTAGTGACATGTGTCTGACCACTACCTACATGTGTCATAGTGCATGCACATATCTCCTTCATGCTTAACACCTGTTTCCTTTTCTCTTCTACTAACTACACATGTAGTGGGAGTAGCTACTCTCTCTTACTTTCCTACATGTATTTAATGAGAAACACAATGAGTGAGAAGTATGTCTGATTCCACTACGCCAGAATGGAGGTTATTTGACAGGGGGTCTTTGAGGAATTTGACAGGAATACACTATCATTTCATATTTGATAGGCCTTTGGTATAAAAAATTTATAAAGTACACGGACCACTATTGAGCTTTTACTTTTGACGGGGTGTTGATGGTGGATTTTCGTTTAAGGTTAAATTTGTAAGAAACCATAAAAATCATGCGCGAATACATCTTGTAAAAGATAAAGCCATTTATAAGTGTTGGATACTCCTCACTTAAATTCACCAAGAATGGAGCATGTAGCAACAATCCCATTCTCAGTGAATACATGAAATTCCTCCAGGGTTGGAGCATGTGGCAACAATCCCTTCCTGTGAATTTCATATCAGCCTTGTATTTCCGTACTCATTATCGATTGTGGCATGACGACTAAGTGTTACTCTTACTGGAATAACACGAACCTCCAAGCACTATAATGAAACCATGTACGAAATACCCGTACAGGCTGATTCTCGGTGTGTTATACTAGCCCGAGCCCTCTCGGTGTGTTATACTAGCCCGATTGAGCCCTCTCGGTGTGTTATACTAGCCCGATTGAGCATCCGGACTGACCGTATCAGTCCGGATATGATCTGATCGCAGTCATCCAACTCCATAAGCATGATTGGATGACCCCGGATCAATTCCATCACCCCCAAGCAGGTATGGAATACCCACGGCCGACCCCGCATGGTCGGCCATTGGCCTTTGCTTTCCAAAAGACGTTCATATCAAGCATTATGAACTAAAACCCTAAATAAGGGTTTGCGGCATATTACATGTGTCGCAAAACAATCTCAACCATCCATCTTCGCAGGTATAGATGGAGGGTGTAGATGTAGATTCAAAGGGCTCGAGCATGTCAACACGATCACCGTGGGCCCGCCTACACACTTGACCAATCGGTCAAGACCAACAATGTTTGGCCGTGACAACATCATCACCCAAACAAGGAGTGGCGCACGGCTTTTGAAAGCCAAAATTAGGGTTTCAAATCATCACGTGCGTCCATCTTCTCCGGCACGAATGGAGGGTCACAGATTAGATTAAAGAAGGGTCGGTCATACCAGCATGACCACCGTAGGCTCATCTACCTCCTCATGCGAACGGCCAAGGCATCCCATGCCCGGCTAATCCAAAACGCCCGCCAAACATGCGTGGTTACACTTCCCAAATTGCAAACTGATCTCGACCACTCAACTTCACCGGATGATTTGAATGGCTTAGATCACGTTTTCATGGGATAGTCAGGTATAGGAATGATCACCAGCCTGCCATCTTCCCATCAAACCCATCGACCAAGACCGACCAAGATGTGTCGTCTTGAAACGCGTGCCCGAACTAGGGATCTCGCGCCGGTTTCCAACTCCTTTGCGGCAAGGATTTCTGCCGCAAACCGATCTCAACCACTCCTCTTTGCCGGTCAAATTGAGTGGCCTAGATCGCACCTTCATGGGACGGTAAGACATGGACGTGTACACCAGCATGCCATCTACATACACGTCCGGTCGGTCCTCTCCAAATTCTTCCATTACTTGGTTTCGACCAAGTCAAGAGTCATGTTTGCGCTCCTCTTCAGAAACCCTAATATTCATTAACGGGCGCAGATGAGTGTCTCAAAGATCATCTCATCCGTCCAACTTCACCACCTTGGTTATACAACCCTGGTCAGGAGTTATTTGGTTAGTGAGGCATCATTACCCATCACTTTACCACACCATAACGCAAAGACTGCATAAAATACACATGATACTTCACAAGTATCGACTTTCTCGAATAAGACAAATATTCAATTCAAAGATTACATGCTATCTTTCGTGGATCCACGATCCACACATTCCAGACATCAATCATGTCACAAACCGGGGGATACATACTCGGGGTATTGGTCTCAAGGTTTACGGCGTGCGGCGTGTAACGCGCCATCATAAGAACGTGCCGGAAGTCATGGACGGTTAGAGATGAACAGAAAAGTGGGCAAGACCGGTCGACGCACAACTCCACAACTCCATCACTCCACTTCCTCCACTTCCCACGAGAGACGTGAATGAGGCTCAATGACTTGTATAAATAGGTTCTCCGCCCTATTTCAAACAACAACACAAGTTCGCATTTAGACAAAAAACCAAGTGTTAATACAAATCGTATTCAAACACCCGCAGCTCGCTTGCATCAACCGCAAGCCCGCTCATCTTTCTGTTACAAGTCATAAGCAAGCCAACACCTTCACAATCTCAACACCTTCTTCGCTTCCCTCCCTAAGATCAACCCCATCTCCTTCACTTTGTGACCGAAACAAGTCCTGGAACGGCCATTTCTTGGTTTAGGCCGGACTTGCACAGATTGATCTCTCGAATCTACAAGCACTCACCGCGCAGTGCATTTGTTTAAAGGTTTAAATTCATTCCTCATCCACACCCCAAATTACCAAATTCTACAGGAGTAGTTTTCACCCATAAACAATTGGCGACCACAGTGGGAGGTTGATCTCTCGGTTACGAGAATTGAATTCTCAATTCTTCGATTTTCATCTCACGATGTATCCTCACCCGGAGTCCACAGGTGGTTCAGATATCATGGGAAGCATAGCTGGAATGTTGGAGGATGTCTTGGAAAATCAAACCGGTATCACCAGAAGGCAGAGCGAGACATTTCGCCTTTTGAATGATTTGGCAGCACAATTACAAGAAGGATGCATCCACTCAGGCAGCGCAAGAAATGTTGAAACTTTAACCAGGAATCACACCTTTACCGGTGGAGAAGCAAAAGGCGCGCAGAATCACAGGAGACTCGGGAAGATGAACAACATGGTCCGGTCAACAATGGAGACCCGATGCAACTCCACATGAGAAGAGACTTATCCGGACTACTACAATGTCTGCCAGATAAAGAAGGGGAACCTGCAGCCTATAGAGCCTTGCTAGAGGATTTATACCTCAAAACTCTTGTCGAAGCCCGGAAGACTGTCCAATCCGAGTCGGCCTTCCAACCAACTGAAGGAATGCTTGAGGAAGGAGAAATCAACCAGGGGATGTCTGAATACATAGAATGGGAGCGTTCAATTCGGTCACTCAGCAGTGACATTACGGCACCTTCCACATCCCTCTACCTAGGAAAGCGATCCGCAGATATGATGACACTCGCAAGTCTTCCAACTTCATCTCATGTTCCACATCAGAGCCACGGAGAGACATCGCAACACCCGCTAACGCAGGAAAAGCTAGACACAAGGTACTTACATTTCCCCTTCCCAATGAAGAAAATTCTGGAGCTACTGGAGACGTGGGCACGAAGTGGAGAAGTGGAGCTACCCCCGGTACGACGCCCACCTACTGATCAAGAAGTAATGGACCCGAGGTACTGTCATTACCACCGGTTCCTTCATCACCCCACCAGTGAATGCAACGCTTTGAAACGCATTGTTCAGGAAAAGCTTGGTTCAGAGGGATAGTTCGAAGAAGTTAGTGCGGAGGATTTTCTTAGAGAGGCTACTCCGGTTTAATACAAGTGAGGCTTCAAAAGCAAGTAAGTTTTACTCAACAATTTTACAAGAAAGATAGTTTAGAATTCACTGGGGACTTGGCATCCCGCACGTGGAGAAAGAGGCTCAGTGATCAAATATCATATTTGTTTCCATCCGTACCTCCCTTTTTGCATAACATTTGCAATTTCATGCGATATGTGCAATCATTCATGACCAAGATGCAAATTTCATTTAACATAATCTCTTTCAAAAAGGTTGTTCACAAAACTATCTCAAAATAAGCCAATTCAATCACCTATCAATCCAAAACCGGAGATCAAAGAAAATCCTCACTATCACTCAAAAAGAAAAAACATCTAAAAGAAGAGACAAGTATATAGCATGAATACTTCAAGGAAAATCCTTCAAAGAACAACTCGTCCTTCCGGGCGAGAGAGACTTTCATCCTTTGAAGCACGGCCGTCACTTCTGGTTCCTTAGACAACTTCTCAACCTCTTCTTCCCGGCGAGCAACACAGGTCAGCGGAAGGGACTTCATCCTGTAATTTCGGAGCTCCTGAATCTTGGAGAACCCTTCAAAGAACCAAGGAGCATTGAAGTCGTATCGCACAAACACGTCCCGATGGAACCTCCAATCTTCAATCATCTCCTCGAAACCGCTCGACCAGTCGTGACGCTCATCCCATTGATAGAAACTAAAGCTTCTTGGACGCGGTTGACCAACGCAAGATGACTTTTGAGTTTCGTGGTGGTAGCAATGTGACCGTGCTTCTCCCATATCGCTGTACAACTCTTTGAACCGAACCGCACGCCAATCCACCAACCAACACATGTCCTGGATAAGGAGTAGTAAAAGGAGGATCGAACAAAGCCCCAAAGCCGCATCACCGGTAATTCACCAACCGCAAGAGCCTTGTCGGTTGCGGGAGGCCTTTGGAAGGAGTCACCACAATAGCCATATTGTCCTGAACCAGTTCGGGACGGATTTCAAGGGGAGCCGTCTCAACTACAAAGCAGTAATCGTCTCTCTTACATTCCTTCCGCATCTATTTCGCTCTCGGGTGCCGATTTCCATCACGACCCCGTCGATAAGATCACTAAGGAAAGCGCCTTGTTCAACCGAGCTTGCATCATCTCTCGTCGTGGTCGGAAAAAGGAGCGGTTTCTCCAGGACTTCTCAAGATGAAGGTCGAGATCGCCGGACTTCTCGGCATGAAGGTCGGATCGCCAGACTTCTCAAAGATGAAGGTCGGACGCCGACTTCAAGGCCAACATTACCAAATTTTTCTCATTTTGAATGCGCGCCAACCTTGTGAAGACATTCTCTTTCGGAATTCCCTGATTTCAAGTAAAAATCGCTTTTTAGAAGAATCTACACTGGGGGAATGAAGAGATCAATGAAAAGAGATTTAAATACCTGCATATTGGAAGAATTGAGGACTACCGGACCGCATGCTTGCCTCTTAGGTCTCTCTCCTACTTGGGGACTGCAATCCTCGGCTCGGTCCGTTTGGCCGGAAGTGGCTTCAACCGAAATGCTTCGTCAAGACGTCGAAGATGGTTCACCACGGGGATCTGTCACAACACTCTCCGAGAATCCCCAAAACCAGCAGCTTGCCTCCTCCAAAATTCCTTGTACTTATCGGTCACCACTGGTTTTCTCCCAATAGGCCAGAAGGGAAGGCTCACCCGCTCTAAGAACACGTCAGCATTAAGACTATTCAGGAGAAATTCCTTTGAAACCACCGGTGGACGGATAAATGGAACACCCTGATCAAATCCCATTTGACGAGCAGCCCTGTCAATATTGTACGGAGTCACAGCAAGTTCTTCGTTAAATAGAGACGGGACATATCCTGGAATACAGCTGCGCAGGTAAATAAGTTCTCCAGATTTCATAGTTTCGACATCGGTACACAACACAAAGATCGGGACCGTCGAAGCGACAACAAAAGTCTTAGGTCAATAATGGAAAGATGGACCGCCCCATGGACGGAAATCTACGAAGACACATTGTCAAATGCGTCCACAAGTCTCGCACCGCTCTGGGGCGCTTCTTATTCCAAATGGAGTATTCTCGAACCACCATACAAGTTGGTGAGCAAATTTGTAGGGGCGGGAGCATAGCTTTTGAAGTGTTCCCATAAGAATGCCTGAAGAAAAGCGAAGTGAACGTGCGATTCCACCTTCTTGTACCCGTTAGAAACATGCATGTCCATTGCTAAAGCGTCCAAATGAGAATACAGTGATCCAAGGAACAATGAGCCCAGAGGAAGAACTTCACCCTTCGCCAGCCTTATAGCAATCTTAACAAGCTCACCTCTTATGGTCTTCTTTCCTGAACCATCATCAAATATATCCTTGGATAGCCATAAAGACAGGAATGCAATCACGCTGAGATCATTTTCCAACTCTTGATCCGGCTACTGGTCCAGGGAGACCACTCGACACCCACCAAGTGTAAAAGCATCTCGCATCTTTTTCTCCTCCTTGTCCAGACTCTCGAATCCCTCCGCCTTTTGAAGTATAGCATCGTAGTTACGTTGCTCTGTATCAGAGAGATCGTAAGAAAGACTTCCAGCAACAGGCAGGTTCATTAATGCAACTACACTCTCCAAAGTAATAGTCATCTCTCCCCATCTAGATATGGCTGTGTGAGTGGAAATACGCCACCGAGAAATGAAGGTAATCAAACCCGCGGTGTCTTTCCTAATTTCGAGGGTAGCAGATGCCATGACCGCATTGAGGATTTGTGCTTTGGTCAAATTGTCCTTAATGCCCTTATTACTCAACATACGTCTCATCCATCCTTCATAAGAACCCAATGGAGTATGGCAAGTCTTGAAGTCAATAGGAGAAGGCGGATATTCGTTTCTCTGGAGACAAAATCTCATCACAAGTGCTGAAGAAGAGAATGGATCAGCGTCCATATTTTTTGAATCGGAAAGCAAGACTATCTTATGAGAAGGATGTCTCCTAATGTTTGGAAAAGGCGAGGTGAACAACTCATCATCGATGTTCGGCATATCTTTGAAGCTGTCAACACTTCCTGACTTGGCACCAGAGATTATCTCCGTAAGACATATCGACAGGAGTTCTTTTCTTTCTACCGCAATGAAATAAAACACAGGAGTTAGAACTTGTATGAAAGCGCATGAGAAATGTAGTCACACACAAAGAAAGACACAACTCGCATCGGAGCATACAATGGCCGGTCCAAACATCATTCAAGTCTGGTATTGATCAAGCTTCTGGTATAACTCAAGTTTTCAAGTCTGGGATAAATGTCAAGTCCTAGTACAAGTTTCAAGTCCTGGTACAAATTTCATCTGTATCGGTTTCAAGTCTGGTACAAATTTCAAGTTCGATGCAAATTTCAGTCAAGCATGTGTGAATAAGACCCACGTTCCGGCATACACGGCGGGCCCGCATTCATTCATCCGCATGCATCATAACACGACTTTCTTTATTCATGGGAATCGTGTCTACCGGATTCAAGCCAAATGGTGGAAAAAGCTAAGCATGCACATGTCTTACAAAAGGTGTTTACCTAAACAAACTAGGGTTTTACCTTTAAAAAAAAAAAAAGGGGGGGCGGAAATTACCTTGGACGGACGGCGCACGATAGCAGTTCCGGCAACGGCAACGGCAATAGCAGCGGCAACGATGGTCGGCGGCGGCAGCAAGGTCACGGGAGCTGCTTGCCAAAAAAAAAATATATATATATTCGTGAGGAAAAGAAAGGAGTTTTGTCTCTTTTATATACAAAAACTAGAAGAATCCCAATAGAAGAAGGATTCCTCCCTTATTTGGTTTCCTCTTTTGATTCAAATACCCAAAGAAAGAAACCGGCCCCACCAAGGATTCCATACAAGCGTGACGGCGTGGAAACTAGCGGTCAGCCAACACTCTTCCTGTAAACTCCTTTTATCCTGTCTTTCTTACATATGTATGTCACCATCTCATGCCTACCACACAATAGTGTAACCATTATGTGCTAGGCAGGGGACTTAATGTTGATGGTGGATTTTCGTTTAAGGTTAAATTTGTAAAAAAGCATAAAAATCATGCACTGACATCTTGTAAAAGATAAAGCCATTTATAAGTGTTGGATACTCCCTCACTTAAATTCACCAAGAATGGAGCATGTAGCAACAATCCCATTCTGTGAATACATGAAATTCCTCCAGGTTGGAGCATGTGGCAACAATCCCTTCCTCGTGAATTTCATATCAGCCTTTGTATTTCCAGTACTCATTATCGGTGTGGCATGACGACCGAGTGTTACTCTTACTGCATAACACGAACCTCCAAGCACTATAATGAAACCATGTACGAAATACCCGTAATTGCATGTGCCGATTCTCGGTGTGTTATACTAGCCCGAGCCCCCTCTCGGTTATACTAGCCCGATTGAGCCCCTCTCGGTGTTGTACTAGCCTGATTGAGCATCCGGACTGACCGTATCAGTCCGGATATGATTTGATCGCAGTCATCCAACTCCATAAGCATGATTGGATGACCCCGCATCAATTCCATCACCCCAAGCGGTATGGAATACCCACTACCGACCCCGCATGGTCGGCCATTGGCCTTTGCTTGCCAAAAGACGTTCATACCAAGCATTATGAACGGAAAACCCTAAATAAGGGTTTGCGGCATATTACATGTGTCGCAAAACAATCTCAACCATCCATCTTCGCAGGTATAGATGGAGGGTGTAGATGTAGATTCAAAGGGCCCAGAGCATGTCAACACGATCACCGTGGGCCCGCCTACACACCCTTGACCAATCGGTCAAGACCAACAATGTTTGGCCGTGACAACATCATCACCCAAACAAGGAGTGGCGCACGGCTTTTGAAAGCCAAAATTAGGGTTTCAAATCATCACGTGCGTCCATCTTCTCCGGCACGAATGGAGGGTCACAGATTAGATTAAAGAAGGGCCGGTCATACCAGCATGACCACCGTAGGCTCATCTACCTCCTCATGCGAACGACCAAGGCATCCCATGCCCGGCTAATCCAAAACGCCCGCCCAAACATGCGTGGTTACACTTCCCAAATTGCAACCGATCTCGACCACTCAACTTCACCGGATGATTTGAATGGCTTAGATCACGTTTTCATGGGATAGTCGGTATAGGCATGATCACCACCGCCATATTCCCGTCAAACCCATCGACCAAGACCGACCAAGATGTGTCGTCTTGAAACGCGTGCCCGAACTAGGGATCTCGCGCCGGTTTCCAACTCCTTTGCGGCAAGGATTTCTGCGCAAAACCGATCTCAACCACTCCTCTTTGTCGGTCAAATTGAGTGGCCTAGATCGCACCTTCATGGATTTGGTAAGACATGGACGTGTACACCAGCATGCCATCTACATACACGTCCGGTCGGTCCTCTCCAAATTCTTCCATTACTTGGTTTCGACCAAGTCAAGAGTCATGTTTGCGCCGCTCTTCGTAAACCCTAATATTCATTAACGGACGCAGATGAGTGTCTCAAAGATCATCTCATCCGTCCAACTTCACCACCTTGGTTATACAACCCTGGTCAGGAGTTATTTGGTTAGTGAGGCATCATTACCCATCACTTTACCACACCATAACGCAGTACCTGCATAAAATACACATGATACTTCACAAGTATCGACTTTCCGAATAAAGACAAGATTCAATTCAAGATTACATGCTATCTTTCGTGGATCCACGATCCACACATTCCAGACATCAATCATGTCACAAACTCGGGGATACATATTGGGGTATTGGTCTCAAGCGGTTTACAGCGTGCGGCGTGGTAACGCGCCATCATAAGAACGTGTCGAAGTCATGGACGGTTAGAGATGAACAGAAAAGTGGGCAAGACCGGTCGACGCACAACTCCACTACTCCATCACTCCACTTCCTCCACTTCCCACGAGAGACGTGAATGAGGCTCAATGACTTGTATAAATAGGTTCTCCGCCCTATTTCAAACAACAACACAAGTTCGACGAGACAAAAACCAAGTGTTAATACAAATCGTATTCAAACACCCGAGCCCGCTTGCATCAACCGCAAGCCCGCTCATCTTTCTTTACAAGTCATAAGCAAGCCAACACCTTCACAATCTCAACACCTTCTTCGCTTCCCTCCCTAAGATCAACCCCATCTCCTTCACTTTGTGACCGAAACAAGTCTGGAACGGCCATTTCTTGGTTTAGGCCGGACTTGCACAGATTGATCTCTCGAATCTACAAGCACTCACCGCGCAGTGCATTTGTTTAAAGGTTTAAATTCATTCCTCATCCACACCCCAAATTACCAAATTCTACAGGAGTAGTTTTCACCCATAAACAGGGGGCACACTAATCCAATCCAATCCCACTTCATGTATACAACCATAAATTTATTTTCAATCCCTCTTCTTTCACCAATCTATCTTCCTCCATCAAAACGATCTTCTCTGTTTGGGATTTGAATATGTTCCTATGATTTCGAATCAACATTAGCATCTCTTGATAGAGAAACACAGACTGTTGGCAGTCGCGATAAATTTTGGGAAAAATGAATCTCGAACAAGAACAATAACAATAACTTATTCCTGCTTCGACCCTAAAATTGATCAGTTTGATCTCTGTTTTCGAAAAAGAATCGATCGTCAAAGATGAATCATAGACTTAATCTCGACAATTTCATCATTTAATCAAAATGAAAACAAGATAAGTTTCCTTTTACTTTTATAGTTATACTCGCGATTATTAAAAAGTTAGGTTTTTATTTGCTATCCAATTTCTGATTCGATTTGAGTTTAGGATCTTAGAACTCTATCAAATTTATGATTCGATTTAAAATCAGAGTCTAAATTAGTTATCGTCTCCTATCAATCTTCATTTTGAGATAAATTTTGAAAAACAATTGAAAAAAAATTCGCCAAATTTTTCTAGGTTTTATCACTGAAATTCGATTTATTTCTCAATCTCCAATCCTGATAGGAAGCTGTTGATTCATAATAATTGAAGGATTTATTACATCCAGAAATCTCAAAATCATTGGAGCTGAACCAGTCATAAACATGATCACATTTCTCATGAGATGCAGTACTTAAAGCTTATTTTCTAGATAAGTATTCTTGTATCTTTACTTGTATATCCATCTAATATTGTTGAATGCGCACTTGTGGGTCTCAATCTTAAACTCCTAATAATGCATACCAAAAATCTGTGAATGAAAGCATTTGATTAATCTTTCATTATCTTCTTTGAACTATGAATCTTGATCTTTATCCAAGAGCTGGAATAACTTCGTATGATGTATTTGATCTGTCAATAAGCTCATTCTCTCCAAAGAATAAATCTCCCTGCATAGCATTTTTGGAAGCCATTAGAGAATTAATCTCAGCTCTAGTATGATTGTCCTGTAACTCATACATACTTAAGTTTGATGGTCAAGTTTGGCACTTTGTAATTGTTTCCCCTACTAGATTCGCCAAAAAGGATTTTTGCCTGAATAAGACCTCACTTTTCTATCTTAGTTTAAAATGTTATATTGAATTTTGGATTCATGTTCGCATGTTGCCTCATTAATGGTTATTTGGATTAAAGTGTACGTGTTTGATTGGATACTTTGACAATGTTTCTCCATGAGCCTGATACTGTTTTTGGTGGTTCCAGGCAGAGCATGGTCGTGAGAGTCAGGTCAAGCTTATTATTTCTAGAGATGGTGTAGATGTGCAGGCCATGAAGAAAGAAATCAACTCGCAGTGTAAGAGTATTCTTAGGGAGATTTTTTCTTCAAATGCACTTGCCCATAGTTTCAGCGAGTTCGCAACAAACCATGCTAGTGCCACTGTTGTTTTTGTATTCTAATACTCAAACTAGCCTTTTTCTATTTATTTTTTTCGTTCTTGATGTCGTCTTCTTGGATGTTGTTTGGACAAAGAATTTATAAAAGATTGAACTTTTACAATATATGTCTATTTATTTTGAAGTTCAAAGTGTTTTTAGTTCTTCATGTTACTTTTATTTACAATTTAAGCAACAAAAAAAAAATACTATTTATATTGGAAATTCAATTTTGGAATAATTGACAAGGGGTGCCCGTCAAAAAATAGTAATTATTGACAGGAAAAAATCGTTGTTTACTTGTGATAATTATTGACAGTAGGTGACTATCAATTAGTGTTTTTGACACCTTAAAAAACGACAAGCCATCCGACAGGCAGGGTCCGTCAATAATCTCTATTAACGACAGACCTGGCCTGTCGAAAAAGGTAATTTCTGGCGTAGTGGTCTCTTTCTATTTTGCCTCCTTTATGCTTTACTCTTTTGTATCCTTCATGTAACAAACTTAAATACGTTATCAACACTTTGTTCTTAGTTTCCACTTGAGCATTAATCCTTCACAAACAAAAGTTGTTGGTTCTGCCATTAATATCAAGTAGGATTTTCCAAAAGAAGGTATTCCTGAAACTTCCTTTCTATATTTCCTTTAAAATAAAATACTCATAATAGTAGTAATTATTTTGATTTGCATGCATGTTTATTCTTATTCTTTTTTTGATTTAAATGCATGTTTGTCCTTCTTCTTCATCACATGATAATTGTTGATAATAATACTTAATTCTATTTTTCTATCACTTGCTTGTATACTCTCTTGATAGTTATAAATTTCTTTTGATAATGCATATGATAGGAAATGTAATAATCCATGAATCATGTTTATCTCCCTTCTTTATTTAGAGATTTTATAGATAAAATAATTTTATTTGTCCTTGTTTGAAAAAAGAAGAAGAAGAGAAAATGTATTCCCTTTTATGCATGCATGCTTGTCCTCTTGAAAGAGACATATTTTATCATCTACTATTAAATATCTCCCTTAAAGTAATAAATATTTGTCCTTTTCACCCTAATAAATTAATTCATGATAGACAAAGCATCTCTAATTTGTTTTAAATTTCACCATATAAAGTTGTACCTTTATGATATTATAATATATTGTCTTTACCTTTGGTCTTACCTTTTGAAAACCTTTTGAAAAACACGACGCATGATTATTAATAAAAAAAAATTATGAAAAAGAAGAAGAAAGAAGATAGTATTATGCTTTTATACTACTTGTTAGAAAAAGTAGTGAACTATTATTACCACTAAATATAGTCCCGATTACAACTAAAGTCATAAAATAATATATATTTTTTTCACTCTTATTTATATATATATATTTTTTTCTTGATTGTCATATACTTACAAAGGAATAACAACTTGAATCCTTATGAAATATGTGCATGTAAATAATATATATTTTTGTATTCTATTTTTCTTTCAAACAAGCCTATTTTTGGTTGATCAATTTGTTAACCATAAAGAAATTTGGTTAGTCATTTTTGTTGACTGGTTATGACCATAATTTGGACTATGACATATCCTTATTACCTATATACAACCATAAAGAAATTTGGTTTATATATATTCATCTTGGCCATAAAGAAATTTGGTCATAAGAAATGGTATCGAAATTTGTCATGTTTATGGACTCAAAAGGATTTGAGCACCATATTAATGTCCTTTACTTTGTCTATGTAGATGGACCCAATTCGACCGGAGTTCGAACTTTTGGACTCAGCAGGACTTGAGTACCACCGTTGGGTAGCTGATGTGGAAACCACCTTCGTGGCAAAGGACTTCACCTCCACTATCAAGCCATCTGGTGACGCTGCTCCGACAACTGAGAAAGACAAAGCTAATGCTCTTATGTTCCTCAAGAGACATATCGATCCTAACCTGCGTTGGGGTTATCATCACTTGAAGACACCAAAATAGCTATGGGATGCTCTCGATAGCCATTTTGGGAACATTCATGATTCCTTAATACCACAATTGAACGTCTTGTGGAACGAAATCCGCTTTCTCGATTATGTAAAAGTGAATGATTTCCAAAAAGACATGCTGCAAATTCAGGCACGTATGGACTTTTGTGGAAAGAAACTTATTGATGAGGAAATGATTCAGAAAACCCTATCGACCTTTCCTACCTCGTCCATGATACTAGCGAACCAGTATCGTTTGGAGGTTGACAACAAAAAAATCACCACATTCAGTAGGTTGATAAACTTATTGGAAGTGGCCGAAAGGCACAGTGAGATTCTTTTCAACAACAATGCTAGAGCTGTCGGGAAAAAGAAAGTCCCCGAAGCTAACCATGGCAAGGTCAATAAAGGGAAGGGCCCCAAAGGAAAGAGGGCTCGACATTCTGATTCACATCCTCATGATCCATACCCACGTGGAGATAACACCTCTCGTGGAAGAGGACGTAAAAGACATAATCCAGGTCGAGGGCGAAATGGTCATTCTAATGTTTGGCATAGAGAAGGAACTTCTGGCCATAGTGGTAGTGATCCTAAGTTCGAGAAAACCCCTACGAATCCCGCCACAAAAAAGGATGCAGATGGAAGTGCGCCTTGTTTTAAGTGTGGATTCACCGGACATTGGTACAAGCATTCAAAGGCTAGCGCCAATGTAGCTGCGAGCTACAAAAAGTACCGGGAAACTATTGAACAGGAGGCTAACTACGTAGAAGAAAATACTGTTACCCCTGACGCTAACCTTACAATCTCAGATTTCTTGGGAAACGAGGACTTTGCCCCAACAATGGATGTTCCTGACTTTTCTTGGGCCTAAACATTTAGTTTCCTGTTTCATGGCTTGCTAGACTATGTTGTTTTAATAAGTTGTTAGTTGCTTTAAGGTACTTTATGTTTTCTTAGTCTACCGTTTATTTAATGGTTTGAGTAGGTTTTGTTGTTGCTAAACACGTTCTTAGCATCTTTATGTTATGTGTGGATTATCTATGAGTACTTGTTTTCTATCATGTTCAATAGAATTCTAATTTGTTTATGATAATCTATTGTTTTAGCATGTATATTAGAATAGAAAGGACGCCATTCTAATGAAACCTATTTCTCTAAAGAAAATGAGATAAATTGTTCATTTTTATAACCTTCCTGCCTAATGTACTTGTAGGAATGTCTTAAGGAGAAATTGAATGTCTAGCTGATAGTGCAAGCACCCACACTATCCTACGAAATAAACAATTATTTGTTAGTTTTACTCCTTATAATACATCTGTGACTACAATGATTGGATCATCACAAGTAATCGTTGGGCGAGGTATTGCTCAATTCTTGTTGCTAAACGGCACAATGATTAAAGTCACAGAAGCTCTATATGCACCAAGAGCTCACCGCACTTTGTTGAGTTTCAAGGATATCCATGCAAATGGTTATCACTTGGAAACTCACTGTGAAAATGGAATTGAGTACATATACGTGACCTCTAATGAATGCGGAAGGAAGCGCATATTAGAGAAACTAATGAGTCAATCTAGTGGATTGTATATCACTACTATTAGGATTATTGAATCCCATGTTGTTACCGACGATGAACTGTTGGCCAGTGACTTATATAAGCTTTAGCACGATCGAATAGGGCACCCAGGTCGTGATATGATGATCCGTGTTTTGAAGAACTCACACGGACATCCCTTCTTTCAAATGAAAAATAAAATGGGCAAACAGATTGTTATGTTCTTTCTAAAGTAAATGATGCACATTTTATGCCTTCTAAAGTAAGAGAAGCGCAACCTTCATCTTCCAAAGTAATTGAAGCGCACGCCCTGTCCCATTCTTCTTCGTTGTCCTTATCGAAGGCACATCGCTCATTTTGCAAAGCTTGTTCTTTAGCAAAGACATGATCGAGACCATCCTATGCTAAAGATACCAAACAAAATATTCCATTTTTACAAAGAATACAAGGTGATATTTGTGGACCTATACATCCAAAATGCGGACCGTTCAGGTATTTTATGGTTCTAGTTGATGCTTCGACCCGTTGGTCACATGTTGCATTGTTGTCCATAAGAAATGCTGCATTTGCAAAGCTCCTAGCACAAATTATACGACTAAGGGCTCACCACCCTGATCATCCAATCAAGTCTATCGGACTTGATAATGCTGGAGAATTTGCTTCTAAAGGATTTGATGATTTCTGCATGTCTAATGGAATTTACGTAGAGCATCCCGTACCCCATGTACACACTCAAAATGGTCTCGCAGAAGCTACCATCAAGAGAATACAGATGATAGCTATGGCATTGGTTATGCGTTCCAACCTGCCTATTACTGCCTGGGGGTACGCCATATTGCATGCAACATTACTTATTCGCTTTAGACCCACTGCTAGCCAACCATTTTCTGCGTACCAGTTGGTAACTGGATATGAGCATGATATTTCACATTTACGCATATTTGGTTGTGCTGTATACGTGCCTATTACTCCCCCATAGCGTACTAAGGTGGGTCCACAAAGATGAGTAAGTATTTATGTTGGATATGAATCCCCAACAATTATTCTGCTCATGCTTACTTAGAACCTTTGACAGGCGATCTCTTTACCGCTAGATTTGCGGATTGTTACTTTGATGAGATAACCTTCCCGTTGTTAGGGGAAGGTATGGAAAATGACTTCCAAAGGGAACGACATGAATTGTCGTGGTGTGTTCCCATGTTGTCTCATCTTGATCCCCGCACTCCACAATGTGAAAGTGAAGTGAAAAGAATTATCGATATTCAGAATGTGGCAAATTCAATGCCTGATGCATTTACTGATATCGCTAAAGTGACGAGATCACATATACCAGCTGCAAACGTGCCTGCAAGGTTGGAAATTCCCGACAAGGGAAAAGGTACAATAGATATAGGTACCAAGGCTGCACTTGGTGGAAGTGTAGCTAAGGCCGTGGCCCCAAAAAGGAAGAGGGGGAGACCACTTGGTTCGATTGATACTCGGCCAAGGAAGAAAAGGGCGAGTAAGGCACAAACTGATCCATATATCATCAATACAGATAATCCATCTCATGAGATTGTCTCTGATTACAGTTATGTCCATGAATCATTACTAGGGGATGCCCCGAAGTTTGAATTGATTCCAGAGAACAAAGAAATCTCTATGGATTGTGAAAGTTCATACGTGTTGATGGAAAGATCCTCTACGCATATTGATGATATATTCACATATAGTGTTGCTCGAGAGATTATAGAGCATGATGATATCGAACCACGCTCTATTGTAGAATGCCAAATGAGAGCAAATTGGCCTCAATGGAGACATCCAATCCGTACTGAATTAAATTCACTGGCTAAAAGACATGTATTTGGTGTGGTAGTGCTAACCCCACCAGGTGTAAAGCCTGTAGGACATAAATGGGTATTTGTCAGAAAGCATAATGAGAAGAACGCAGTCTTGAGATATAAGGCTCGCCTTGTGGCGCAAGTTTTCTCACAACGCCCTCGGATTGATTACGAAGAAACATACTCTCCTGTAATGGATGTCATCACGTTCCGTTACTTAGTCAGCTTAGTAATTTCAGAAGGACTTGAAATGCAACTTATGGATGTGGTTACCGCATATTTCTATGGAGATCTTGATACAGAGATATTCATGAAAGTTCCGTATGGACTTCCATTGCCCAAACCCAATAACTCTAAACCACTGAGTGCATTTGCAATACAGTTGAAAAGCTCACTTTACGGATTAAAGCAATCCGGACGGATGTGGTATACCCGTATAAGTGATTATTTGATTAGGAAGGGATATACAAATAATGAATTTTTCCCCTGCGTGTTTATAAAGAAAACAAGTTCTGAATTTGCAATTATAGTTGTCTATGTCGATGACATGAACATAGTAGGTACTCTTGATGAAATAAGAGAAACCGCTAGATATTTGAAATCCGAATTTGAGATGAAAGATCTTAGGAAAACTCGGATGTGTCTAGGACTTGAACTAGAACATCGAGCTTGATGAATATTAATCCACCAGTCTGCATATGTCCAAAAAATACTCAGGAAATTTAATATGGACAAAGTGTACCCTGCTAGCACTCCCATGGTTGGGATGTATATAAGGACCCATTTCGTCCAAAGGAAGATGGCGAAGATGCATTGGGAGATGAATATCCTTATCTAAGTGCAATAGGCACATTATTGTACTTAGCACAATGTACTCGACCAGATATCTCGTTCTCAGTGAACTTGTTAGCTAGATATAGCTCAGCGCCAACGCAACGTCATTGGAATGGTATAAAGAATATTTTTGGATACCTAAAGGTAACCATTAACTTGGGTTTGTTTTATCCATACGAAGACGAAATGATAAATGCTAATGTAATTGCAACTCCTTACACCAAGACCCCAAATAATGTTTTGGTTGGTTTTGCTAATGCTGGGTACCTCTCAGACCCACACAAAGGTCGATCACAAACTGGATATGTGTTCACTATCGGGAATACATCGATATTATGGTGATCGACCAAGCAAACCCTTGTGGCTACCTCCACGAACCACTCTGAGATCATTTCCCTACATGAGGTGGTTCGTGAGTGTATATGGTTAAGGTCTATCATTACACATATTCGAGGGACATGTGGTTTGAGTTCTACCACTGAAGAGCCAACTTGCATTTACGAAGATAATGCATCTTGCATCGAACAAATGAAGCAAGGGTATATCAAGGGTGATAATACGAAACATATATCACCGAAAGTTCTTTTACAATCAGTAACAACAATGTCTTCTAAACATTCAGGTTAATAAAGTAAAATCTAACGAAAATGTGGCAGACTTATTTACTAAGTCATTACCTAAGGCCACATTTGAAAAACATATGAGAAGTATAGGACTAAAGAGATTGTCCGAACTTCCATGACCCCATAGGACTAAAGGAACTGTCCACTCCCATGAATGTATTAGACTAAAGAAATTGTCCTGGATTTTTTGAATTTTTCATGAATGTATAGATGTCCATGGATTTTTTGAATTTTTCTCTATACAAGTGCAAACTCTACCTTCTCCAATGCAAAAAACACCATCCCTCAAATTTTTTTAATTATTTTTTATCATTTCCAATGCCAATGATTGGCTCTTATCTTGTGCATGGGTGCACAAGATAACAAAACCCATGTTTTTTTTAATTAAAAATAAGATCTCTCTTAATAATAATTACATGAGATATTTTTGGGACTAATGGAAATGGAGTTATTACATGAGATATTCTAGGGATTACTTGTATGATTTATCCAGTTAATCTTTCTTTATAATTAGGGACCCCCAAATCGCCACATGGCGTTCTCACAATTAGTCTAGATTCTGATGAAGCCATATCAGCAATAACTTTCCATGTCATCGTCATCTTATTGGCTATCCAACAATTACCACAAATTGGGCAGTCCAGTTGGCAACTTCAAAGGTCACTATCAAAATTGAAAAAAAACCATCCTTTCACAATTGCAACAACACACCAAATTGCATCTGTTCACCAATTAAAATATGAGCATTACGTATCCTTACCAATCAGCATAGTAATTTTAGAGTATATTTTGTTAAGTACCCGATTCAACATCAACATTTGTTCGGAAGAATCCAAACGAAACACCCCTTGATGGTTTTACGTGTGAGATAACTACGGAACGTGTTTCTCTCAATATTCTCTATTACCAAGTCAACAAACCGTTACAATCCTCCATTCTCTATTACCGAATCAACAAACTGTCACAATCCTTCAGCTTACAGTCACAACCTTATTACCTTTTAGGATATCAGGTCATTTTGCTAAATTATAAATTACACACAGTAACCACCACAATCCCATTTTTACATTTCAAAAAATCCCAAAAGAATGGACGACCACCATGAAAGGCAAGAAGCAATGAAAGACGCAGGTACTTGGCATTCAACAAGTCATCACATGAAATGCTCATAAAATCAAGTACTTTCTCGCAAAATGAGAAACCTAAAAGAACATTCATAAAGATGATATTCTCGCATCGAGAAAACAAAACTTTCTCTTAATGTGCTTCATCAGGGAATATCATCACTCATTGCCTTGAGGGAGGGCAGCACATCCAACATTTAAAATACCTCTAGAGCTTGGTGAAAACTCGGTCTGTGACATATGAAACGAAACACCATTGGCAGCGTCAATGTGCAAGCTAGACCTAATAATAGGGGATGAAGCAAAGATGGTGCATAAACATGACTTTTATCATCAAATTGATGATAAAAAGTATAAGGTGAGGGTTGAATATCCATGGAAGCCTACTCTATGTTCTCTTTGTAAGAGTTTCGGGCACTCAAGTGCTAAGTGTGGTTCCAATCCTGCACCTAAGTACAAAAAAAGGTGGATTCCTAAGACCAGCAATGTTGCACCAGCCACTACAGAGACTCATGAGACTAGTGCAGGGGAGACGACAGAAGTGGTTACGAGGTCTGTGCAACAAGACTTGGAGGTGCTGGCTCAATCAAATGAGATTTTGACTGCTGGTGTATAACATGTTGGGGATATAGAAGTGGTAGCCAAACCTTCAACAGAAAACTGGACAGTTTATACTACAAAGAAGAAGAAATCAAGTGGAAAAGGTACTACTTCACAAGTTCAACCTTGCTCCCTGGACCCTTTTTCTGTTTTAAATACAGTCACTGAAAGTGAGAATGCGGAATTAGATGAATCTATGACAGAGAGTAGAGTAGAAGAAATTAGAGAACAAGAGGGTAACAAGGAAGTTAGCGATGACAAAGTCACAATTGAATCTTGTGATGTTTCTAGTGAAGAGTCGGAGTACGAAACAAATAAAGAAGGTATGGCAGTTGAGAAGATGAGAACTCTAGAAGAAATACCTAGAAGGAGACCTATGACTAAGGAGCAAAAGGTTGAAAATCTTGTGAATGTTAGTGCTTTGTTAGGTGTTGGAGGAAAGAAAGCCAACATGAAGAATGTATTCAGTGGCATAGTAGAAAGGCATTCCAAGCTAAACCCTGAAAAATAACTTGCTAAACTCAATTGGCCTGGGGTTGAACTTTTTAAGGTCCAAATTTTCTTCTTCCAACATGTTGATTTTATCAAGAGCACTATCTAAATCATCCTCAAGGTGTTTTTCTCGGGAGAGATATTCACCTTCTTAATTTCTCTTCAAAACTCTTTTGTTGAGAGTTAATCCTTGCATCATAATCAACAAGTTTCTCTTCCAACAAATGTACTTTTTCAAGAGTAGCATCGCGATCTTTCTCTAAAAGTTACGCTCGAGAAAGAATAGCAGTTGCTTTTTCCTCAAGATTCTGTATATATTTAGAATCAGTTTTCTTTGCTTCCTCAAGGCAATTGTTAAGCCTTTATTTCAGAGAATGAATCTTTAATGAAGCTTCTCTTTTTAGAGAAACAAATTCAGACTTTGAGGAGTTAAGACCAATGATGAGTTGATCAATCATAGCTTGCAGAAAATTTATATCGTCTAGATCCTTTTTTTTCTCTTTCTAATGCAGGAATTAGTTCAGTTGAACGTGAGAGAAATTTTTCGCTTAGTTCGTTTTGATGAAATGTTTCTATTTTCGATGAATCAATGTTTTTCTCGTCATCAAGAAGATTTCTTTTAGAGTCTGAATCATTGATTACGAATACATGACTTAACTTAACCTCGTCTTGAGAACATTCAGACTTATTCTCAGAAGAGCAAGTAGAACTTGACGAAGAAGCCCCTTTTAAACATTTCTTAAAATCAAAACTTTCAACGTCCTGCGATACGTTAACTGAGTCTTTATTAAGTTTCCGCTCTCGCTTAACTCTACTTTGACTCATGTCTTATAGGTTGGATCGCATCAAACACAGATTGTTAGATCTTTTCGTGTTTGCCTGCTCTTATACCAATTGAAAAGGCGAGGGTACCCAAATATACCTCAAGCTAAAACTTTTCCTACCTATAAATCCTTTCTCCGAAAGTTATTGTCTATGGAATGAGTCTAGACAATACAACTAATCGTTTTACACTTCGTGTGATCGTCTATGGATACTAGATCAAGACAATACAACAACGAAGTATGTTTACTTGATACAAAGGATCAGACTTAACCAAACACAATATAGGATTGCTTATCAAGTAAATAGGAATTAACGTTTGTGTAATTTACTTTAATTATAATAAAATAATTATAATGCGGAAATATAAAGAAAATGACACAGCAAGATTTTGTTAACGAGGAAACCGCAAATGCAGAAAAACCCGGGACCTTGTCCAGAATTGAATACTCTAAGGATTAAGCTGCTACACAAAATTACACCTAACTTTGTATAGTTGATACCAATCAACTAAACCTATAGTTCACCTAGTTCCGTCTGTATTCCCACGCCTCCAACTTATAAATAAGTCACGTACTTGGAACAATTACTTTGGTTCGTATTCCAAACAGTAAAGGAACAACAAATCTGTTTGGTATCAACTCTCTTCAACCAAGTGATATGAGTCAAACAAAGGCTCTTATATTTATCTTAATATAAACTCCTTCGTCAGGTCCTTAGATCTATCTTATGTTCAATTACCGAAGTAATCTTTTAAGATTAAGCCAACAACACTCTTAATCCAAAGAATTGTGTTGATGCCAATCTACTCAATTAATCAATCCAATCTACCACAAGGATAAACCGATTATTAATTGGATCCTCTTTTACCAAAACAAGTATTGTGCACACCAAAGATTATAAAACCCAAGTCAGATCTTCAATATCTTATTTGTCTTCAAATCTTCTTAAATCTTCAATAAAAACCTACACACAATCACTTGAATCTCTTGTGATCAATCACGCATAACGGAGTCCAGTTAACAATGGATTATCACAAGATCATCTTTAGAACTAACAACAGTCTAAAGATCCTTGTCGAAACTTGAACTAGTTTGAGTGAATCTTATATCAGAAGAGAAGATTCTCAAGCATAAGCAAACTAGGTGCAATCAGATTTCAACCACCGTTAGTCGATAAAATCAATCGAAAACAAAATATAAACCTCAATTATCTAGTTTCCCACCAACGGTACACGCTAGAGCTTCTTAATCCCAAAGAAGACTTTAAACTGAGCGGTCGTAAGAGATTTCTCCTAATTAGGTTAATCTCCTCTCCGAATAGGCATCTACACCAGTAACAACAACAAAAGAGGAAGTCTGTTGTTACGAATGATTAGTTTACTAGAAAGGAAAACTTCAAGTATTTATAGACAAGGAAGTTTGGACACAAGGAATTTCCAAAACCGAAAATATTCTCAAGATATTCATTAAGGCACAAATTCGGTTTCCATAATTCCTGGAAATGCTCTGTCCAAAAATAATGATCGAAATCTCTCGGAAAATCTAATTAGTAAATGCACATTACTAATTCTTATATTTCCCTACAAAATGAAATTAATAACCTTAATTAAAAGATTCTTAACTTACTTATGTTTCGAT
This sequence comes from Papaver armeniacum, assembly GCA_023531295.1. Lineage (NCBI taxonomy): Eukaryota > Viridiplantae > Streptophyta > Magnoliopsida > Ranunculales > Papaveraceae > Papaver > Papaver armeniacum. The sequence continues at coordinate 4,130 of JAJJWW010006035.1, read as the reverse complement.
CCTGGGATTCTCTTCCCTTAGCTATTGTTAATGGTGGATTTTAATTTAGGGCTGAAATTGTAAAACCACCATTTAATGCGCTGTTACCCTGCAAAAGGAAAAGCCGTTTAAGATGTGACGAGTGCAGAAAACCTCTTCGCTTTATTTGAAGCAATTCAATATAATTCATGAAATTCACTCGGAATGGTGCATGCAACAGGATTCCCAAATATTCTGTGAATTATATCAACATTATTCACTAATGCATGACTTGCCTAGTGTTTCCCTATGCAATGTTCCCCAGTGAACTCTCAATATTGACATGACATGACGATTAAATGTTCGCTCGCACCGGAGTAACATGAATCTCCCGAAGTGTCAGTATTGAGACTTGCATGAAAACACTCACATAGGCTACACCACCCTCTGACAAAGAGATCATCGCGTTCGCACACTTAGAGCGATCGAACGCGTTTAATTTCCTTAAGGAAAATCTAGACTGTCCATATCAGTCTCAGAAACGATCACGGCCACACAATTTGGCCGCGGGATTCAACAAGCCTGGCTAAGCCCTGGCGGAAATAGGCAACCATCACGATGACCATTGGCGGGCCCACCAAAGCCCCAACTGATCGGACCTTGCCTAAACACATCCCAGCTTTGTCAAACGCCAACCCTAAGTAGGGTGGTCACGCTGTGGAAAGCGGCTCGAACGAGCATAGACTGTCCAAAACAGTCTAAAAAGCGTCACAGCCGTCCAACTTTGCCAGCCTGGTTGGACGGCTTGGATTACTCCACGAGTGATTAGGGAAGTGCTAGCACGCCCACCGGTGGGCTCAATGGTCATCTAGTTGATTGAATCCCATGTTGACCATTCACAGGCGCTTCAAACGCTGACCCAAACATGGGCGTTGGCACTGCGCAAGAGCAAAGCTCGAATGAGCTAAAACCGTAAAAAAACGGTCTCAAAAGCCATCATATCCGTCCAACTTCGCCAGCCTATTTGGACGGCTTAGATCGCGTTCCAAACAATCAAGGAAGTTCCAACATGATCATTCGTGGGCTCATTAGTGCCCTAGTCGATCGACTTGCCTGCGGCAAGCCTATAGAGTGTTCAATCGCTTACCCAAACTATGGCAGACGCGATGCTTTTTAAACCCTAATTTGGGTCGCGGAAGTGTATTAGTGTCTTGAATCGATCACGACCATCCAACTTAGCCAGCCTGTTTGGATGACTTAGATCGCGTTTTGGACAGTCAGGGAGGAACGCACGAGTTCACCACCGGCCCAACACTATTCCTGCTCGATCGAATTGCGTGATCACTGCGGACCCACCTTTACACGTGATTGACCGACCTACGAAAACTAGGGCTCAATGCCCCGAAACGCACGCCCAAAGAGGGGTGGGCCACATGGCTCCCTAAACCCTAAAGCTGCGTCAATGGAAGTATGCAACTGCCGCAAAATATCTCGTGCATCTAACTTTGCTAACCTATTTGGATGGTGTGGATTTGTTCTTCGAAAACAAGCAAAGCAACATTGTGAAGGCCGGCCATCCCTCTTCCACATGAGGCGATCGACCAAGTGATGACGTGACCGTAGGGTCCTCAAAAAATCACCCAAAGGTGGTCGATCATGCTGCCTCCTTTAAGACGCCTATCCGTGTCTTATTCAATCAGGCTCTAAAACAATGATGCTTCATACACATCGATTAGTTTAAGCTGCTTAAATGCGATGCTTCACATGCATCGAATACATACAGTATTTTATATTGGCCTCATAAACAACTTAGTTGTTTCACCTAATAGCACCATGCTATTCTCCGCGGCGAGTCCCACGACTTGACCCACTTATTCGAGACATCAAACATGTCACAAACTGGGGGATACTTACTGGGGTATTGGTCTGGCGGTTTACAGCGTGCGACGTGCAACGAGTCCATTACGAGAACGTGTCAGGAAAGATGGGCGGTTAACAGTAGTGAGAGTGGTGGAAGAACGTGTGATCAGTTTTCCCTCATAACGGAAACTCCATGATCACTACCTTCCGCACAAACCCACTCCTCCACTACTTCACTTCCTCCACTTCCTAAGAGATCAGGGTGTGTGCGCTCAATGACTTGTATAAATAGATTTTCAATTTATTTCAAAGAAAACCAAGTGTTGTATCATAATATCGAGAAAACACCCAGAACTAATAGTTTACATTATGCAAGCCAGTTCAACGTTCTGATACAAGTCATAAACATCCAACACCTTCATAATCTCAACACCTTCTTCGCTTCCCTCCCTAAGATCAACCCCATCTCCTTCACTTAGTGACCGAAGCAAGTCTGGAACGACCATTTCTTGGTTTAGGACAGAATTGTACAGATTGATCTCTCGAATCTAAAAGTACTCCCGTGCAGTGCATTTGTTTAGGATTTAGATTCGTTTCTCATTCACACACACCCCAAAGTTACCAAAACCAAAGAAACAGTTTTCACCCATAAACAATTGGCGACCACAAAGGAGATTGATCTCTCGGTTTCAAGACCAATATTCATTCCGTTTTCTCAATTTCAAAAGGGTAGATCTTCGATTCAATTCAATCATTAAATTCAATTTAGGTTAAACAACCAATTTAAATTTCGGTGTTCCATTCGCCAAAAAGCTTCACGAAAATGATTTTCAAGCAATGCTTCGGATAGTTGAGCACCAGTAAATCTCCCAGATAAAAGGACCAGAAATCCGCATGGAGACACAAGACGCGACTACTAATTACAAGAACGCAGTGGCTTCTATCGAGACCCGGATGGAGCAACCGTCCTTTCTACATTACCACAAGTTTTGTATAGAGCAAGCCAAAAATACCTCAAAGGGTCCACACCCAGAAAGACGAAGTGAAGATTCGTGTAGCTATTATTCCAGTATGGAGATAGTTGACAACAAATCTCAATACCATTGGAGTCCTAAGGAGACACCTGCAGAGATCACAAAAGAAAAGGTCTATCTCTATTCCACCACTGCTACCAATTTAAATTTAGGAATATCCGCTACCACTTCATCAACGAAACGTGTAGATCCAAAACATGGCGTAATTCCGAGAATTTGTGCATCTACAACAACAAAGAAGGCTTGACACATCTTAAAATCATCATAAAGGGTTCGCCTATTATGTAAACCCGGACAACAACGAGAAACTTCCTTAGGTGTGACACCTCCGATCACCAGAGACAGAGCCGCTGTCGCCACCAATATTTCTTCGAGCGTAACGCCCCCGTTCGTTACTAGCGCTACTGCCACTTCCCCATCAGGACGAGAGACCGGAGGAACCAAAGGAGGCCAACCCCCTATCATCGTTGTTGATTTAATGGAAAGATGAGAAGTTCTCGCTAAGGCTCATACGGACATGGATACAACTCATAAAGAGGGCGTGCATTCATAGATGGAGAAATTCCTGAGCGCTCAAGGGAAAGGAATCATCCGTCCAATTTCATCACGCGTGAGGATCTAGAACGACTTTTCCATCATCGAGGCAAGGAAAACCCGGTAGACGTGCACCAGCATCAGCCTCCTTATCCTCCTGATGTGCAAAGAGTTCATCTTCCGAGAGGATACTCCTCTCCTCAATTTTCCCTTTATGGCGGAACTGGTAATGCTCGTGAACACATCTCTCGTTTTCTGGAGTCATTAGGAGAGCACGAATACAATCATGTCCTCTGCCTGAAGGATTTCTCAAAGTCACTTACTGGGAGAGCGTACACCTGGTACAAAAACATCGCACCAAACAGCGTATCCAACTATTGTGAGATGGTAACCGCTTTCTACAAGAAATATTTCTTCGTATCCGTACAAATCAACATTTCAGATTTTGGGAGAATGTTCCAACGAAATAATGATCATCCAAATGATTATGTCAAGAGGTTCAAAATCCAGGCACTAGATTGTCACGATCCAAATATGATTGAACAGCGATCACTGGAATTATGCATTAATAGGATGGTACCTATCTATCGTGCTATGCTGGAGAATCCGCAATTTCAGACATCATCTGAACTTTGTGAAGCTGTTAAACGCTCGGCTCCAACATCACCTGCCCTGCTAGAAAGAACCAGGCCTGCCAGGAATGAAGAGCCTCATGATATTCTTGGAAGCATACATCTCACCAAC
>JAJJWW010006034.1:0-45515 GCA_023531295.1 Papaver armeniacum | reverse complement strand
TTGATGGATTATACAAATATCCTTATCACATAATAATTCTACCCTCTCCTCATTCAAGCCCATCGGAGGGCCCAATAACTATTTTTGGACTTCAGAATATTACCCCTAGATATATTTGATTACAAAAACGAAATTGATTATAAGCGAAACTTAAAAGAAAGAAGAAAGCGGAGATTACGTTCAGTGAGAAAAAATTTGGAAGAATTTTTTTTTACGTTTCAATCTCGATTACTGATTGAATTCATCTTCTCCTCCATCTTCTTCATTATCTTTCAGTGAAGATTCGTGATGATCAGCAGTTGGAAATTCATTGATTGAAACGAAAAGCAGAAGAGAAGCAGAACTCGGTTACTGCTCGTGAGAAAAATTTGAAGAATATTTTTTTCGTTTTAATCTCGATTCACGAATTTGAAATTCATCTTCTCCTCCATCTTCTTCATTATCACATGCGGCAAGATTCATCAATCAATCAACGGAAATCATTGGATTTTTTGCTCCATTTAAGCTGAAATTTCAGCCACGAAATCAATTGGATCTGTCTTTCAGAAACAAATTGGTAATGTTGATGTTATTTTGAAGATTCATATAGTTGTTTTTGATGATTGCATGTTCTTTTTCATTATTCGGGGTGTAAAATTTTTGTTTTCGTTGTTGATGCGAGTTCAGTGATTTATGTTGGAAGATTGATTTAGTGATTATTAGTTAGATTGATATTGATCTAGTTTGATCTAGAGATCCTTATTCATCTTATTAAGCGAGTGGTTTTAATTTTTGATACATTATTTACACTTTCTTTTTCTTAAATCCTGTTCATCAAGTGCTTATCTTTGAGAATGTTGAAGAATTTTGTTTGTGTCAAGCTATTGTTTGTTGATCAAAATTTATATTGAAATGTTGATGATGTATTTTAGACACTCTATTGATTATGCTTACATTGAGATGTTGATATTATTTTTGGATCAACCATGATTGATTGATACAAAAATAAGATGATGGATAGTTTATTTTTGGATCAACTATTGTTGTTGATCCAAATTTCGAACACTAAAATGTTTGTATTTGCATTAGGATAATCATTTAATCTAGACACTCTTATATAAATCTACAATAATAGAATCGATCATAGATAACTCAGATCAAATAAACAAAATGTTGTTGATGTATTTTAGACATTTCTTATTGGATCAAATGTGATATTTTACACATATTTATTGGATTAAGCATCACTTTATTACATAGATTTATTGGATCAGTTGTCACTTTTTGATCCAAAATTGTGATTGTTTACACATTTTATTAGATCATTTATTTCAGTTGAGTCCAAGACTATGATTGTTTACAAAGATTTTTGGATCCAAGCTGTATTTGTTACACATATTTATTGGATCAAGTTGTGATTTGTTGATTCAAAGCTATATTATTTAATCATATTTTATTGGATCCAAGTGTGGTGATTGAGTCAAATTTACAAGCTCAAACACTATATGTTATGGTTTATTGCAGGCCAAAGATGGTAGTTGCGGAGTTCAAATTTTGCAGATGAGACCTGTCTAGCATCCGTTTCGGCATCAACTCTGTCGAGGAGATGGTAAGTGTGGTGAAACAAAAGTGGCCTTATGTTCTGCAAGACCTCATTCTCTTTGAGTTACTATCATGGAAAGTTTCAAATGTCATCAATCATGATTTGGATTTGAGGTTTTCATTCATCTACTGCAGCTCCATGAAGGATTGACTTGGTGAAGTTTGAAATCCGATTAAGGACTTGTGTTGATTCATTTCTTCATCATCTTCTTGCTCTGCTCACTATCTATACGTCATCATCAAGTTGTATTTCAGCGATGAGGTATTTGTTGTGGAAGGCGTCACGATGATGCGTGTTTGATCAAAAGGTCCGAAGAAGTCGAGTGCTTGGGTCAACATCTTAGCTGGAGTAAGGCGAGTGTTTGAAGGTGGTATTCGGAAGTTAAGGACTACGTTACTAAAGTATGAAATGTTTAGTGAGTCGCAAATACAAATTAGTTAAGAGTGACTTTATACGATACCTTGTGGGTGCAAGTTCAAAAAGACGGAAAATTGTCATCTGGAGGTTTCACGCCTCTCTCTCGCTGATTCGGATGGTGTATTTAAATCGCGAGAGATATCGCATGAGCATTCCATGTAGTTTAGCTTCTTCGGATCCATCAAAAGTTAGGATGAGAAAATCGTTTATGAAGAATATATTGTCGAGGATGATTTACGAGCATTGAAGAAGAAGAAGACTAGCTGCGATGTTATAGATTTACTCGAGATGGAATATGCGAGTTGACCTCACGTATAGTCGAGGCATATCACGGTTTACAATTCACGAGACATTTTCTTTGGGAGTTGATGGCGTCAAGTCCTATTAGGACTTAGTTTGGTATAAAGATACAATTGAGGCAATTACAATCACGGAGTGTTGTGGATTTTGAGTATGATAGTGTAGTGCGTCGATTCAAAGGTTTTTTGTTGCCTTTTGAAGCTTCATGCTTGGTTTCAACAATTCATGCCGATCAGAGTGCTGTTTGTCGATTGTACCTTTCTGCTTGAGGAAGTTCAAGGGTGAGTCTATGTACTAGTTCATGTAAGCCATGTAGTAACCAACGTATGACTTCTAACCTTTTACTATTTTCATTTTGCTATCCATGTTTTTTACTTTTAACCTTTTCTTATTATGCATTCATTTTGGTTGATAAATGTAGATTTTATTATAGGTTTCTTAGATTCTACATTATATTTAACTTTCACGAGGCGTAGCTTAGGGTAAGATCTGTGACGTAATACAATATATAGCTTAGGGTGCTTTATACTACTTTCTTTTTGGTTTGCATTGAAATTCATTGCTTTAACTTCCTCTTATTGGATCCAAATGTAGTTGTTCAAGCATGGATCAGCTGTGATTATTGATTAACTTGAGTATTGATCTAGAACTATGATTGTTTTACATGTTTATTGGATCCATTATGTGATTATTTATCCAAAATTATAATTTTTTGAATCAACCTACTGTGATCCAGCGAGAATGGATCAGGCATGACTTTTGATCCAGAACCATCATTGCCTGCAGTTTTATTGGATCAGCTGTGACTTTTGATCCAAAAACTTATATTTTCTTTTGAGATCAGCCTACTTGTTGATCCAGTGGAAATGGATCAAGCTGTGACTTTCGATCAGCTAGAAATGGATCAACTTTGTTTGTTGGCACTAATTCTATTAACTTATTTTTGTTTTTGTTTTTGGTTTTTGTAGAAATCTATCCGATTGCATTTGGAATTGTTCCTTGTGAAATTGTAGTGAGTTGGGAATGGTTCTTAAGTTAATTTAGAAGGTATTATTGTGGAGATCGTCCATCGGCCATTATATCGGATCGTGGAATCGGTCTTTTAGACATGTTCCTAAAGTCTTCCCAAATGCCTTTCCATTTCCTCTGTTTCATGCCATATGAGAGGAAATATTCCAGGTTCAAAGAGGCAGAGCGGACAAGCTGCGGTCAAGTTATTGAAAGTGCTGTATTGCATTATAAAGGAAAAATTTTTCTTTCTTGCAAAGAGTTTGAGTAATCTAAAGTTGGATTCGGTGGTTTCTTGGATGAGTGAAGATTCCACTCGAGATTGAGGCTGCTCCATGCATTCCTAGGAGAAGGTGGGGTGAGAACACATCTAATGTGCTTGAGGTTTTAATACGTTATTAAGCATGATAAGCAGCTTCAGCCGATTAGAGCTTCACGGTGGTATTACGTGCTAAGGTAATGGAGCGGAGATTCCGAGAAGTTATTAGAGTCTAACAAGTGGACTACAAGGCTTACTCACCTCGTATACAAGCAAGGTTTAACAAGAGGATAGCAGCTGCGTTCATCAAGTTTGGGAGATCAAGTGAGAGAGAAAGTATTTGGATCATTTTCTCATGGGAAGCATCTTTATCGACTTGGATTCTAGGACACATATTGTAAGTGATGGCCAATAACATGCAGCTTTCCTTGCCTCATGCGGTAGAAGCCATATTCATGATTAGAAATGATAGACCATACAAATACGTTAGCCCTTACTGTACTTGACAACTCATATGAAAGTTGTACTCTATTAGCCCATGTGTCCTATCCAGGACTAGAGAAGCCTCCTGGAATTAATCAAAAGGGTATGTTTGCCTCCCAATGGCGGTCGAGAACAAGGCTGGAGAGGCCATAAAGGTGTTAGGTATAGGGGTAGTGGTGAAAAGGTGCGTAAGAAGAGGAAGTGTGGCCAATGTGGGATGCTCACACTTTCATGAACGTCGAACATATCGCGAGCTCCTTTGGCTACTCGCGCTGACGTTGTAAAGGAGTCCATTCAGGGATGATCAAGTTCTTGAAGAGGATGTTGTTACGAAGTTTTTGGTTTTATTCGTATATACGAACAACTTGTTCTAGGTTTCTTACTAGTTAGTTTGTTTTCTTTTTCTTTTTTATGCTTTTCTGGTTTGCAATTATTATTTTTTTAAATGATATACACTCTTAGTTTGTTGTTATGAATTTTATTCTTTTTCTCAAGTATATATCGAGTTTTGGTTACATCTTTATTTATTTTACAGAAACATACTTTTTACAAATGAGTATCAACTTCATTGTTGATCAACTAAAATGGATCAACAATGATTTGTTTTACACTATAGTGTGAAACATTGTTCTTTGGATCATGACAATGATGCTGACTTACAAAACAAGCAGAAAATTTGCATTGTCCAATTGTATTTTTCTAGTAAACTCCCAAGCTATGCTTACATGTAACATTCATTCATAATCGAGACCAACTTATTTGGATCAGCGGTGTTTGTTTATCTAGCTTAAGCTGGATCAACAATGGTTGTTTTATCCGAACTTATTTGGATCGACATTGGTTGTTTACACACAAACGAACAAAAAATTGCATAGTTCTATCTGTATTTACTAGCGAAGCTCCTCCAAGCTATACATTCACAATAACATTCATTCATAATTAGACTTGTATAAATTTAAGACATTTCATAATAATTCGTGAAAATTCCATTCATTAATAGTTCATTCATTAATCGAGACCTCATCATTACAGATTTACTTACTAAGATAAGTATGTTTAAAACTAGGTTAGATTTTCTTCTGAGTACCGTGAGCAGACTACGAGATCAAGCTCGAGTCTAATGGTTGAATTTCTTGTAGTTCAACTTACGGATCAACCTCAGGTTCATATGAGGTCTTTGCAGATTGGATTTTCTTGAATAGAGTCGGTACATTTGAATCGGGAAGTTGTTGCGGTTTCTTCCATGAACCCATTTAAGACAAGATTCTTACTTGCAATCTTCACTCTGTCTATTATTCAGACTTCTCATCTAAGTTAGCGATTTCATTTAGAGTGTTCCACGGTTTCCACGCTTCACGCAAATTCTTCATCGTACATGCAAGTGTCCAATGCATGCGTCTCACATCCGTCTTGTCTTTGATGCAGGTGCTAATGTGAAAAGCTTATACAGTATTTCACCACTGTCTCTGGATCTTTGTATCCCATTTCAATTGACCATTGAGTCAGTGGTCACTCATCAATACCATATATTGCCAAGTTGTAGGCTGCGTTTCGCCTTGCGATTGTACACTATCCATTTTCCTTTTACCAATACTAGCACCACCCGATGGTATCCAACTACGCAGTCCTTGTCGAGTCAAGCACATTGAGTACAATGAAGTCTCTGTCTTGACATTCACTGTGTAAGCTTGTTCCTCGACTTTTCAGGAATCCCCATCTCTCTACTTTTCCATTTTTTCGTGGCTAATCGAGTCCCCAATATAATTTGTGTCGATATTTTTCAAATATATTAGTTTGCAATATTTTTTTGAATATATATAGTGTTGCTCAACAAAATAAAGATACAGTTGTGATATCATGTAACGAGAGAACAACATCTGTAATTTGTAATTTAACTCCTCCAGCTATACATTACGATTAATATTCATTCATGTATCAGACTTAACTTATTTTGGATCAATAATTGTTGATTGATCCAACCTATACTGGATCAACAATGGATCGTTGATCCAACTTATTTTGGATCAGCGATTGTTGATTGACACCTACAAGACAAACAAAGATTTATCGGTTACTTACATAATCATTTGTTGAGAGAATGGCGTAGATTCTTGTAATACTGGTTTCATCGGGCGAATCCATCTTTGGATTTGATGCGTTGGTGTAGTAATCAACAATCTCGAGTGATGAATGTTTTGATTATTCGAGTAGATATTGTATGTACTTCCCAATGATAACTATCATGAAATCTTGAGTTGCGAAATAAAAGCGTATAAGCTTTGTCATTATTCAAAATAACCAACAGAATGAATATATTATTAAAAGAGCTAGCATAACCCCAAAAAAAAAAACTATGTTAAGCGAGGTGTTTGACTTTGAATGTGTTATTACATACCATTGATTGCATTCTCAAAAGAATAGTTCAGTAAACTTCTTTTACTATTGTCGTTCATTTTCTTCCTATGATTTTAGATTTTAGTTGGCGGTTTTTGGCTTCCATGAGTGTGTTTATCAATTTGGTACTCGATAGTGTCGGGGTCAGTGTTGTATTTCCTTCTATTCTTTTTCCACCTTTCCTTTGTCTCCTTACCTAAGCAGCGGTGGGTGTTTGACTCGACCCGAGAGTTTATGTAGTTTTCTCTTTGCGCTTTCTCCTATGCCTTCAGTTTATCAGAGAGGCTGGCCTGCATGTTCCCTCGAGTTCGGTTTCCCTCTTGATTTGCTCCTCAGTTGTTTCCAAATTAAACAATTTATTCGACTCTACGCGTCTTTGGCTCCTAATGTATTGTCATCCTCTTCGCTTTGCTCTTGACCTCTCATTTCTTTTTGTTTCTTGTGTTATGCTGTACCTCCTCCCGATTATTGCAGAAACTCGGCCTGCTACTTGGATGCACATGCCAGTTAAATGCGGTTTTATTATTCGATAAGTGGAGGAGTGTCAGGCAACCATTTCCATTTGTATGTCATCGTTCTTCTAACTCTACTGTGGACGGGCTCTTCTCTTGCATTGAGTGTGCCATCTTTCTCTTCACAATATTCCAGCTATCATTTTATGATGTTTTCGAACCAGATAGATCAAGCTCTGCATTTATTTTCGACAACTGATGTGCAGACTCTAAATCATCGACTCACCTTAGTTTTCTTCCGCCAGTTTTAAAGCACTTCTTGAGGTTACCAAGAGTACTCACAGAGTTTCCCGAAGATCGATTCGTTTTCTTGAGTGTGCTTCATTTGTTCATGATGACATGGAAACTTGACTTCTCTATTTACTCTGGTTTGATTCCCATCATTGGTTTGATCATTCTGTGTGAGTTCATTTCAATTTGATTTCCTTGCCGGATGATTCTCCTTGTTGTTATATACGTGTGAACAAATCTTAATTCAAACCTTCAAATTCTTTCACATGTATCGCTTGGATTTTATTCATATTCGGTGATTCATTGATAAATATTTTCCTTCTCTGTCATTTCTCTATGTTCTTGTCGATGATAGATAAGTCGCTCTTGTTCTCGAGCTTACAACTCTGTTTTGTCCTTGTTCCTCTCATACAACTCTCTCAAGAATAACGTACTCTGGACTAAACTTTTTAATTTCAACCTTGTCCATATAATGAATCTCATGCACTATATCACGGGTGAAGAAAGATGTTTTCTTCCTCTAGCTCCTTTATCCTTGTCCTCTCTTGTTCAGGTTCTCTTACGGAATATCTAGATAGAGTCAATTAAATATTTCTCCTCAGTGGACCTTTGGATCAGCAAAGTCTTGATCGATGCGAAGCATGATCGGCATACAAATCAAAGTAGTGTAGCTAGTATAAGCTGGATCAACATTTGTTGTTGATCCCATTCACACATGGATCGATTTCCATTGTTTATTCTGCAAAAGGCTGAGAAGTAAAAGTGGATCAGCATTGGTTGTTTATCCACGATTCACATGGATCGACTTCATTTGTTGATCCACAAAAAACTACAAATTGGAGGAGGCTGGAAATGAGTGTACACGCACAATGCTGGATCAACATTGTTTGTTGGATCCCGATTCACATCGGATCAACTTCAATGTTGATCCACCAAAAGCTACAGAATTGGAGGACTGGAAATAGTGTACACACTATTTGGATCAACATTGGTTTGTTGAGTCCCATTCCTATCGTAGATCAACTTCACTGTTGAGTCCACAGCAAATACCTTAAAGCTCGGGTCAAAATTGGCGTTGTAGTTCATTAATAAAATGGTACCTTTGTAATAGTATAGATAAATATAGTCAAAAAATTAAAGTCTTGTCGAACCAAGTCATATCGATTGCATTCTTATTCAGATTTGTTGCTAAAGTCACTTACCAATTGCTTGCACAATGCATCTTTGGTTCCATCGATAGGAATCTTGGAGTTGAATTTTGCAATTCCTCCCTTTTGGTTATGTACTTACTCGGTATGTTAGCGGAACCAACCTTTATAATATAAACAACGATGTTAGTTTTATCCGATAAGTCATGCATTTACTCTCTACAGCATCTAGACATTTTAGTTTTACAAAATTAGCGTTTTCTTACCACTAGGAGGTTGCTGACGCGATAGCTGGTTGGTTGTCTTATTGTTTGCCAGGTTGAAATCAAACATTCCACCGCTACAATCGGCCATTGACACTTTGGTCTCATCAGTAAATATGAAACTACTGCATTTCTTTGGGAGCGATGTATACTGGCATTTGGAATAAGAAAACCATGCATAACCACATACTTGAAAAGTCTTACAAATGCTCAGGATCAGACTATCATTACTATTTGCATTTTCGGTTGTATACAACCTCGGCCTTGATATTGGTTGGGACAATCTTTTGTTTTTACAGTGCAACTTTTTATTTAAATTAGTTTGTGGTGAGCCCTCTCTTGATTGCGATTCTTGCTTCATTCTTCACTCTCCATCAGTCAATCTCATCTTGAATATCAAGCGAAATCTCTTGCTTCAGAGAGCACTCTTCGTTTTCTCAAGTTTGAATTTTGGTTTTTTATCGATCACTTTCATAGCGGTGCGTTCAGATTAATCTTGTTCATCCATTTACCACTCATACTCGTATCTGTTACATAAGGTAAATTTGATTAATTCCCAATATGGAGATTCCTTGAGTGCTTTTGCAAGTTTGGTTTCTTCGTTATTGCATCGTCCGCTTCAACTTTTTGCATAGAAAATTCCCATTTCGACGATGGTTGCTAGAACCTCTTTGATTCTTTGTTCCTTTGCTCTAAACTTGGTGCATCAAATGAAACTCAAATCATTTTCCTTTTCGTTTTGTACAATAATCTTTTGTTTTCCTTGCATTCTACCCATAATATATTTTCACGAGGCGTAGCCCCAGTGAGTAGATCTGACAGTATAATATATGTGTAATCACGGTTTCATGCTTTAACTACCTCTTGTATATGTCACACTTATAATTGATGTTGGATCAACTGCATGGTTGTTTACACATATGTATGTTGGATGCAAATGTGATTGTTGATCCAAAACTATGAGTTACTTACGAATATTCTTGGATCAACGATCGAGTTGATCAACCGTGCCCATAACTATTTCCATATAAAATTGATATTTCTTACAACTAGCGCTCTGCTCTTGTCTGCCCTCTTCATGTCCATCCAGATTCTTCTTGCTCCTCTTCGTCGGACTACGATTACGATTCTTAGATTGTTCCTCAAACTACCTTCTTGTTTTTCTCCTTTTATTTGTGGTTTTGCTTTGCTTCTCAATTGACCATTGCATACTCGTGAAGCTCAATCATTTTCATTTTGTTTTCAATATTTCAGACAATATAGTTATATATATCAGCACAAATATTACAGTCTATGTATTTACCTTTGTGACTTTCTTGGTTTGCCTTTTACTCTTTTTTTTCACCTATATTACAATTTGTTTTCTGTCTTAGATTCTGGTCATCTTCATACGATTCTTCTTGCCACTTCTTTGGATTACAGTTGTACGGTTCTTCTCAACTTTCTTCTTTTTTGATCTTTATTTGTTCTTACTTTCTGAGTGTGATTTCTTTCTCCTTTGCACGCTTTGCACTATACATGAAACTCAGTCATTTTCATTTTTGTTTTTTAAATATAATGTGTAATACCATCACAAATATCTATCACAATGTATGTTTTTACCTTTGAGGACTTTCTTCGGTTTGTTCTTTTTTGCTTGTTTTCCTCTTCTTTGTCTTTGTCCCGATTCTCCTTGCAGCTTCTTGGAGTCATTTGATTTTCCCTCAAACTATCTTCCACGAGTTTTGCCTTTCTTTTGTTGTCTTCTTTATTCCCAAATGCCATCTTCCTCTTTCTTGTTGTCTCTTTCTTTTTCTTTGCCATTTTCCTTTGATGACTTTTATTGGTTTTGCCATTTTTAGCATCTTTTTCCTCTTCTTCCCAATCTTCATCATCTTGATTCTTCTTCGGATTGATTGAGCTTTTACAGTTCTTCATGAACACTGTTTTCTTGTGTTTCACCTTTCTTTGTGTTTAACTTCATTTTGCACTCTTGTTCTTCCCTCTTTCTTGTTTGCCTCTTCTTCAATTATCTTATTGTTCTTCGCATTTCTTTTTTTGATTACCTTAACTTTCTCAATCTCTTTCGTGCCCTTTTCATCTTGCTTCTTCTTTATCCTTGGTGATCTTCTATCATTATGTCTTCTCGATAACTCAGGTTCATTACTTATTATAGTTAGCATTCATATTTTCATAGTAGAAATGTACATACCCATCAAATAAATCTTTTTATGGATCAACTACTCTTGTTTATCCTTTTTATTTGGATCAAGCATTTGTTGTTTATCCACATTTGATCAACTTCACATTGATCTTTTCATTAAAGATATCTTGGAATTCCTTTATAAACACATAACGAGGGTGAACAAATTTGCATCTGATGGATCAACTTTTATTATTTTTATCTATTTTGCTTGGATCAGTTTGTTGTTGTTTATCCCTACATGGATCAACTTCTCACATTGATCCATTTTTTACCCCTGGATAAGCTACATTGTTATCTGAAAAATATTCAAAAATCCTTTAGAAACACAATTGAACAAATTTTCACCTAATGGATCAACTTGTATTGTTTATCCTTTTTCTCTGGATCAAGTACTCTTGTTTATCCCCCTAAATTGGATCAAGCTGCTGTTTGTTTATCAATTTTGTTTTGGATCAAGTACAATTATTTAGTTTATGCAAAAATATCTAAAACTCCTTCGAGAATCATTTCCATCTGATACTGTCAATAAGTGAACAATTTGCATCTGAGCAAAAGCAATGCCCAAAAAGTTTGAATAGAAATATCAATTTTCAACATGATTTAGTATATATAACCTACCAGTTGTGAGATATCATTTCTGACACAAATATCGAGAACACTAGCGAAACTAAAAAATAACTAAACAAGACCAAAATCAAACCTAATCGGTAAATTGCGATTATGAAAATCAGTAAATACAAACATTCAAAATCATTACATTAACAAAATAAGTAAAACATTACATGCATCAATTAATCTAACATCAAAATTGGTTTTACATTGATTTTGTAATCTTGAATCGTTCCCGATTATGTTGATGATGAAAGCATTTGATGATAGAGAAGTGAAATCGGTTAGGTTTTACGGTAAACTTAATTTATATGTTTATTTTGAGTTTCTGCGAAAGAAGAAGTAAATCGTTGGTTTCTTTTAGGTTTCGATTGATTATACGGTTTATTTTCGTTTTTGTTAGATCGTAGTCTTGTTGATTATCGAGAAGATAGCATTTGGTAATCAATTTTACGCCTTGGATGATTGATTAATACCAGATTTTGATTGATCTTGAGAAGATAACGGCTAATCAATCAATTCGGTGATTTCGAGTGAGTGGTGAAGACTGAACCAGGCCAGAAAATGAAGGGCGGGGATAATGTGCTTAGATCTGGTATTAATTGAAATATATAGGGAGGGTATTTGATGTCTAATAATTGGATTTTAATTCTTAGAATTAGTAGGGATATATTTATTTTTGGGAAAGGATATATTTGTTGGGTTAAGTAAAGGGATAGTGTGATGAAAATTTTGACATATTTGTCAGCTCAATAGAGTCTAAGAAACATGCCATCACATCTTTTCCGTAAGTGACCTTGTTGGAAATTTGAAGATCTTTGATCTCGAGCTTCGAAATACACAAAACACCCTCGAACAAGTAACTCTACTATTACTTCGATGACGTGTCTATCTCACTATGTTCGAAATTCTTGGAAAGGAAGATGAAAATAACTTAAATTCTACTATGTCACTATTTTCACAATAATTAAATAAAAAAATCGATAAAGAAAAAGAAGATCTTTTAAAATGTCTTCTTACTTTAGTAAACAAAAGGACAATAAGGTTCAAATCAATAAAGACACTCTTCAATGTTCTAAATTTCTCGGTTTTGGACATCTTATCTCCAAATGTCATAATGTTCTAAATTTCTCGGTTTTGGACATCTTATCTCCGAATGTCCTAACGAGTTATATAAGAAAGCCCAAGTCCAATTCTACGGTATTGCGCCATCGGTGACTCAAACCCGGGACTTCATGGAATGCATCAAACTTGCGAGGAACGCGGATGACCAGCTGAGCTAGCTACCCGTTGGTAAAGCATATCACTCGCCCCTCATCCGGCTATAGTTTCCACTTTCCAAAAAAAAAAAAAAAAAAAATCTACCGAGTAGAAAGCCGGTCCACCGTCCATGTACCCTTTTAGCGTTGGGCTCACGCATCCAAGTTAGACCAAATGAGCCCATTTACCGCAAACCCTAGAAAATAAAAATCTGTAAGGTTTTTAGTATAAAACCCTAGTTTGTTATAATCCTTAAAGTTCCTTCTCTGTTCTCTTCCGCAATTTCTCATCTGCGAAGAAGAAAAAAATGGTGTCTCTGAAACTTCAGAAGCGATTGGCTGCTAGTGTTCTCAAGTGTGGAAAGAAGAAAGTATGGCTTGACCCTAATGAGTCTGCCGACCTTTCTACCGCTAACTCAAGTAAGTAATAAACGAACACAAAGAACACTAGAATCACTTATTTCATTTGATTTCTTCTTATTAATTGATTTTGCTTGATTGTATCAAATATAAACAGTTTTGATTTGATCGAAAACTCATTGATCAGTTCATTCATCCAATAACCTAATCTGTGAAAAGACAGAAATATCCCCATTTCTTTAAGATTTGGCCGCTGCTGATCTTTTTAATGATGAGTTTTTGTAAGTTAGGGTTTTGTGATTCTTACTGATGGCCTTTGTTTGCGATTCTTATGTATGGGTTCCTGTTTTGTGATTGTTGTGTGTGTTTAGGGCAAAACATTAGAAAGTTGGTAAAGGATGGTTACATTATTCGTAAGCCAACTGTGATTCACTCTAGAGCTCGTGCTCGTCGTATGAATGAAGCTAAGGCTAAGGGTCGTCACTCTGGTTATGGTAAGTTAACAAACTATTTATGCTGTTGGGGTTACGCTTTAAATGTTAGCTTTCTTATTTATTTCGACTGGTCCATATTATGTGTGGTATAGAGGTAGCAATGGGTTAATTTGGTAGTTTATTGTGAACCAGGTAAGAGGAGGGTACCAGAGAGGCTAGGTTGCCTACCAAGATTATCTGGATGAGGAGAATGCGTGTACTCAGGAGGTTGCTCGTAGGTACAGGAGGCTAAGAAAGATTGACAAGCACATGTACCATGATATGTACTTGAAGGTAAAGGGTAATGTGTTCAAGAACAAGCGTGTATTGATGGAAAGTATTCACAAATCTAAGGCAGAGAAGGCCAGAAGACTTTGTCTGACCAGTTTGAGCTAAGCGTGCTAGAACAAGGCTAGCAGAGAAAGGAAGCATGCTAGGGAGGGAGGAGCGTTTGGCTGCTGTAAGATACTGATAAACTTATTTATTTTTTGTTTCAATTTTATTATCAATGGACACTACATCTGTATTGTTGTTCTTGGCTTGGTTACTGCTTGGGTAAACTATTTATGCATGTCATACTTGTTAGGAATATATAAATTAGTAGTTAACTAATTGGAGTTCTATTGATGGAGTTCTAGTGAATTCTGCATAGAATTGATCTAGATGTACATGTAGGTGATAACAATGCTAGTCTTGCCATTTCATTATTTACTGCACTCTATCAGAACTGCAGTGTACATGTTGCGTCTCGAGTCCCTTGTTATTTCCTCGAATTGATCTTGACAAGTTGGTATAATATGCAACAGGGACCCGTTGATAAAGTGGCACCTCCCACAACCACACCCACACCTGCACTCAAGCAGCTACCGGGTAAGAGTTTCTCCTTGTTCTTGTTTATTTTTTTCTCTTGTATTTAAATACTTTTCAACAGTTCTTTGATCATTGCACTGATATTCGTCCTCTTTTCACCTTGATCTTGTATGTAGGGCACCAAAGAAATCCAAGAAATGAGCAAACTGTTGAGAAGTAATATCATTGAGCAGTACGTAGAACTAGCGTTTTATTATAATAGTGAACTTTTTTTCGTTTGTGGACAAGAAACCTCTTTGTTACTGGTTCCTTATATTTTGGATGTTATTGAACTTGTTTAATTATCACACTTGTTGCTTGTTTCTTTTGTTTTTCTTTTATTGATGTTCTTTATTCATGATCGTTCTTAATGATTTTGAGAAGTAGAATTGATAAAACAATGATTTGAAGATCTAGGTTAGTGATTGATTCATAGTAAGACTCGGTTTATAATCCAAATGTGTTAGTTCAGATGTTGGCCTGTGAACTTGGTTCAGTCTGTTGCCAGTTTGGGATGAAATGTCGGATGTCTTGGAATAGTTTTCTGAGCATCATTAGTTTCAGAAAAGGAAGATTATCTTTCTCCAGTTATGTTTTTGTTTATAGAGTTGGATACTATTTTCTTTCCAAAACTTGAAACAAGTTAGTGGCTGAGGTTATTTGCCTGTTGATTCTATGTTTGTATTTGTATATTGAGGACTGAGTCTCTGAACTTGCATTATTGGTAAAAGGCTCGATTCTTTGAAAGCTGCTCCAGAAATGATTAAGCTTTATCTGCCTCTGCATCTTTATATTTATATAGGGTAAAATCTCCATATTTACCCTATGTAAAATCTCCATATTACATAATGATTGGCTTCCCTAGATACGACCTTTACATAGGGTAAAATCTCCATATTTCCTCTCCAGTGTCTTCTTTGTCACCATATTTCCTCTTCAGTAATCTGTCTATCAACATAGTCACATAGCCCCCACCATAAAGATGTGAATGTATTGACAATGGTCATGGAGCACAATACTTCCTAGTTCCTTTGATATAGTTACCTAACTTGAGTGTCCAGCTGTGTTCTTAACTTTACGCTCTTTTTTAGAATCCCCTCGACTGCCACCAAGCAGTTTTTCTTGGGTAGAAAGGCAATTCCTGTTAGATTTTTTTTTTTGATCGAAAAGGGGATATATTAGCTAGCAAAAGTAATACAAGAGATTTACAATATCATTTTTATCAAATATAATAGAACTTAAGCTAGCATTCTGCACTTTTGTTGCAAATGTAACGACATGTGGTGCAGATTTTTGATCTTGGCTTCCTTGGCAATTTGGTCTGCTTTCTTTGAGTTGTGTTTCCTTTGTATGTATTTCACTTTTGCTTGTGGAAGTGTGTCCGAATGTTTTTGTATCTAGCAAAGTGTTCTCTGCAGTCCATTCGAGTTCGAGCTTTCTTTGTTTATATTGTCTCATAGCTCCTTTGCAAATCGGTGGCGATTCTAACACTTTGGACAAAATGTTCCACCCAGAACCAATAAGCCGCTTTTTGAAGAGCTTTTGCTTCAACATGGAATGGTGATGAAGCCCTCTCCGAACCTGGCGATATGTGCATAATAGACTCATGATCCCACGAGTAAAGAATAAAGGCGTATCCATGGATAGATCTTCTTTTTATAGAGGCGTCCACGAAAATGATCCAATCCGAATTTAAGCTGAGGCCAAGATATGCTTTTTTATTTTTCTCTTCTTAACTTATTCTCCTTATAAGTAGTGCTCGAGGGAGCAGATTATAGGAAACTATTTATTTGATCAATTAGGCAGACTGGGTTTGGTTTGGTATTCTCGAAAACCACCGAACATCTGTATTTCCAAATGAACCACAGAACCGTTGATATTTTCCCTGCTATTGGAGCTATCTCAGATTCTGATAACCGGTCCTTGACCCAAGAAGTAATCAAATTGGTATTGTTTCCAATATTAATCTTATCAAGAGATAGTCCGAACCAGATTGCTTTTGCAAAGGGGCACTCCCTGAAAAGATGTTCCGTTTCTTGAATTTGCGATCACACATTTGGCAAGTAGGGAACGATATCCGGATTATGAACCCTAATCTAGAAGAAGTGGGCAGAGCCTCTGCGTTAATTTCCGGATGAACAATCTAATTCTTGGTATTGCTGTATTTTCCAGATTTTGTTCCATGGGAAATCGATCAATTCTCATAGTCTGGATCTTGTTTCACCAGGTAATTGTATATATTCTTGGCTGAGAATTTCCCGGAATGATGATGCTTCCATCTAATAATATCTTGCTCTTGTCTTCTGGGGTTTATAGCCTGTATTTTTTCTATATCCTTTGGAAAGAAAAATCATTTAGTTTCTCTTGATCCCATTGGTTTTCTTCGTTATGAGTTCATGAACCATTAAAGGGGCTGGGTCTTGCACATTGGGAAGAGTTTGAATTCTATCTCCATTAGGTATCCATTGGTCCTCCCAAATTTTTGTAGAGGTGCCATTTTTGATTTGCCAGACGAAATTCCCTTTTATGAGTTCTAATCCCCTTTGAATACTTGTCCAAATCCGGGATAAGTTAGAAGTTTTGGTATTTTCCCAAAGGGTGAGAGTTTGGAAAGTATTTAGCTTTGACAAGGCTTGCCCAAAGTTGGTCTTTTTCTCGATATGAGTCTATTGGCCAACTTTGTAAGAAGAGCTAAGTTGAAATGATGTGGATTTTTGATTCCTAAACCCCTTTGGAAACAGGTTTGCAAAACCCTTTCCAAGCTTTTATGAAACCCCCTTGTCTTCCTTGTCCTTCTTTTTCCACCGTAAATTCCCTCTGCATACGGGTCTAGCCGATTAAGAGTTTCTTTAGGGAGGGCCAAGACTTGCATTTGATAAGTGGGGTATCCTTGAAGAATTGATTTAATCAAAAATCGTCCTACCCGCTTGAGATAAGAGCTTTGATTTCCACCCTTGTAAGGTGGAGTAGTATTTCTCTGTGAGGGCTCAAAGTTGGCTTTTATTTTTGTCAAAAAGAGCGGGGTACCTAGGTATCTATCTTTTTTTGTCATTAGCGGGACTTTTAAAATCTTTGCAATGATTTTCCCGTGTTTAGGATGTAATCTAGGACTAAAGTAAACACTTGATTTTTGTAGATTTACTATTTTCCCGTGATTTTTCCGAACAAAGATAAAATATCTAATAGATTTTTAGCTTCTCCTAAATCTCGCTTTTGTGAATAAGAAGCCATCATCGGCAAAGAAATATGGGAAATATTCTACACATTTTTGTTGCTTTGCGATCAATTTTTTTCTCTTGAACCGCATTTTCAAGAAGCTGAAAAGAATTTCCATGCATAGAATGAAAATGTATGGAGATAAGGGATCGCCTATCTCGAGCCCTCCGGAGGTTGAAATCTTGGGCTTGGGCTTCCATTAAGAAGGATTGAAAAAGAAGTTGTTGATATGCATTGAAGTATAAAATTAATCCACTTTTCATCAAAGCCAAAAGCCGACAGAGCTTTTTGAATAAAACTCCACTCCACACGATCGAAAGCTTTTGAAAGATCTAGTTTTAGAGCTAAGAATCCCTTTTTCTTTTTTGAAGTTTTCATTGAGTGAATGAGCTCATGGGCAATGATTATGTTGTCCGTGATTTGTATTCCTGGGAGAAAGGCTGATTGGTTGGGGGAGATTAGTTTATTGAGCAGGGGTTTTAATCTATTCGCCAGGATTTTTTAGATGATTTTGTATATGGAGTTGCTTAAGCTAATAGGTCTAAAATCACCCGGAGTTTGTGGAGTGGAGATTTTAGGAATTAAGGTAATGAAAGAATAATTTAGTTCTTTGTCGATGATACCCGTATTAAATTTTTTTTTGAACTTCCATGATAATATCATGCCCTATAGTTTCCCACGCGCTTTGATGAAACCCTAGTTGAAAACCATCGGGGCCTGTAGCCCCCATTGATTCATGTTTGATAGTGCGAGCCAAATTTCCTCTCTCGAAGGCACTCTGATAAGGTTTAGGTTATCTTCCTCCGAAATACAAGGGTTGATTATGGTAGATAGATCAAAATCAAAGGTGTTTCCTTTGGTTGTTCCTATTTGTGTAAAATGATTGATGAAGAGATTGTTAATTTGGTCTCTATCAGAAATCCAAAGACCAGATGGTTCCCTGAGCGTGGAAATGGTGTTTATTCTTTTTTCTAGAAGATGCTGAAGCATGGAAGTATTCTGTATTTTGGTCGTATTCCTTAAAAAATTTATCTCTTGACAACTGGTGGTAATAATCATTTTTTATTTTGTACCATTTTCCTAATTCATCTTGAAGATTTTTAAGAGTACCTAATTCCTCATTTTTTATGGATGTTATCTATTCTATTGTTGAGAGTTTTGATGTTTTTATGGATGTTACCAAAGACGTCAAAATTTCACTGGGCAAGGTCCATAGATAACAGTTGGAAGTTTGAAGAGATAGGTTTATCAGGGGAATTGTTGGCGTGTAGTTTCCAAGACGCTTCAACTACGGAATTTATAGATGGGTTTGAAAGCCAGGCCCTAATACATCTAAAAGGTTTTTGGGCTTTACTAATTTCTCGGGTTTGAGTCAAATAATATTGGCGAATGATCCGAACCAACTCTAGGAAGGTGAGTTACCTTTGTGTTGGGGTAATTTTGGCTCCAAAGATAGGAAGTCAGAGCTCTATCAATTCTTTCACAAATATTGGCGTCTCCTTCCCGTTGTTTGACCATGTGAATGGAGCTCCATCGTATCCAAAGATCTTGTAGTCCCATAGAGTCTATCGTTTGTTTGAATAAAGGATTTGTCACGAGCTCGACAAGTTACCCCCGTTTTTCAAATTTAATCAAGAATAACATTTAAATCGCCAATTAAAACCCATGGTTTATTTATCCGCATTGCAAGATCTTTTATATAAGTCCGCTGTTCTATCTTGTCATTTGATTCAATGGCTCCATAAACACAAAGACAAGTACTTGATATTGTCTAGGTTCATTTCAAAATGGCGGACATTTAATCTCGAGGATATAAGTCTTAAATCTACATTGCTATGCCAAGCAATTGCAAGCCCTTTCGCTAATCCCACCGACGGAACTATGAACCCAGTCATGGAAATGAGAGTTCTTAAAAAACAAGTTCATTCGAGACACTCGGGGCTTTTGTCTCGCTAGGAATATAATGCCGAGGCTTATAATATTGGGATATGTAATTGAAATGATCTTTAGTCAAAGGATTTCCAAAACCCTGGACATTCCAGATAATAATTTCATGGTAACAGGAGATAAAATTTTGAGAAATGGGAGAAACTAGAACTACACCTAAAAGGAAAGGATCAAACAAAATACTCGGATAAAGAGAGCAAAGTCCAAATAAATGCCGCGAGAAAAAGAAAAAGAAGTCCAATGGAGAAAGAAGATACTCAAGCATTAACCGAAAGATAAGAGCTTGCAAGTGAAATTTAGCAGACTAAAGAAACAAAAACCTAAACCAATGAGAAAAAGAAAGCCTTGAAATCCAAAGGGATCCAAAGTCACACAAAGGGAGCTAAAAAGAGCCAACAAACCAAAGCTCAAGATGCTCAAAAGCTAAGAAAGAGCAAAGTTAATCTCACAACTCGGAAAGAACTCGAGAAAAAGAAATTTTACAAAAACAAGGCACAAAAAGATTAAATAATAAACTAAGATGGTATATATAATAGGTGGGTTATGAACACAAAACACAGATGAGTTTCTAAAAGCAAAGACTAAACAGAATAAACCTACAGAATGACAGGAATAACAAAACAGAAACCTAAAGAAAGCAAAGAAAGCAGACAAAATCAAAAACAAGCAAGAAAAGGGAAGCCATAGGCTCTAATGGATGTATGCACAGTAAAACACCAAAAGTTTCTGCAACTGAGGGGTCATGAAGTTCTTAGTCCAAGTTTACTACAGCCTTGCCTTTTGACTTATCATTTTTGTTGGCAGGACAGTCTTGGGAAGATTCACCCTTGAACCACTGGTGTGGATAGGCAATCACTTTATCAATCTCTTCCACCATATGAACATCTTTGATCTCTTCAATCATCTGGCCTTGTGGAGGACTGTTCAAGTCAATCTCGGTAATTTTTGCCTTTTTTGCACTGGTAGAGAGTATCCCAGAAGAAAATAAGCTTGCATTAGGCTCCAGCTTTCTTAAGTATGCGGTGTTGTTCATCGAACCCCGCCGAGAAGAGCTAGATTCACACTGAGAATCCCGACTCAATATTGAGACTCTATCCAGCCTATCTCTCTTTTGGAAAGACTTCCACATATAAGTATCGAGAAGGGCTCTAGCATTTGTTATAAAAGGTGGTGCTTCAACATTAAGTGACGCAGTCTGAGCATTGCTAGGCAAGCAATTCGGACCTATATCACTGTCTTGACTGACTTTGTCTTCTTCTAAATGCTTGAGATAGTCAGTGCAAGTAACCTCAGAGGCAGCATCTTCAGAATCTGAGTTCGGCAAGCTATCTTCAGATAAGTACATATGGCATCTTGCATGTCTGGGTTCTCCAAATGTTGAGCCACTTGTTGTTCTTGCTGCTGCTCATTAATCTGTTGCATTGCTGCCATGATTGCATCTCGTCGTCGCTTGTTGTTGTTGCTCGGCTGTTCTTTGTGCAAACTGATTTTGTTCACATTTCTCAATTTTATGCCCAATCAGCTTGCAAAAACCACAGTAATTGTTGGGGAAATGATGAAATTGGAAGTTAACTTCATTGCTAAAACCTAGTTCATTTTCAGCCAAAACACTGAAACAAAGTCTCTGCTTATACCTAATGCTTGCGCTCACAGTAATAGAGTAGCTTCCATTTCGTTTTCTAACAAGGTATGAAAATGATGCAATGTCTCCCATGCATGAGATATATCTTCTAAGGTTTTCACTGTTTACCTGTGCATGAGTGAGGTTATGGATTGTGATAAAAAATATTTCTTCATTTGGACTCCAAGTAGTTAGGTTCTCAGTCCTCTCCCAAATTCTGATGCAAAACAAATCACCATATACAACTCTAGTTGCTACAACAAGAACTCTATGCATCTCATCTTCTCTTTCAAATCTTATAAGGAACACCCAATCACTAACACTCTTCACAGAAAGTCCACCTTGAATCTTCCATTGAAAAAGCAAAGCATTTCTTACATGCCAGCTGTTCCTAGCAATCGCTCGAGAAACCTACCTAACATTAAACAGTCCACAAATTTTCATTGTGCAAGAACCTTGATGGGATGATATCATTAACATCAAACCTGTCTTCCATGACTCGATTCAAGGAAAGTTGGAGTTGGTTTGTTAATTGTGTAACATCACCATGCCAAACAACATACATGGTGATACATTCTCGATTGAAAGCTACTAACATGGTAATTTAAGTTTTAGGTTGAAAAGGGTTTTAGGGTATTGATTGAAAAGAGCAGAGAGAGCATAGCAAAGAAGAAAGAACATCTAACCGGCTTAAATAGTGAGAATTAGGGTTTTGGAAAGAGAGGTGAATTAAAATTGGATTATTGAAATCAGGAATAAAGTTAAAATCTCAATCCACTAAGAAGAAATTCACAGATATAAATTAAACCTAAGAAGAAATCTTCCAAGTGTAAGAAATTGTTTGGGGAAACTACCGGTGATTAAGATTAGGCAAAGAAATGAAATTGTATAATCAAAGGCTTTGTTATCAGATCTGCTGATAAAAGGCTGAATCCAATCGAAAAGATTAAAGTAAATCATTACCTGACAGAATATGGAACGTTTTGCACACAAACGTGGGAAGGGAAATTGATGAAGTCGAAGAACATCAGGTAATGACACCACCACTAAAGCATGCTTAAATATAATTTTAATCCAATAATCGAATAAATAATCCCAAATTTGCATAAACCCCTGACAGATTATATTGGATTTTAGACGCAAGCGTGTGTTGAGAAGATTGTTGCAGACGAAAAACCAGACTGACACCACCACAAAAGCTAGATTAAACAAAATTAAAATCCACTAATCGAACATATGACCCCGCCAGCGTAAACCCCTATCATTTATGTGCTTATTCTCCATTAGAGCCTATGAACGGCCAGCTAGCCGTTCATGGCGGAGGAGAAACCAGACGAGAAGGTTGAAGGAGAGAAAAACCCGAAAAAAAACTAGTTCCTAGGTGGGAAAGCGAAAGGGAGTTTTTCAATTCCTGATAGATAAAGACGTGGATTTGGTAGAAAGGTAATTTTTGATAGATAAGGACGTGGATCAAAAAATGCATCGACATAAATCTTGAGAAAGCTTGGCAAAAGAGCAATCCACTCCAGCTAGGTGATGCTTTAGAAACAGGACTTTATGCCCGATCTACTTGGAATAACTGGACTTGCACTTCCACGACTCTTCGTATTCTTGATTCCACCATAAAACCTGCTCTTAAAGGTTTTGTTTTGTTTTTTCACATTCAAGTCACTCTCAAACAATCTTAAGATTATTACATAGAAATAAAAAGGTCCGGGTCTTTGGCCGTTGGATCTCTCGGACCAACTTTATTTAGGTACTCATTCTTTGGACGTAAGAATCGTGTCTGGCCGTCTGGGAGGGATGAACTAAAAATGGGCCCAAAACGGTTTTTGAGTGCTAGACTAAGACAGATCTTTTGATGTAAAGAGAACAACCGTACAGGGACTTAAATTTGAATAGAAAGCTTCCAAATGTTTTTCTTCGATCCACATTTCTACCTATGGAAACGTATTTACCACACCATATATTGATCCCACCCCATCTGATCTCCATGTGCAAGATAGAGTAGTATGTAGTTGTAAGAGAAAAAGATAAGAAAAGTAAAGGGTGTTGTTCAGTTGAGGTAGAACATTCTCTGCAGAGAGAACCTGTTTTTCCCATCATTCAATGATGCTTCCATTTCAAACAATAAAAACTTTTAGGCTTTTAACACAAAACGAAGTTGTGTGTGTATGTGTTTGGGATAAAGTAATGTTGGTCGATGTCTAGTGACCCCATTATATTACAACTCGTCTGGCTTGACCACATTAGACTGATGATGAATATTGATGATCAATGGGTTAAAGTTTCGTCAATAACAAGAAGAAACAGGGATACAATGGTCAATACAAACTTCATGTTTCATTTCTTTCTTTATTAAAGCTCCAAAATATCTCAACTTTCCCAATCTCTGTATATATATAATAACTCTCATTTCTTCCTTCCCTCCTTCAAATTACAAATAATTAGGACTGCAAGACAATGTTAGATCCAGAGATAGACTTGTTTCCACCAACTTCTCCAACAATTTCATCAGTATCTTCCTCTGATTTCGACACTGAGGTAACCGGAAAAAAAAGAACACACACCCATTTATTGATTTTTGTTTATTTTGATGTTAGGAGTATTAATTTTTATTTTATTTTTGTGTTCATTGTAGTCTACAGGATCGTTTTTCCATGATAGAAGCACAAGTTTAGGAACGTTAATGGGAGTTAATATCCCAACAATTTCAGCTAGGGTTTCTACCCCTGATAGTGAAGACAACAATATCAGGACTACCACTATTAATGGTGGTGGTAGAGGGAAAAGGAAAAAGCTGAAGAACAAGAAAGGGTTAAGGAGAGTGGTAATTGTTGATTCATCAGAGAATAAAGGTAATAGAAGGTGGTGGCAACTTTGTAGAGATGAAGAAACAAAACCATCATCTTTAGCCGATTTTCTTGAAGTTGAGAGAAGATTTGGAGACGGGGATGAGGATGACGAGTTTTATGGTGTTACAGAGCTTGAAGGTATAGTACATCAACATCAACATCTTGATCATAATCAAAATCAATCATCTGGAAATGGACGGTTGTTATTTGCTGATGGAAGGGTTCTACCACCATCAACATCAGCAGCATCATCTCAAGATGTGACAGTGGAGGGTCCACCAATTGTAGAGACTCTCTGTAGATTTCCTGTTTTACTTAGTGGGATTTGTAGCGGTGGTGGTGGTAATGCTTCTGGGAATCGTGGTGTCGGTGTGTAGAAATGTTTCTTGTTGGTTTTTTTTGCCTTCCAATCTTACATTGTGATTTCGTTCCCCTTGCAAAATCAAATTTGTTTTTTTTCATTTTTATCTGAAGGTGTATCTGAGTTTATTGAAGTGTTTTTTAAGCAAGTCATGAGAGCATCACAATGGTCTCAGAAGGAAAAAAAAACCCGAAAGCTACTTTACAATTAGCTAGCTTTTTGACTTTTTTATTTTTAGTAAATAAACAGGAAAACCCCGAAGTTACCACAAGAATGCGAAACATACAAGGCTTAAAACTCGATAATTTCCAACCCGAATCCTATAACCCGAATCACATAACCCGAATCCTGCACCTTAATCTTCATCGTACCATTAGAACGTAACAAGAGAACAAACCTACTCGTCTTTACGGGAGAACTGAATCGATGAGGCCAAATTCACAGCTCAAAATAAGAACATTTTTAATAACCACCACTTGATAGAACACTTTTCCCATAGAAGAGGTACCATAAGCTACATCTTGAAACTCATCATCTTTGTCTGGTACAAAGAGAGTTCGTCGGAGAACCCGCCGAACTCTATTTCCCATCTAAGGGACAAAGATCAACACTAGACTTGAGGTAGACAACCACCGTATAACAAACAACACAAACTGAGATATCCTATCTAAAAGGAAGAGTACAAAATCCAAGATAACATGGAAGGTAGGAAAAATCAAAATTAGCAAAAGCCTTAGAAAATGTGTAAAATAGGTTACATGAATTAACATCTAGAACCCAAAACTCGAAAATTAAACATAATAATCGCAACACTCGATCCGAGTAAACCCGCATCGAAAGGAAAACTAATTGTCGGAGAAGATGTTGTTTCTGTGGCCTGAAAGGAGTTCAGAGCTGTTGATAGTGATAATCTTTGATCTGCCCATTTTATCATAACCCAAAACACACATGTATCAAGAACCCAAGATCCATACAAAACAAACCCAAAACTCCACACCAACAAAGAACAAACTAAAAGTCGCAACTAAAGGGAAAAACGTTACAACAAAAACATAAACAAAGATTAAAAACAATCTAGAGCTAATAAACAATACTAGAGAAAGGATGTTGAAATATGAGTGACATATCTGGCCGATTTGCTCCAAAGGAGCCGATCTCGAGCAGAGGCGGCCAAGGAACTTAGGGTTTTCGTTTAAGAAGAAACCGGAGAAAGGAGGAAAGAGAAACTGGAGAGAGCAGTCATTAGATAAACAGGGACCAAGGAATTGAGTAATCTCAAATACATTCTGAAAGACTGAAAGTATACAGTCTAGTGCAATTAAAATGAGCGCTCAACATTGGTCGCATTGTGTTTTTGAATTTGCGCCTAGCTTCTGTTTATGAATGTTCCTCGTAATTAGGCGAGATATGACAAATCCGTGGCCGCCCCACATACATCATGCGCCCGACCGTTTTTTGTCAAATATGACATGTTGGATTATGGTTCAAAGATAAAACATTATTATTATTATTTATTTATCAACACTATTATATTATTGGATAACGATTATCACATGAAACTAGTTGGAAGCCTAACAAGCTAAGCTCCAACGACGTACTACTACATTCTATATACATTAATTTAACAAGTCATTGTGCTAGCCTACCAGCGAGCCTCATGAGGAACCTAGCCAAGGGAATCGGGCGGATATGGGGGCTGAGATTATGTCGTAAGGGGGGCAAGCTAACTCTACCTTCCATGTAAAATTCTGCAATATTGCGCCATCGAGGACTCGAACCTGGTACCTCCTGGAGCGCATCAACTTTTGAGGAACATGGATGACCAGCTGAGCCATCTTTTCTTTATTTATTGAAAAGATGCCGCTACGGGCTTATATTAACCAAAAAGAAGTTTTATACATGAATGGTAGGGAGTCTAGCAACAAACTGAGCTCCCACACCTTTTTGAATAATGATGCCAAAACTATGGAAAAGAGAACCGCCTATTTTTTTATTGTAATCATGGCACGCAAGACAGTTCTTCAATCTCCTAATAAGAACAATAAGATCTTCCCCTAACTCGCCAAGTGAAGTGAAAGCTAGCACTCTAAAGCCATATCCATGAGTTGTGCATTTGACCGTATATTTATTGCATTTGCGAGTAGTAGCCACGAAATAGCTTGTCCATGCGTGAAATTGCCGCTTCTTAAAATGGTAAAACGCCCGTGACATCGAAACACATATCTTGTCCATTTTCCCAACTATATACGAGAATATCGGCAGGTCTTAGTTCTTTACCATTGGCCAAGAAACCTAGTTAGCTTCTTTCCTAGTCATGACACACCGGATTTGTAGCATGTGTCTCTTTAAAGCATCTCTCGACCGAGTCATGCCCGAACTTCAGTCCCACGTTACTTGCCCAATGGAGAGAATGATCACCAAAGGTATCCATGTCTCTGCCGCAACAAGAACATGTACTGTTTTCTGCGAAAAGAGGAATTCCTAAGCGATATTGCAATATGGAGCTGAACTGACGAGGTCCAACACTTTGATTAAGACCAGCGATAGAAATTGTCTTCAGGTAATCTGTGCATGCTCCAACCTGTTGCTTTGCCATTGAAAAGCTGGGGTATAACAACCACACCCAATATTTCGTTCGGCAATCTGTATGGACTAGACTCCAATATAATCCGAGAGCACCAACTTAATAGCAAGCTCAATCAAGAGATATATATCAAATAGTCTTATCTCGATTTCTCAATGTAATCAACAAATAAAACATATATGAATCCGTGACCCTGATTAATATGAGAAACAACTTGGACGGTACCAAAGACCAATGTCCAAGTGTCAATCAATTTATATCCAACAACCAAAGGTCGGATTTACCAATTGATTGAACTACGCACAACCTGTGATATTTCAATTATATAAAAATATAATGCGGAAAAGAAATAACACAGACACCAGAAATTTTGTTAACGAGGAAACCGCGAATGCATATAAACCCAAGGACCTAGTCCAGATTTGAACATCACACTGTATTAAGCCGCTACAGACACTAGCCTACTACAAGTTAAATTCGGAATGGAATGTAGTTGAGTCCTAACCAAGTCTGACACCGATTAAGGTACAGTCGTGTTCCTTAATACGCCTCTAAAACGACACCGGATTCTGCGCACTTGATTCCCTTTAGCTGATCTCACCCACAACTAAGAGTTGCTACACCCAAAGTCGAAGACTTATAGACAAATTTGTCTCATATAGAAAAGCCTATTCTCGATAGATAAATCGCCTCCCACGTATACCTATGAATTTTGTTCCGTCTTTTGATAAATCAAGGTGAACATGAACCAATTGATAATCCGGTCTTATATTCCTGATGAACATCCTAGAAATACCAATCACCTCACAATAACTTAACTATATGGTAGTAGAAGAAGTTATTGTGGAATCACAAAGAATGAGATGACGAATACGCAATACGAGAAGATAGTACTCAATACGATAGAACAAGTAAGATCAGAATACACAACTACAAAAAAAAAATAGTTGGATCTGGCTTCACGAATCCCAAATGAAGTCTTCAAGTCGTTAACCTATAATGGTTTTGGAAAAACCTAGGTTAAAGGATAATCGACTCTAGTCGCAATTACGACACATGAAAGTGCCGGGATTAGGTTTTACAGTTGCTAGAGTTCTTCCTTATATAGTCTTTCAAATCAGGGTTTGATTTCAATCAAAGCTAAGATAGCTTAGTAACAAAGCATTCAATATTCACCGTTAGATGAAAACCTGATTTAAGATTCAAGCTAAGTTTGCTTAAAACCAAACCAATATCTCTCCACCGTTAGATGGTACTTTTTTCACACAAATGAAATATACCTTCATTTATATATGGGTAACCGTACCTAAACGTGTATATTGAGTTGACTCAATAATAATTAACCGAAGTTAGATACGTGAACACTTTTGTCTTAGCCATATTCATCTAACACTTCTAAATCAAATATGATGATCAATAAAACATGAAAGATAATCAAATGAATCTAATTGTGTTTCAAATAGAGTTGTTCAATTGTTCACTATCTCATAGAAAAATATATGAACCAATTGAAACAAAATCGGATTGATTCGTAATCGTACAAAGTACTTATATAAGAATCAATTCATGAACATTAAGCCACGGTTTGCAAAGATTGCATTCCTTAATTCATAAATGTATTTGTTCATGAGTATGAGAATCATACTTAACCGATTTTAGAACTTTACCACTATGTTTGCAAACGGGTACGCAATGTATAGTATCCGGACATTTGTCTTGTCTAGATGTTTGCAAACGGGTACGCAAACGGGTATGCAAGCAGCCATCCCGGACCTAACTCAGGTAGAACCATTCGCATACTAGTATGCAAACTTGCTTCCCGAACTTTTCAGTTAAAACCGTTCGCATACCAGGTACGCAAACAAGGTTTCCGGACCTGAATCATACCAAAACAGTTTGCATACTATGTACGCATACTATGTTGTATCCAGACAAAGGTATTTGTTCTAAACTCTCATTTCAATCATTGAAAGATCCTTAGAAGACGACAATAGATGTCTCACACAAATTATTAGCTTATAAGTAATTTTCAAGTGATCGAATGATCAATACGAAACATTCCAAGTCGACATCAAATGATTGTCTCACACAAATCATGTAAGATGTTTTAAGGCAATTTCCACATGATCATCTTTTGACTTAATATTTAGTTTCCAACAAATAAATTGTTTTGATCTAAACTCGTCAAGAATAATGATGAACGTAGATAAAGAAAAAAACGTCCAACACATATTTCAAGAAATAGATAAGCGAGTTAAACTCAGCTCGAAATATGAAATGTTTATAATATAAAAGTCTATATAACTATACGACTTAGTCTCATTAGGAGATAAAATAGAATAAAATTCTGAGTGATAGATAAGTTTTAGTCTCCACATACCTTTTGTTGATGAAGTTCCTCCAAGCTCTCCTTAGTAGACCTTCGTCTTCAATCGATGAACGCCGTGAAGTCTAAATCTCAACTACACATTATATCCTAATTCGAGATATAGCTATAAGTAGACTAGAAATCAAGACTTATAGTTTTGATCAACTAAACTTGACAAACAAGCTTGAGATAGTAACGCTTATGAAGTTCGACTGAGCAAGTGCTCTAACGATCTCGCCCTTGTCAATTTTAGTGAAAAACTATCAATACATATGGATTACAAAATAAATAACTCGTAGCTTCTCATCCATCATTCTTGATTTCCTTGGTTCTTCAACATTCCTTGAATTCTTCGTCACTCCATGTACTTCCAAAGATTCTAAACGTGTTCAACTCAAGATCATTGTTCTTGAAGATCCGTAGCCATAACAATAATCAACAAGTTGTTTTGTTATACCGTGTTATAGTATTATTACACAACATCAAAGTACAATTGCATCACAACTTTGACAATAATACTACGGTGATATGTATCACTTCCCCTTAGTCAATACTTCATCACATAATGAAAACCACTCCCCCTTACATAATGATCCGTAAACCATATGTATATAGTGTGAACTACCAAATAATTCTCCCCCTTTTTGTCAATATAAATTGGCAAAGGTACGAAAACTACGGGATCATAATGAAATTCTCAATGAGATACTTCATGACTAAAAGAGAACATATCAACTTTGTTTCGATGATTTCACATAGTCGAAACTTAGTGTATTCATCAAGGAGTTTATGAATAAACAAGATAAATCCTATAATATTCCACAGCCGCACTCCCCATAATGATTTGACAATTAAGCACAAGTTCAATTAAGAACTTTCCCCCATAATATGTCATCCCGAAAGAACAACAAGAGCGACCTTACTTTTACAAGAAAAGAAGGATTTCTTTGGAAATTAACAAATCACATGAAACATGAATTTGTATCCAGAAAACTCGAATAAATTAATCACAAGAAGACCTGATAGATTAATTTAATCGGAAATGCTCAACATAAGAAAACTTACTGAGCCATACAGTAGTTTAACATAGAAGTGGATCAGGGAAAGATCAATATCGTTGAATATTCAAAAGTTCATTTTATTTTTTTATCAATATTTGCATAAAGACATAATAAACTTAACTTTTGTACATATATGAGATAATCATAGTTCATGACGTAAACACACATATCTCATAAAATATTTTTACAATATATAAACCAATAAAGATTAATACCGCAAAATCAACTTCCAAATAACTTAGAATTTAAATAAATAAATCTAAAAACATTGCAAGAAGAATATCGTTGGAAATAACTATGTGTAATAATAATATTTGCTATTTCAAACCCTAGTTATCCTTCTTAAAACACAAGAATAAATTCTCATAAGAAGTTTCCTAGGCATTGTAGAGCTTTCTCGAGAGAATCTACCGAGAATTCCTTCTCATTATTGAAAACCCATTGATTATGGGATCATTCAATTCCTCCAAATCTTCGAAATATCGCTTAACTTACTAAGTTCTCTTTTCAGTTCACACAAGGTGTTCTTTGTCGGAAGTTAACATTTGTTCGTAGTGAGCTATCTTTTCCAAAGAGAAAATAATTTGAGATTTTAAATCACTAATTTTGATGATGAAATCCTTCACCATAGCCCTAAAGTTATTATCATGATAACAAACAAACAAAAGGCGGTTAGAAGAAGAACATTTTTCATCATTTGTAGACTTCTCATTTTTCTTCCTTAAGGATTGGATTTCTTCACATAGATACACATTAACTGCTTCTACTGCATCCTTTTTTGTGGTACCTCGAGTTACAGGAGCCATGATACTGTATCTCGTCTGACTTTGGTCCTCTTAGACTTCTTTTTGTCTTCAGGATTTGTTATAACATATCTCGGTTGAACTCACCAAGCGTTGGTATGTCAAGTTTGGTTGTCATATTTTAGTGTGTCAAAACTCATCTAAAGTCGCTTGATTATATACTAGAGTCAACTTCGTTTAGGTTAGACTAGAAAGTCTAGGAATGTTGAGACATACACATATTACTCCGAAAACCTGAAGAATGTGAAGAAGAAGCGAACTACAAAGACGACATCATCCTTCCTCTCGAGGTTAGTAATATTGACTTGAACTGTTTCATTCCTAACGTATCTCTCAAGTCGTGCTATATTGAAAACATAATCAAAGTCGTATATACTGTATATATTTTATAATACTCTAATGATGTGACATGGTCATATTTGTATGATCATATTATTAGAGCAACCACAAAGCCAAGAGTATAACCAAATATTTGGTCAAAAACGAGACACAAATGATCGACTATCGATTAAAATCCGGACCAAGACTAAATCCCGACTATATTTGGTCCTGACCAAGACCAAAACCAAATATAGTCGAGCGAACGTATAATGTTCGTTTGTCACCGGCGGGTATATAAAGTACGCTTCACATGAAGCGCATGTATAATCTTCGTCCCACGAACAAGCGTGTATATAAACTACGCCTCAATGGAGCGGTAAGATTGAAAATGTACGCCCGTCCAGGCGTTGCTCAAGTTTATGCCCCATGCCGACAATGATATAATAAACGCCCCAATGAGGCGAACATTATATGTACGCCTCAGACAGGCGTTGATATAGTCAACGCCCCAACTCAGGCGTGCATATAGTTAACGCCTGAAGTGGAGCGGGCATTATACCTCCGCCCCATTTGTATAATGCAAAAATGGCTCAAAGGGCATTATACCTCCACCCCATTTGTATAATGCAAACATTATACCTCCGCCCCATAATGTTTGTTGTTTCTGAAGAATGTCTGATTCCCCCATTTTATTTTTTTTTTGAATTTTTTGAACGTATTTTTATACGTGGAGGCATAATGTTCTCCAGGGCTTTAAAGGCACACGTGCTTTTTACGTGTGTGCAGGCCGAGCGGAGATTATACGTACGCCTCATTCAGCGTTCGTTTACCCATTCGCCCCATCGGCGTTGATTATACGCACGCCTTCTCCCGGCGTAAACTTTATGAACGCCCACAACCCGCGTAATATTTACCAACGCCCCACAACCAGCGTAAACTATATCAACGCCCGAACGAGACGCACTTTATACCTACGCTCCACACCCAAACGAAGATGATACATCCGCTCGACTTAATATACTCATTTCTCGTAGGTCACACTACGGACTAAACTCAAATTTGGTCGTTTTTTTTGGTCTTTGATCTTTGGTTATACTCACACCACTGCAGCTTGCTCTTAGGGAATTAGACTACGAAGTATAACGCTTATCTTTTGAACTTCGAGATATGACATTTATATAATCTTGTATATACTTTTTATGATTATGTGAAGGGGTTATGGTGAAGATGTCATCCTAGGAGACAATGTTTTACATTTGTTTAAAGGAAGTATATTCATGAACTTTTTTATGAATCGAAAGGGAAATCGTTAGGCTTATTGGTACGGCTATTCATTGCAAATCTTTGGATTACCAATATGTGTGAGATGGTAAAACCGATCGTAACTTTGTTATGTATCTTGGTATAACTAATCACAATGCCTGACTTATGATTTGGTATGACTAGTTCTTAGTAATTGGTGTAACCGATCCTAAGTAATAACCATGAGATGGCATGATCGATAGTTGTAATTGGTGTGACCGATCCTAGTAATTGGTGTGACCGATCACAGTGTATTGTGTAATCGATCCTTGTAATTGGTAACCGGTCCTGGTAATTGGTGTAACCGATCCTAGTAATTGGTGTAACCGATCCTGGTAACTGGTGTGACCGATCACAAGCAATACCATGGAATATGGTAACCGGTCCTGGTAACTTGTGTGGATGATCACAAGTAATTCCATATTGAGGTATAACTGATCCTAGTGATTGGTAGAACCGATTGAACCCATGTATGTGATTTGATATTTGATCAATCACATAAGTATCTTGGAATACAGGAGAACCAATTCTAAACTTGTTTGGAAGTGTGGTATAACCGATTCCAAGAATGTAAATCCATGTAAATATGAATAAGGATTTACAATGAAAAGATGTCAACATACTTTGAACACGTACAATAACTCTTATCATTTATTGTTCAAAGATATTTCTTAGTACTCATGGAGATCCCGCGCCGAATAAATAGGGAATTTTTTAATTAAGGTTTTTGGTTTTATATGCTTTAATTACCAACAATTAAATGCATATCTCTAGAGAATAAAAATTAGTAATGTGCATTTACTAATTGGAGATTTTCTATTGAGAGATTTCGGAAATTTTGGACAAGCATTTATTGGAATTAGGAAAACCGATTTTGGCATTCATTGCATATCTTGAAAATATTTTCGGTTTTGGAAATTCCTTGGTGTCCAAACATCCTTAGTCTATAAATACCTAAGTTTGCATTTTTATCAAACTATCCTAACAGCCAGGAAAACTTCATCTTTTGTTGTTTCTGGTAGAGCCGTCTAATCGGAGAAGAAAGTATCTTAATTAGGTGAAATCTCTTACGACCACTCGTTTAAAGACTTCTGTGGGATCAAGAAGCTCTACGAGTACCGTTGGTGGGAAACTAGATAATTGCAGTGTTATTAGTTTTCGATTGATTTGATTGACTAACGGTTGTTGAAACTTGGATTGCACTTAGTTTTTTTATTCTTGATAATCTTTTATTCTGATATAAGATTCACTCAAACTAGATCGAAGTATCGAAGGGATCTTTAGAACTGTTTGTAGATCTAAAGAAATCTTGTGATAGTCCATTGTTAATAGACATCGTTCTGTGTGTGATTGATCCCAAGAGATTCAAGTGGTGTTGTGCAGGTTTTTATTGAAGATTAAAGAAGATTTGAAGACGAAGAATATTTATTATTAGTTCTCATATCTCTGTGTGTGCACAAACCTTGATCGGCTGGGATCCAACTATAATCTAATTTACTTGATTGATTAGTTGCGTGAGATCGGCATTCTCATCTCTTTGAGATTTATTTTGATTGAGTGCGAATCTAAAGTTAACTGCTTTGCTAGTTATTGGATAAATTGATCTAACCAGGCAAATGAGTTTATTAGATTAAGCGGAAGAGCCTTTGCATATGACTTGAGATATCTTTATCTTGAAAGAATCGAAAGAGTTGTTACCAAACAGATTTTTTGTTCCTTTACTGTTTGGAATACGATCCAAAGGAATTGTTCTAGTGCGTGCACTCATCGAAGTCAGAGGCGCAAGGATACTAAGGAAACTAAGTGAACTAGGGGTAGTTGCTTAGTCTCAACTATACGAAGTTGGTTTAGATTTTGTATAACGGCTTAATTCTGAGAGTATTCAATTCTGACTAGGTCGCGGTTTTTTTTTTTTTTGCATTTGCAGTTTTCCTCGTTAACAAAATCTTGCCGTGTCTTTTACTTTTCTATTTCCGCAATTATAATTATTTATTATAATTAAAAGTAAAATACACAAACGTTAACTCCGATAGTGATCCTATAGAGTTTGGTCAAGTTCGAACCTATTATTAAGTATCACACTTTGGTAGTCGTATAATTGTCTCGATCTCGTATCCATAGACAATCACACAAAGTGTGAATAACGATTTGTTGTATTGTCTCGATTCTGTCCATAGACAATCACTTTCGGTAAGAGGACTTATAGGTTGAAAACAAAAAGATTGTGGTGTATTTTGGGTACCCTCATCTTTTCAGGAGTTCTCTATTGATTACCCAAAGCCAGATTCATCCTTTGCATGTCATTCTGAAGCTTGGCAATTCTTTTATTGTTCTTCTTGAATTTCCAACACTTACTTTGAACATGATTCGTATTTTCACAAAACAAACCATTCATAGAGGAATATTTGTTTTGCTCAGTAGTCTCCTGTTTATCACAACTTTCAACATCCAATCCAAAACCGGCCGGAACAAAGGAGTTGTTTGTGTTCACAGTCTTGCTTTTGAACCCTAAACCATTTGTGTTTCCAAAAGACTTCTGACCAAATAACATTGCTGAGATCTTGTCATAACTTCCAGACAACCTTTGCAGGTCACACTTAAGAGTATCAATCTCTTTTTCCTTTAGAGATAGAGTTCTGGTGAATTCATCATTAAGACAATCAATCTCAAGATTTTTCACCTGAAGCGATGATTCAAGTTTCTCCAACAACATCTTTAGTTGAAGATTTTCTTGGTGAATTTTTTCATTTTTATCCAAGAATTCCAAAATCTCAGTGTCAGACTCGTATTTTAAATCAGAATTTGAGTTAGTAGAAGTTTCGGTTGTGAGAGCTGAAATTTCTATGCAAACTTCGAGAGTACGCATATCATTGACCGACTGATATGTTTTTTCTTGTATTGAATCATCTAAAGCATCAGAGCGAGAGAGAGTGCTATTTCCCAGAACTTTTGCTTCTCTTCACAATATCCTTAATCTTTTGTGTAATAAATGACCTATCAAGATCAACATCATTATGACAACATTCATAAGCCCAAGACAAGTTAGAGGATTCACTCGTTTTGGTCACAACATTGAACGCTGATGTTCTAACTGTGTTCTGATTATGATCAAGAATTTTTAACTTTCCAATAAGTGAGTTTCGGAAAGTGTTTCAAGGTTATTTCCTCAACGATGGCATGTTTCTTAGAATCGTATCTAGGCTGAAACGATATGAGAATTTTCATCACAATGTCCTTTTCAGGAATAGTCTTACCCAATGCAAATGATGCATTAACAATTTCACACACTTTGTGATTAAACTCATCAAATGAATCTTCATCAGCCATACGAAGGTTTTCCCAATCAGAATTTAGGTATTGAAGCCTAACTTCTTTCTCACAGGTATTCTCTTCAAATACGGTTTCTAAGATATCCCAAGCATCTTTAGACCGAGTGCACGCAGTCACATGGTGCTGAAGATCTGGGGTAATGGCATGGATGATATCATTTAATCCGTCAGAATTTTGCATTGCAGTAAGAACTTCAACTTCATTATATCTACCAATATCCTTTGCAACCGTTACACCGTCTACTGTAACCATTGGAGGATCATAGCCATTAACAACATGAACCCATGATTGAAAATCACGCTCTTAAAGAAATGTACGCATAGAATTTTCCACCATAAGTAATTTGAGCCATCGAAGATCAAGCAGACGTTTATAGAGATAACACTTCGTCCATAGAGTCGATTGCTACAAATACGTACTTATGAGGTCTTATCGTGTTTGCCTCGCTTCTGATACCAATTGAAAAAGCGGGGGTATAACAACCACACCCAATATTTCGTTCGGAAATCTGTATGGACTAGACTCTAATATAATTCCGAGAGCACCAACTTAATAGCAAGCTCAATCAAGAGATATATCAAACAGTCTTATCTCGGTTTCTCAATGTAATCAACAAATCAAACATATATGAATCCGTGAGCCTGATTAATATGAGAAACAACTTGGACGATACCAAAGACCAATGACCAAGTGTCAATCAATTTATACCCAACAACCAAAGTTCGGATTTACCAATTGATTGAACTACGCACAACCTGTGATATTTCAATTATATAAAAATATAATGCGGAAAAGAAATAACACAAACACTAGAAATTTCGTTAACGAGGAAACCACAAATGCATAAAAACCCAGGGACGTTGTCCAGATTTGAAAACCTCACTGTATTAAGCCGCTACAGACACTAGCTTACTACAAGTTAACTTCATACTGGAATGTAGTTGAGCCCTAACCAAGTCTCACACCGATTAAGGTAAAGTCGTGTTCCTTACGCCTCTAGAACCTTGACGGATTCTGCACACTTGATTCCGTTAGCTGATCTCACCCACAACTAAGAGTTGCTACGACCCAAAGTCGAAGACTTATAGAAAAATATGTCTTACACATAAAAGCCTATTCTGACAGATAAATCTTTCTCCCATAGAAGTACCTATGAAGTTTGTTCCATCTTTTGATAAATCAAGGTGAACATGAACCAATTGATAATCCGGTCTTATATTCCCGAAGAAAAACCTATAAATATCAATCACCTCACTATAACTTAACCATATGGTAGTAAAAGAAGTTATTGAGAATGAGACGAAGAGCTTTGTGATTACTTTTTATATCTTACCTATCGGAGATAAATCTCGAGCAAATATTAGAGAAGATAGTACTAAATACGATAGAACAAGTATGATCAGAATACGCAACTACAAAGAAAATAGTTGGACCTGGCTTCACGAATCGCACATTAAGTCTTCAAGTCATTAACCTATAATGGTTTTGGAAAAACCTAGGTTAAAGAAGAATCGACTCTATTCGCAACTAGGACACAGGAAAGTGCCGGGATTAGGTTTTTCAGTTGCTAGATTTATACCTTATATAGTCTTTCAAATCAAGGTTTGCTTTCAATCAAAGCTAAGATAGCTTAGTAACAA
Organism: Papaver armeniacum; assembly: GCA_023531295.1. Taxonomy (NCBI): domain Eukaryota; kingdom Viridiplantae; phylum Streptophyta; class Magnoliopsida; order Ranunculales; family Papaveraceae; genus Papaver; species Papaver armeniacum. The sequence continues at coordinate 7,774 of JAJJWW010006034.1, read as the reverse complement.
ATCATTCAATATTCAGCGTTAGATGAAAACCTGATTTAAGATTCAAGCTAAGTTTGCTTAAAACCAAAGAAATACGTCTCCACCGTTAGATGGTCTTAGCATGTTACACACAAATGAAATATACCTTCATTTAGATATGGGTAATCGTACCTAAACGTGTATATTGAGTTGGCTCAATAACAGCTAACCTATGTTAGACACATGAACACATTTGTTTTAGCCATATTCATCTAACACCACAAAGTACTTATATAAGAATCAATTCATGAACATTAAGCCACGATTTGCAAAGATTTCATTCCTTAATTCATAAATGTATTTGTTTATGAGTATGAGAATCATACTTGACCGATTTTAGAACTTTACCACTAAGTTTGCAAACGGGTACACAAACTATAATATCCAGAATTTTTTCTTGTTCAGTTGTTTGCAAACGGGTACGCAAACAGCCGCCCCTGACCTAACTCAGGTAGAACCATTCTCATACTGGTATGCAAACTTGGTTCCCGGACTTTTCAGTTAAAACTGTTCGCATACTAGGTATGCAAACAAGGTTTCCGGACCTGAATCATACCAAAACAGATTGCATACTATGTACGCATACTGTGATGTATCCGGACATAGGTATTTGTTCTAAACTCCCATTTCAATCATTGAAACATCCTTAAGACTACAATAGATGTCTCACACAAACTATTAGCTTATAAGTAATTTTCAAGTGATCGAATGATCAATAAAACATTCCAAGTCGACATCAAATGATTGTCTCACACAAATCATGTAAGATGTTTCAAGACAATTTCTACATGATCATCTTTTGACTTAATATTTAGTTTTTAACCACATGGTGGTTTTTAGTTCGGGGCTAAATTTGTAAAACCCTACATTTAATGTGCCGTCACTCGCAAAGAAACAGAGCCATGTAAAAGTGATGAGTGTTCAACCTCTTCACCGACGCATTTATTGAGCAACATATATCCACCAGAATGGTGCATGTATCAACAATCCCAGATATTCTATAAATTTCGGCACCCTGCCTATATTATTCAATTAATATAAGTTTCTTTGAATACTTTCTGTGCTATGTTCCCCGGCTGAACCCTTAATGTTGATATGGCATGACAATTTGTGTTCACTCGCAGCAGAGTAACACGAATTTCCAAGTATCAAGGATAAGGTCCTTGCATAAAGTATTCAATCGGAAAGCATACTGCACTCTGGCAATGAACTTAAAGAACTCTGTGTCAACACATGGAATTCAATCAATTTTGTGAAAATTCACAAGATTCAGATATTACCCTGACTAATTTGCAAAAATTAGGGTTTTGTGCGCTGCGCAGTATATTAGACCTTGCCTGTCGAAATTAAGCCTAGGCGAACTAGGTAATTAATCCGCCATGGATTAGTAGGTGCAAAATCCAACCCAAAATCATAAAACAAGGAGTCGCGGAATGGGATCAGCAACAAAGGGAGGTGTGGCCATGCCATAGGCCAGCCGGCGCCACTTGCAAGTGGCCACATCCATGCTGCTCAACCGCCCTTTCCATCGACCTATCGTCGTCGCTTTAAACCCGCTTCGGGCGCTGAAAGTGTGGCCACGCCTTGCTTGCCGGCCCCCTTTCCATCGACCAATCGTGTCGCTTTAAACCCGCCACGGCGCGCCGGAAGTGTCCACGCCTTGCTTGCCGACCCCCTTTCTATCGACCAATCAAGTCGCTCTAAATGCGCCACACGCATTTATAATGAGGCCGGGCACATGTTGCTTGCCCCCCTTCCCATCGACCAATCAGTCGCTTCAAACTTACCACACGCACACTAGGAAGTGTGGCCACACCCATGCTTGGTCGGCCCTCTTTTAATTGACCAATCAAAGTTGTCCTAAACCCGCCACAACATCAAAAGAGGCAAGGTTGCGCCAATACGCTAATTGGCATGCCAAACATGCTAAACGTGCCACTTTACCACGAAGCATGACGAACGTGGCAACATACCATAAATAGTGCACTTACGTGCCAACCCATCATCCGTTCTTGGCCAACGCCATAACAGATTTTAATGTGGTTATCCTAACCAGAGACACGACCTTGCATGGTCGAAACCTTAATTTCCACCATGGCACAAATTATGCCACTTCTGCCCCACAACATGCCACGAGCCGTGCAGACCCAATAAACCCTAATAAAGACGCCATATCATAGCCACCCGTGGAAATCCTTACTTACGTGGCCGTTTCCACATGATGACCTGGCTATGGTTCTTTCATATGGCTATGGCACCATTTGCACAAAACGTCGATGCGCCACGGCCACATACCTCATGCCGCATGCACTAATTAGGGTTTTGGCATACCAAACCCTAATTCAGGCAAAGTTGCTACGCCAACCAAGCCAAGTAACGTTTCCTAGAGCATTGGGATTGTTGTGGCAACATGGCCAATGTTGCCACGCCACATTTGGGTCTAACACCAATATGCTAAAACACCTGCCACGGCTACGCCACTGGCATGTCGCTATGCCGTGGCTACGCCAGGCGCCACTATGCCAATGGCGCCACTTTTTTATACAACAGGATGTGGCCATAATCAATGGCCATCCTTTCTCATAAGCTACAATCTCGCCGTCCAAATTCGCCAAGGAATTGACAGCTCGTGTCAAGTTTTAGGCGGCCAGCCAAGGCAAGCCTAATAGCATCACATGCTATTTTCCTATGGCAAGTCTTTTGACTTTGACTTGCCACACGTAGCAATCTGCTACACATTTTCCACGAAAACACTCGATACATCAAACATGTCACAAACTGGGGGATACTCATCAGGGTATTGGTATGGCGGTTTACAGCGTGCGGCGTGCAATACGCCCGTTATAAGAAAGTGTCATAAAGTGGGACAATTAGTGTCGGCAAGAAGTAACGGGTGTAAACGATCCACTTCCTTCATCATGGAAGAATGGGTTTCGACGGTTATACGTTACTCCAATATTCCATCACCCAATCGTTCCCACTTCCTACGAGACCAGTGGTACGTTTAAATATAACTTGTATAAATAGGCTTGACCTATTTCCACAAAACAACAAGTTTTTGGTCGGCAACAACATAGTATCCAGAAATCACCAAGAACGATAGCTTTTCACTCGGCAAGCCGCCCACTTTCGATACAAGTCATAAAACAAGCCACATCTTCGAATTAACCATTCTCGGTCTCAACACTCTCTTCGCTTCCTCCCTAATACCAACCCTTCTCCTTCACTTTCTAACCGAAGCAATCCCGAACGACCATTTCTTGTTTAAGCCAGATTGTACAAATTGATCTCTCGAATCAAATGTACTCCCGCGATGGCATTGTTTAGGGGTTTAGATTCATTTCTCATCCACATACCCAAAATTACCAAAATCAGCAGAAACAGTTTTCACCCACAAACAATTGGCGACCACAGTGGGAGATTAATCTCTCGATTGCAATATCAATTTTCAAATTTCAATTTCATTTTTTTCAATCCCAATTTCAAGATGGTAGAGCTCAGGTCCGGGTCAGCAACAAACACCGGCGCTGAGAACATCCTTGGTATCAACGTTCCTTCCAGTGACATCAATGTACCACCTGTCAGCATGATCAGCACCAGCGGCACAAGAAACGTTCCCTCAGGCATCACACCTCCGATCACCAGAGCCAGAGCCACTGCTGCCACCCCCAATGTTTCTTCAAGCATGACACCCCCAGTTGTCACCAGAGCCGCCGCCACTCCACCACTGGGACGAGAGACTGGAGGAGCCATTGGAAGACAACCTCCTCTTACCACTGTTGATTTGATGGAAAAATAAAAAGGTTCTCGTAAGGATCAGACAGAGACATGGCTACAACTTAGAAAGGCATACCTATTTTCTCTAAGACACTAACGGAGCAGCTATCACAAGAGTCACGATAACCCCAGATGGAGTTGACAAGGAATACGTTTAACATCCGACGCAAGCACTTCAGCAGGACGCGCCTTTATAGATGAGGAGGCTCGCGTTGCTCCTGAACGCCCAGTAGAAAGGAATCAAACATCCAATTTCATCACACGTGAAGATCATGAACGACTTCTCCAAAATCAAGGCTAAGAAAATCAAAGAACCCTCCGGGAGTTCACGAGACCCTCTTCCGTCAGGAGCTACATGATTTCTGGGACTCCGGGCCCACAAAATCGTGCAAAGTCTATGATGAAACATTTATGTGAGATTCTCTATTTCTCCAAGGCGCAGCGTCAAGACATATTTGCATGCCAATTTCAACCGCATCAGATCGGAAAAAAATGTTTCCAGCCCGGAAGCTGCTCCCAAACTCCAACCTCTCACAGAAAGACGATTGATAGATGGAACTGGGACTCTAACCACTGTTCACTTGAAGGATGTCGGTTTGACAAGACGCGCTGTGACGCGGCCTCCGACTTCAACATTGTAACCGCGAGACTCGAGAGTTGCAAGGGAAAACCAAATGAAGAAGCGTATTCTTTCCCGTGAGGAGAAAAACACGACTTGCCGACCAGCACCATTTGTGTGCCGTCTTCCCATATGCCATATCGTATCAGCTCGTTTTTCGAAGTCAAAGGTTAATGGCTGATCGGTTATCAGCCGACACAAATATAATTTCACTTTCTCAATCCACTAGATATAAATATAGTATTCGATAAGAAAGAGTTCGTATCCACAGAGAGGCGTTGGTTGTTATAAACTTTGGTTTCTAGAAAAACCCAAGGTATGTTTGTTGTATTTAAGCAAACAAAAGTAAATTAAAAGCAAAGTAAATTGTGAGAATAATCAATGGAGAGAGATATTGGTCAAGGAATTCATCTTCAATCTTAGACATGTGCTTGCACATATGAATAAATTACTATTTAATCTCTTGTGTTATCAAAAGCCTAGAATCAAGAAAGCAAGATAATCTATTAATTTCTCCAAGTTCATAACACACACATTAGGGCTGCATATGTGAATTCTACCTAAAGAATAACCTAACGCCTTGCTAATTAAGTTCAATTCCTAGGAGCATTAAGTTTTAAATAGGCTAATCAATGCAATTGTCATGCGTTACGCAAAACAATTCCTGACAATGGTCAAACTCTACATATGATTACGAGAGTGTATCACTACAAACCGTGAACATATTTATGCTACTTGTATTCCAGGTTACGCGATGAAAAACCTAAAATAGCTATGGACTAAGATGCAAGTTCAATTAATTGGCCACTTAACTAATCAAACACCAAAATCCTATCACAATACTTCAATCATGTGATCATAAAAACCCCAGAATTGAACGATAAACAAGAGAGAAAACTGTGCATAAAGCAAACACAAGTTTTAAAATCTACCCACATCCTTAACCAATAATAGAATTTAGCTACTCATAGCTATGGAGTTCATCACAAAATATCAAAGGAATAAAGAAGAAGATGAACAAAAGCAAACCCTAGTTGTGTAACCAAAACACTTCCAAAGTTCCAAGGAAAAGATATGAGATATGATGATTTCCAAAAGTTGTAGAATTCTCTTTTATAGCCTTTCTCTCCTTCCAAAACTAGGTTTTGTCTTCAAAGTCCATTAGATGTAAATCCACCAAGCCCACGAAAGAAAAAAGCCATGTAGAAAATATGTCCAAAAAGTCGTCGTAGGCTTTGGGATTGTGACGGAAATCAATGGGAAGTTCTCTAATCGCTCGGTGGCCAGAAGCAAAGTCCCCGCACACTTGGTCAATCGAGTCAAATCGATTCGGGTCAAGCGGGTCAAAGCGAATCGGGCGAGTCAGCTCGGGTCGGGACCGAGGTTGTGTGAGTCGGTGAAATAATTTGTGTCGGATGTGGTCGGATGAAGGTCTGAGGCGGAACTCGCATGGCCCGGGCTACAGACTGCTCACCGGTGTGTAGCACAATCCTTGTGCATTACTACCGGCATTGCTTCTCTTGCCGACCATCCCCGGCCTTATCCAAGCCGCAACTCCATTGGAATTCCCGGACAATCCAGGAGCCAAATGCAAGGCCCATGTCAAACCATTTGCACTTTAAACCATGGCACAACCGACCCTTGCGGCTTCTTGTGCCCCGTAACTCCGCCGCAATCACATTCCTTGCCATAAGCGGCCACGACTTTCTATTCTCTCCACCGGCCGGATAACACAAATCATCACAACTTCCTTCACTGGGAACCATTCTCACCCAACGAAATATTTGCTCTGCTGTAGCTTGACATTTAGCTCTACTCCTAGCTTACTCAGCCTAAATTTGAAACAACAAGAACAACATCACCCAATAACCAAGACAGGACACGCAGTTACACACTTTGGCGGTGCAATAAAGCCCGAGCTTCTCTTCTCTTCATAAGTTCAGCTGCACTTGGACTCCTTGTGCAAAGCTCTCAAAGATGTGACTTCTTGTTCAACCTCATCCTCAAACTCCGGCCATTCACAAGACTCACAAAGACAACTCAAACTCCACAGCTCAGCCACCCCTGACCTCACAATCCCTAGCTCGGCTCGGTGGCAAATTGCACCACCAAGTACCCTTTCCATCACTTTGCATATATACCGGCTCCACAAGTTCACCACCGACTCACGGCCAAGTCTTGCCTGACTCACTGCAATGACGCTCCATCAAGGCAACAAAGACCAAACATCCACAACCATCTAATTTCCTCGGCTCGCATCTCAAACCTTGAGCCACCGAGTCTTGCTATCACAAGAAGCGGCCATGGTAATCTGTTCGCAACTTCACCTCGTGCTACCACCGTAAGCACCTCCATTGTAATCTCTGTGCTCGAGACTCCATTATCTCCACAATGAACCATCATGACTAGAGTACCGGTTACACCAGTACCCCGAGGCACCTCGAGCCATCACGGACTACCATCCCCATCTTCTCTTCTTCCCAGGCTCAACATCGTGAATCGGCTGATGTCTGTAGAACCAATTCACGGCCAACAATCTGCTCTACCAACCTCATCACCTCCCGGTTCAATCTCCTACACTCTACCACGAGAAAAACCAACAATACCCCGGACCGGGTCACAACTCGTCAAATTAACTTCGCGGAACAACACCCGGACACACAATGATGCTTCACCAACCTGTGGCTTCACCTCCAACAACTCCACCGGACTCAACAGAGCCACAACATTTTCTCCTCTGCCATCAAAGTCACATTAGAACAACACAAGTCAAACACCAGCCACAAGGAGACATTCCATTCTAGCCCAAAGAACTCCTTGCCCATCAGTTAATTCCTAATGTAAATGCATTTCACCGAGCCACAAAGACTCATTCATATTACCACCAAATTACTCGATTTGAAACACCACATCCAACACCGCAACATAATCTCCACCTTCATCACGTAAAATGAACCCATCTTCTAATTTCATGAACCTCCATGGCCCAAACCCCAACTTCTAATTGAATCGATTCATCTTCAAAAAGATTTTTATTCAAACAAACTTCAAGTAATTCTTCAATAACCAACTTAATTCATCTCAAACCCACAGAATCATCCACCATTCTCGACCAAATCAAAGTCTCGAGAGAACCAATAATGTCTGGACTCTTCTTCTCTTCTTCTCGTGCTTCCTTGTTTTGGTCTCAAAACCGGAATTTCATTATTCCAGGGACTTCAATTTCATCACCATCAAAGAGTAATTCAAGACTCCATCTTCAAACTTCCCACCGTATGCAACCATCGTGAGTTGATCTTCTCTCGGCACCTCACACATCACAAACCACCAACATCCTATCTCCCCCTGTTCTCAAACCTA
>JAJJWW010006033.1:0-43937 GCA_023531295.1 Papaver armeniacum | reverse complement strand
GATTATTTTTATTGCAGAGCATCATCATGAGTCATTTTGGACTAACCTGTAATTATTTGGACTAAATTGTAAATCAAAAAGGTTATTTGTCTTTTCTTCATATTTTTTAAAAAAAATTGGACTAAACTGTACCTAGTTAACTCAGGATGGACTAATACGTAATTGTTGATGTGTTTTTTGACTAAACTGTATTTTTCGCATCTATAAAAGGACCAAATAAATTAACATTAGAGGTTTTAATAAAAATTATGCTTAATGATTTCTGGAAATAGATGATGAAATTCGCGTGGCAATGTTACAAAATATATAAATTAAAGCTGGAAAGATTACTGGCGGCAATTAGGTTAATCCCAAGGCGCCACCCAGAGGCGTCCCCGAAAAGGTAACGAGATAACTTTCCCTTTTAAGTAAACGGCATGTAGTAAATCTTTGGAATAAATTGCACGAGGAAAAGGAGGAGTATTAGTGTCATGACCGATGTCAGGACGTAGTTGTACCGGTACCGTGCCATCGAGGTACAAGCACGGTGCGTCGTGGTACACCAATCGGAAGTGCGTAAGAAGCATTTACGTCAACTAAAAGTACCGTGAGATGAGCGGTGAATATTACCCGATTTGTATTTGGGTCAACTTCAGGCGGCATCATTTAAAAACAAAAAAACATTCATTGTATTGTAAAATTGACCTATCAAATTAAAAGAATTGAAGCTTATACGATTATTATATCATATAATATTGACAATTCTGCACATAAGATGATGTATGTTATACTACATCTAAGATACAAAACAAATCTTGGCCAAGTTTGCCTGTGTAAGTAGTGGTCCAGATTTGTCCAGAGAGAAGATAAACCTATGGTCATGGTTTGTTCAATTTAATTATTAATTAGTATAATTGTTTTATTATTTGTTGTCTCATTAATTTCTCATGATAAATGATTTATTAATTTTACATCATAAATGTCTCTTAATTAATATTAATACATATCTCCATCAATAAATAATTTTGAAAAAAATTATTTCAATAGATATTATTGGTGGCGGTGGTAGTAAAAGAAGAAGTAGGTGGTGGAAGCGGTGGAAGGTGTTACTAAGTGGTGGAGGCAGTAACATTAGTTTGGTGGAAGAAATAGTGGTGTTGGATGGTTTTGATGGTGGTGGTATTGGATTTTTCTTTTTGAATCAAAAATAATAGTAAATTTGTTTTTACATGACGGGTAATATTGTATTGTGAAAAATATAGTTGGTTGTTTTTGACACGATCAATAAAGGCGGGTAACAAATATTTTTGGGATGATACCAAATCATATAAGACAAAATGGTTCTTTTTGGTACCACTACTATCTTTGGTAACCGTTCGTACGTATGATTTTCAGTATTAACAAAAAACATATAGTTGAATACAATAATTGACGACCTAAGTTTGTTAAACCTAAACTTTATACATGACGTATGGGATTAAAAGTTATAAGTGTGCCCAATATTCTACGAGGTATGGGCAATGGTGGTGGTGGAGAAAGAAGTGATATTTGGTGGTTTTGTGGTGCTTGTGGGTATTGATGAGTAGTAATTGACTATGTCAATTATGTGCCGCTACAAAAGGGTAACACTATAAAGTAGAAATGTGGTTGATCGCCTTAATGCTAATATAAACTCGGTTAGAATACATGAAAATTAAGAAGCAAAAAAGCATTTGGATGTCAAGTTAGAATAAATACTAAAAACTACATATTTCTGAATGATAATGAATATAATGAAACGCTCCCTCTCGGTTTCTCCAATGAAAACCAAAATCTTATAAAAAAAATAATTAATCGAACAACACTTTGATGGAGCGCATTACCACCAGTGTAAACTATCTGAATTGCTACATATCCAGTGAAAGTTCTACAGATTGATTTGGTGATTTCGTCATACCGTAATTTTTAACGAGGCATGCAATTAAATCTCTAATAGTGATTTTAAAGGTATTTAATAATTACAAAATTCTCTTATAAGTTTTGTTTATGCAAGTATTGATTTAACTTGGGTTCTTTATATTTTTGTGTTGAGTTGATGACTTTTTTATTTGAATACATGTTTGGTTAACAAAATTTGATCCATATAGGGTATTTTATTTGTAACAATGATGTTAGTCTCTCATTTTTCCCGTTAGCACTTTGTTTCGATCCCGTATTTGTAGAAATTATTTGACTAATGTTGGGGCATTTGTTTAATCTCAAGGACGATTAAACCCAGTGTGTGTTCTACACATTGAAGGCGACAGTTTGTGTCGGCTCTACCTTGAAACTAATAATTTTCTTCAGAAGGTTAGTTGAATTTATGTAGATACAAATATCAATATGACTATGCTCTTTATTTCTCCAAATTACACGAGTAACACTAGATGTTAGAACGCCGTTCATGCACTACTTAGCATAGTTGGTGTGAAATCTTTTTATCCACAATTTTTTTTCAATTTTATGTTATCAATATGATTGAGAAAGAATCTTACACATGTTTTGATTTACTTTTATAAGTTTATTTTTTCAGCTCACATGTATATCTCCCCTTCCAATAGCCAAGGGTTCTTCATTTTATAACTCTCACATTTGCAAAAAAATAAATAAATAGTTTTTATTTATAGTAGAAGAAATATTATGGGTTTTTGCTTCACTCCTTAGAGCCTTAGTTATCAATATTTCAAGGAACCAATGCATTCATAAACATCATGGAGTTGGATTGCCGTTTAGGTATATGTACTATTAGATGAAATATTCTTTTTGAAATTTAAAATTATGGTGTGATAAAACAATAAATGGGGAAAATATATATTTATTGTTGTTGATGGTGGTTTTTAAACAAGGGGTAAAATCGTAAAACCCCATGACCTAGTGTTACCCGCAACACATTAACTAAGAGCATTTAACTTTCAGTGTAAATAATTAATAGGGTATTTTTCAAATGCGATTAGGTTTTCGACCTGAAACCCTAATTTCAAAATAAGCGCTGCTACCATGGCGTGAATGCCAAACCAAGCCGCACACTGCACCATGGCAACAATGCCAAACCAAGCCGCACCGCTGCGCGCCATGGCAACAGCGCCAAAAACCAAGCCATGTAGCTGCAGCTCCATGACAACAACGCCAAAAAACCGTGCGCCTTTGCGCACCGTAGCGGCGGCAGCCAAAACCAAACTACATGTCGCACTCATTGGCAACCATGCCAAACTAAGTACTATGCCATTGGCACAGCCAAATATAGCGCCTAAACACAAAACGTGCAGCTAGGTCAACATGGCACGTACGTGCCGCTTGGAACATGCCAACACGAACCACAAGCCATATTTCAAGCGGCTATGCCATTGGCACACGCATAAAATATAGCGCCATAGGCTTTGCAAACGTGGTAACCTACCACCAAGGCATTCCGCACATGCCATTGGCACATGCCAAACACACACACAGTAGCCTAACTTGCAAAACTGCAACCTACCACACCAAAGGCATTCCCGCACATGCCATTGGCACATGCCAAACACAAACACACGCGGTAGCCTAACTTGCAAACCCGTGCAACCTACCACCAAGGCATTCGCACATGCCATTGGCACATGCCAAAACACACACGGGTAGCCTAACACCAAACGGTGCAACCTACCACTAAGGCATTCCACACACGCCATTGGCACATGCCACGCACGCCACTAGCAGCTCTGGCATTGCCACTTGGCGCCGAGGTGCAACTTCGCAACAAAGACATTCCGCACATGCCATTGGCACATGCCACATGCGCCCCCCTGAAGACACCACTTGCACTCAAGATGAAACCAACACTCGAGACATCAACACAAATCGGGGGATGTTTTCCCGAGTTTTGGTTTTGGCGGTCCACCGACTTCTGCATACCTCACGCTCACATTAAGAAAGCGTGAAAAGGAATAAAGCGGTCAAATAAATGAGGAAATAATGGTGAAAATGTTTTCACCCCATAAACACCTATACGGTTACCACCTCCTCCCATTATTTCACCCTTTACTCTCTTCCTTCATGAGGCAGGGTACCTTTCAATCTCGACTTGTATAAATAGGTCCTACCTATTTCCACCGGACAACAAGTCTCGGTCGGAGAAAAATACTACACTCTCGGGAAAGGCAATCAAGCTCTCCCAAAAGCTTTCATCTCTTGCAAGCTTCCCAAGCTTTACTTTCTGATACAAGTCGAGATATTACTCTCCGGAATTATTACGGGTCTCAACACCTTTCTTTGCTTCCCTCCCCAAATCAACCCTTCTCCTCCACTTTGTGGCCAAACAGAGTCCTAACGGCCATTTCTTGGTTTAAAATGGACTTGTACAGTTGATCTCTCGAATCTATAAAGTGCTCACATGCAGCACATTTGTTTAGGGTTTGAACCCGTTTCTCACTCACCTACCAAATTTCTAGAAATCAAGCAGAAGCGATTTTTACCCATAAACAAGCGTATTTTTATTTTTCATGTTGGCACAACATTATTCTAACGTCGGATAATAAATTGAAATAACATGCTTAAGTGAAAAATAAAAAGATCGGGTAACCCATTATTTTTACGCCAAAACCTATTTGAATATCAAAATAATCACTCACGAAAAAAATGAAACAAGAGGAATGTGAACAATATCGTATTAGAGACAAAACATCCCGTGCCGTTACAGCACGGGTTAAGACCTAGTATTATATATGATACATGTGATACATGTGATTGACATGAAAATAACTTTTTTTTTTGTCGTTAGATACAGGCATCAAGTGATCTATCTATCTATATATTTATATTAGAAAAATAATAATCTTTCACTACCTTGTAACATGAATAATCATTAAAGATTGGATACATGTTTTGAAATTAATTTTCTCAAAAAAAAATTATTACAGAAAAATACTGATAATAACCAAATAAGCACTGTGACCTAAAAACTAATGTAGAACATTCAACAAACTAATAAAGATTATCGAACACACAAAACAACTATATATGCGCTTGCGGTACAAAGAATGAAGTAAAAATGAAAAGGCCACACAAGACTGTAAAAAGCATGAACCGGGCTTCCAAACGTTGGTCACCTGCTTGTAAATTGCTACCATAAGGCACGAGGTTGATAAGACCCGGTTTATCCCTTGAAGGACTTTCACATCAAATGGCTTGTGCATTCTGGTACCAAGTGCGAAGCGGAATATGCGTATGAATACGGTCCCTTTGGTTCTAAGCGAAGGAGGTCTTGTCAGGGTACAATCTGGTTGTGTTGGAATTGAAGGAACAAGATTTGATAAAGCAGAAAAACTTGTGCATATGATATATCTACAATGCAAGCGGGTGTCTTTGGATCCACACAGAGGTGGTTTGTTATACAAAGCATAACTTGCTTGATCGTGATAACATATCCTGTGGTTCCTAATATGTGGGCTACCATCACAAGGGAAGCATAACTTTATCAGCAAAAACGTCATCGAGATCATAATATACATATCATATTTTCAAAAGAATCTCGTTCAACCTCTTAACTCCTTCCAAAAATTATTATATCTCGATTATTTTATGTTATTTTATTAAGGTAGAATGAACAACGAGTAAAGTAATTTGTAGCTTGATGTTTTTTTTTTTATATTTTTAATATTTCTCTCCACAAACCTAAAAAGATTTCCACACTGAAGTTATCAAGAATATAAAATATTAAAATTCACGTAACATAGAGGAATTAGAATCAAATACAATGTAGGAACCAAACTTAGAGATAATTACCAGTAATTACACACACGGTGCATTGGAATATCCTTTATAGTTCAGTAAAATTAATGGAATATCTTGTGTCCTCTTTGGTAAGCACAGTCATACATGCTAATTTTATCCGTAAACTGCAATCTTAGATTTCCTAGGTGGGTTTATATTCGCCTTTAAAATTCGAAACCACAAAGTCAGTCATGACTATCGTATTATGATCCTTACGCTTAATCTTATGATTTCCATGCTGACTTCTTGAGATACTTGTATTTATTTTTACCTTGTTAAAAAGTTCACTAGTCAGTTATTTTCAAAAGAACCACAGAAGTGAAGAGAATATAATAATAATAACACAATTAATTTTTTTAAGGTAAAATCATGTTTATCCGACACTACTCTTCCTATGGTTATAGGTGTTTATGTGTGAAAATTATTTAGATGGGGAGTTAAACTTTTAATTTTCTATGAGTAAGTTCATAGGGTCGTTAAAAATGAACGGTAACACGTAAATCGTAACTACATACTGCGGTGATAAATATCTCTTAATTTTTAATATTGTAATACTCAAATTTTCATATGAAAAATGAACATAAATTTTCATTTTTGGGAAAATGTGAGAATATTAAAGGACGACTTCCCGAAAACGAATTGATAATAAACTAGATTCTAACATTAGAAATTGGATAATTGGCATAAAACATATTTTGGACCAAACATTGAAATGAAAACTCGGAAAAATCGAGTTTCTGAAAAGGAATCAGTAACGAACAAGACTTTGACATTATATTAAAATTCAACACTCGTACGAAAATAGTTATTTTGACCTACAAGATCGATAATTTCTAATCTGGAATCCATTTTTAAAACGAGACCGAGGAAAAATAATAAGTGCACAAATAATATTTTGGTTATCCAAATGGGGATTAGGTCTGGCCGGGTTAGGCCATGATGAGGAATTAGAGTTCTCTTTTTAATGGAAGAAAAAGGTCAAAGTAACATGGTGAACATCTACTAGGTGTTGCGTCCGTATACACGTGGTGAAATAAAATGAAATGTCATCACTCTACATACAAAAACGTAAAAACACAGTCGTTCAATATATAGGAATGACGTCGACCCTATATGAAACTATTTATACATGTGGGGAATGAAATGGCTCGCTAGGGTCGTCAGTATATAGGAATGCCAAATTAACGACCCTAAGGCTTAGTCCTATGGGCTAGATATCTAGCTGCTTGATTGGCCATCCACGTCAGCCTGGGCAACCTCCTAAGTCCTATGGTATTGCCCCACAATCTAGCAGCCAGAAATCTTGAATGGGAACAACACAAAAATCAATAGAATGGTTCGGCGTTACATAATTTTATTTTTTTTTAAAAACTAATCATTATCTCTCTCCACCTTTTCCTCTCTCTCTCCAACTTTTTTCCTCTCTCCCTCCCTTTTTTTCCTCCCACCATCACGTTCACCCTCTTTTTTCCCTCTATCTCTCCCTCTTTTTCTTCTCTCTCCATCAAATTCTCTCTCAAAATTTAGCAAAAAAATATAGAGCGCCGAATGGTTCGGCGTTTATGACACCTTTTGAGCGCCGAACGGTTTAGCGTTTCAATCTCGGCCCGATAGTTGAATTTGCGACAGCACTTGCTAAGTGAGAGAACTATCAACTATCAACACATTAAATTTTTTCAACACTTTTTTTTCTTGATTTACCTTTTTTTGGCCAATCTAGCACTCCAATCTAGCCCATAGGGGTTATCCTTCAGTAACATCTTCAGAGAGTAAAAGTTTTAGAGTCATTGGGTTCTAAACATATTAAGTTAACGACTCTATGTGACCTAAGTAGCTGGAGTCGTCAATTATATCACACTTGGTTGACGATTTTTCATAACACGCAAAAGTTGCGAGGTTTGGGTAGATCAAAGGTTGTGTCAAGTAATTGACGACTCCTTAGAGTGGTTCGTTTATTACCCTCTTGACTTAACGACCCTCGCTCACGGTAGTTGCATAGTGTACATGAATCGACCACTTGGAGCATCATTCACGCAATTTGAAGAGTATAGGAAGTTTTGGATTGTTTTGAGCTTCGGGTTCTTCATTTTGAGCAATATGATTCCTCCACGCAATCACTCATTTCAAATAACCCTAAATTTCCCCCCAAAAACTCAACTTCTTCCTCTCCACAACACAAAAGCACAATTTTTCTTTTATCAAAATTTTATCCCTAAATCTGATTTTAATCTAACTAAACTAATTAACAATTAATTACCACTAATGATTAATTACCACTAACTAAACTAATTAATCCTAATACCACTAATGGTTGGGTAGTTTAGCCATTTAAAAGATGGGATAAGGGATAACCCTAATTACTATTTCATGACCTTTTGTCCTGTAGCTAGGGTTCCCAATTATTTTCCAGGGCCCCAATTCAGCCCTGTATAAAGTCTTGCAAAACTAATCATTAGCTACTTATTTTTCGCTTACTGTTATACCCTTGACTCCCTAAACTCAAGCATTTCTATTTATATTCTTTCTACTTTTTTCTCACTGTTTCGTTATTTTGGTAACAAATTCTTATACGGATGGAAACTACATATTTTTCTCTGTATAGAACATAAATAAATAAGATGGTTCAACATCTTTTTACTTCATCGTTCACAGTCAAATCAATACGTATAACCGATCCAAATAGCCGAAGGTAGAAAAATATTTGCAACTAGTTATAATCGATCCATGACACCAAGACTTTGATACCATTTTTTATGTAATTCTTTGTTCTCAAATTTGTGGAAGAACCTCGACTTTTCTCTGTTTCTTGAGCATCTGTCTCTTCGGAGAACTCTAATTTTTCCATTACAAGATTAATGGAAGAATTCCCAAAACAGAGAGTTTGGTGTTATTATTTTTTCTTTAACGAAGTGATTTATTTCCAGAAAAAGTAGACTTATATGATTCAGAAATTAAAGAGTAATACAGCTGGTATATGATTCAGAAATTAAAGAGTGTAATCATTAATGAATTTAACTGCTAACAACTTGTATCAGCTGTAACTGAACAAAATTTATGATGAAGGGTCCACGTTATCTTGTGTCAACGACATCACAAATCAAACGCAGGAATGTGACTCACCCAAGCCAGATCCTTAAACAAACGGTCAACAGAAAGGGAATCCATTTTTGTACTTGATCGTCTGATCTGTTGCTTAATGTACGGATGTTCCCATGAGACGGTCCAATGAAACCAAATTAGACATATCTCCAATACTTGCAGGTATGCTATCCGAAAAATGATTATGGGACAAATTAAGCCTTGCAAGTCCTTTTAACCAACCTCTCTGTTGGAATATTTCTATGAACGTGTCGCAACATAGATCCAAACCTCAGTCGTAAGTGTATATTTTTTTGAAATTGTAGCATGATCCCATATTGCCAATTGAATATCATGCCCATACCGAAGTACTTCACCCGCTTTTTTCTTCGGTTACCCTTCTAATTATTTAGGAATATGGCCTGAAAGTTTGTTACCCGATAAATCAAACCCTTTAAACCCCTAAGTCATATAAGCTCCATCGTGTAGCGGGTGAGAATACCCACCCCCTTGAAAATTCTCCATTTCCACTTTTCCTCAAATTTTATTAATGTAACAGTAAGTACCGGTTTTTTATGAAAAAACGAAGAAAAAAAAAAGAAACTAAAAAACAATCTTCTCGGAAACAAAAAGAAAAAAAAACATTGCGACCTAATTCTATTTTCTTCTTCTCTCTGTGCTTCATATCCATTAATACGTCTCTCTATAGGGTTTTTCACGAACTCACCTCTTAATTTTCTTCTGAGAGTGTTATATGAAGCAGATTAAGTGGTACTTTTTCTGATTCTTCCGCGAGATGGAGACGTCTACATAATTTTGGGGGTTTCTATTTTAATCTTCTTTTGATGTTGATTAGGTTTTTTCTTTGATTAAGTGGTACTTTCTCTTTGGTGTTGTAGGGATTCGTCGATTGAAGGAAAGCTTGGGTTTTTGATACAGCTGGTTGCAAACAAATTCAGTTTAGGGTGTAGATATTTTTTTTATTTAGATTATCTATTTTTTACATCTCTAAGAACATATAATCCCTTTGCCACCTACGTAAGGCTAATTGGGGCCCGGCCGTGAGCGAGCGGGACACTTTTATATGACCACTTTTTTGTAAATCTGAGTGATCAATTACTGCAAAAAAGATTGAGAATGGTCCATCTTGAAAATAAAAATGTCACTTTCACTTTAAGTCAATTACTATAACTCTTTTGTTTCGGGGTATAATTGGAAAGCAAACTCTAATATAACATATCTAAAAATCCGTGCCTTGGAATTTTACAAAATTTATCTCGTTGGAAAGGTTATAAAAAACTCTACACAACAAGTACAAACAACAATATCAAATTTAGAGTTTTTACGAAAAATTCGGAGGTATTTATCATTTTAGGCACAATTTTAGAAAATTAAATGTATATCCATTATGCAAACCATCACAAAAGATACATAATACTTTATGTAGCAAAATTTTAGTTTATGCATCAACTAAATTTCCGTTGCAACTAATAAAACGATGTACTCCTTAGTTCAAGAAAAATGATACTTTAATTTTAGGCATAATTCTCGAAAATTGAATGCATAGCTATTATGCAAACCACCACAAAGGATGCATATTTTTGGTTTATGGATCGACTAATTTTTGTTTTAAAAAAGTGATACTTTCACAACCTGTTTGGGCGAAAGTATCACTTTTCCAACGCGAAGTATCACTTTTTTCCCTAAATGGGGGCGAAAGTATCATTTTATTTAAAAATCGGGGTGAAAGTATCACCTTTTCTTAAACGGGACGGAAAGTAGTGCGACGAACCCCATGTTGATTCTTTTTCGGTCGGCCCTCCCACCGTGGCAACGGTTATACTAGTGTATGTTAGATTGACTTATTCTATGTTTGTGTTCAGATTCTGCAAGGCGTGGGAAGAAAGTGAAAAGCCAAAAGCATAGAACAAGCGTATGGGACTGTAATTTTACCCTGTTATTCGTCTAATCACAAAGCTTTCCATATTATTACTGAAGGTGAAATAAGTAAATCTTCTTAAAAATAAAAGTTTTAGCGGCAGGCCAACTTACTGTCGGCTCCATGATTGATTTCTCTCATAAGTGCATCATATTTATAGGGTTCTTTTGGTTTGTTCATTAACTTTTTGTACTCAAGTTACTTCCCTTGACAAGTGTTATAGACCATCATTTGTACTTAGTAATTTTTTTATTTTATTTTTCGTTCATGCCTTCCTTTTGATCCTTTGCCCCGCATGATGACTGTGTATTACTCGGTTATCTTTCACCACCTATTCATGATAGTTTGGAATGTGATCAAGTTCATATTTTTATTCTAAAAATCCAGGAGAACCTTCATTTACTGTTTATGTGTAAAACCAGATCATGTAATTTCTTAGGCTATTATGTTGCTTCCTCTTCAGTAGTTTGTTATGGTTAACTCAGATGCACGAATTTCAACTGCTTAATACGATTTTGCTCAATTGTGCGGGGCGTTGGAAAAGATGTCCACCCTTGAAGCATGGGAGAACTCCAAGAAAGCTACTATTGAAATGGAGTTCAAGAAAATTGAGGTAATCACATATTTTTGGTAATTGAACCTTTACCGTATTTGGCAGTTTAAATTGAGACGCGATGATGATTTTTCTGTATCTACATTTTATGTTTTTATATTTAGTCGGTTCCAGACTTTTATTTCATGTAAAAGGAAAAGTTGATACCGCGTCTGTTGTACCCCGGATAAGCATTTCTAGCAGATCAAAGTGTTAAATGTTTTGCATCATTTCACTGTTTAATACAGTATCTTTTTGGGTAATGCTGCAAGGGGGATAACTCTTCATATTCTATTACTCTCTCACTCTTCATATTCTATTACTGTTCATGGAATTTTTTGCGATGGACCCAAGGTTACAAGATGATCTATTACTGAGCTTTTGGATTTAATTTGTTCTTCATATTTTGGGATGTGAAAGCGTTTAGTTGAAGCTGATAACATTTATATTAATCTTACTATTGGATTAAAATTCCTATGGTGCCATGATAGTGTTACCTGTATTTGATATGTATTCTAGGAATGGACAGAGTGCATGTTATGGAACTCGTAAATATACCTCAAACTTGTAAGGAACAACATAAAAGACAATAACTGGAATATTTGAAACCATTGTTTCTATTATAACAAACAACACAAGAATGAAAGGAAATCTTTATTTATTTATTTATTTTGTTTTCTTAAAATGAAAAAACTCTTTCGGTCGAGCCCCTGCTGATGGATGTCGTGTATTTAACCTCATCATGCTTTGTGTAACTTCGCCCAGATCTAACCTCACCACCAAAATTTATATTGTAGTACTCCAATAAATTCTCCCGATTATTCCCAAACTTTATTACTACAAGTAGGATTGCAAGGATATCGGCAATTATTGATATAATGTACCGTATGTCTATTGAAATACCAATCCCCTACTGCTTCTGCAATGGTCTGTTAAAAAAATGAAGAAGGTTAAAAACATAGCATGGGCTTGGATCATCAGTGCCGCCATTGATTTATAGGTTAACCTCCAATGAAACAGTGTGCAAAGTTAACTGTCAAGGTGTTTACCTTGTTGTTAATCCTTGGAGAATGCAAATGCCATTTGTCGCTATCCGTCTGGCAATGAGCAAAGCATGAATCTATGAACATACCTATATTTTTGTTCCGCTTATATTGGCTCAGTACTTTTAACATGGAATCTCGGAATGCTGTGAATAGTACATTAACAAGAAAATAGATGAGAAATCAAGATGGAAAGAATATATTGCGCGCCATTTCTCATATTTGGTTGTTGTAATCCTGCTCACTCTTTATTCTAATACCATATGTAAAATAGACAATGGAGGGTTATTAGTTTATACCATGTAATTTATAGAGCTGACTTGGGCTACATTGTGCAATGTCCTTTGTACATTTCGCCCAATAATCGTATGCCGAAGGTGGAAGCAAAACATTTTCTATCTGAATAATCAAACCGAAAAAATGAGATGTGTTTTGGAAATGCAAGTTTGCAAATAAATGATGTTATGGTTTCTTTACCTGCAACGCATCATAAGAAGGATTTACGAGGAAAACTGGCGTCTTTATGTTCTTGACAAAATTTTGGGGAAATAAACACTGGGACTGGAATATTGCAATTCAAAAGACATAAGGTCCACATGTTAGGCAAATCTTTTGTGGCGGCTAATAGCACAAAATATCTCAAATTGTATATATTTAGTAAAGAGGCAACGAACCAGGCTATCCGTAAATGGTTTCAGTTCCGCGACACACGCTTTATTTAAACTAGCCACCATACCCTGCGGTAGAGGTTGATGTGAATCACACAAAATATTGAATATGTAACAAAAAAAATTGTAAAAATACGAGTTGGCATCAAGTTAAAAGCAAACCTGGAATTTTACTACACCATGAAAGAAAGAACGTATGGTGTGGCCACCGGATATATCTTTCCTTTAGTGTCAAAAACGGGAGCATCATAAGTTAATTACATGTAGAGATGAAAAGATTCAAAGCTCGAATATAATCGTGTCGTATACATACTCGTCGATGAAAAACCCTGCATCTGAGAGACATTTCACATTAACTTTGCCGGGAGTAAAAATTTCTGCAAAACTATCACAATGTATGAGTGTCGCCAATCCACCAGCAGAGCAACCTGTAAGAAAAGCCTGCATAATCCGTATCGTTAATTAAAATCTATAGAATTTAAATGCTTACAAAACAAATAGTAAATAAATAAGTAAGTAAAAATACATGGCTTAAACGACGGACCTGTTTAGCATTGTATATCCCCAACTCCATGAGTTCGACCATAATTGCATCCAGATGAGCTGTCCTCTGAAGAAGAGTTGTCCTGTTGTATTATACTACGCAAGAAAACACCAAACAGAACCGAAAGTATTAGTACTGTTAGGAATACGTGAATATCTACTGGAACAATGGATGCAGTTTTGAATGTAAACTACCTCATATTCATGGTGCGAGTCCCAGAAAAAAAACGCACCGTCACAATAGCGTACCTTTATCTTGTTCCAGTTATAGAACTCTACATAAGAAAACGTATTCAAGTCTAGGAATATCAATATGTTCGGTGTCTAGTGGTGCCAAACAAAAAAACATTAACTTGAAACAAAACCGGACTCCCGGAACTCAAAATGTATGGCAAGTATGAAAGCAATGTTTTACCAGGATTTTCGAGCTGTTGCTACTCAAAATTCCCGCCAAAACCCATTTTCTCCATGAACTTCGATGATCCAATCGGACTCTGCTTACGTTCAGAACATGACTTCATTGTATTGCACAAGCCACCACCCTGCAAAAGAAAAGAAAACGAAGCGGTCGTGAATGATCAAAAACCACAAATAGCAAATTTCTTCGTAAAACTTGTACAGTAAAAATATGAGTTGCACTGCTCTAATACGCTGAGGCATTTTAAGCTTGCACATGGGAGGGATACTCTACACGATTTATTTATTTATTTTTTTAAAAAAAAAAAAAAAATAGTAGACCTTAAGAAATAGCTTTTGGACTCATGAAAACATAAAAGTCTGAAATCAAATATAGAACAAAATTAGAAAATCTTTCTACTTATATAACTTCTGGGATTGACTTTATTTCTGGTATGTAAGCATCCTCCTTACTTGATGTTACAGAAGGACTATTGGTTCCACATTGACGTAGTGCTTAAAAGGAAATGAAATCCATAAAGATTGCATAAAGGAATAATAGAGTTATGCATACCTCAAGGTGAATAAGCCAATTATCAGCACCAGAACCAAAACCCCTACTGAAATGAAACGCAGGTGCACTTCCATCTAGACAAACTATCTCCCAGACATCCAAAGATCAATTAAAATAAATACTAAACAAAAAACCAAAAGTTGAAGTTACTCCAAAATGGACAATGTTATTGCATTGTTCATCATTAGACAATGTTATTATTCTAATGGTTATTTTGGCACAGGTTCTTAAAGTGAGTCTAATTATTTAGCAGTTAAAGTTCAATTTTATAAATCTTATCAAAAAAAATTAGATATAGTTAAAATTAAAATAATAAAAATTGTGTTTATTAATCCGTAGTCTAGATGTTCTAACGTGTCGTTTGACAAAAATAATTATGGTTGATTAATAAAAAATGTGTTGTTTGATTTTAAAGGTGTAAGAAAATTAAACAATCGAATATGAGATGCACATAAAAATTGATAAATTAGTTTAAATATTATTTTCCAAAAAAAAAAAAAAAAAAAAAATGCCATTACCTGCACCTATTTCTGAAGCACCACTCAACAGAGTTAAATCTATTTTAATAGGATCGTCGCCTGGTAGTGAGAATTGTGCGTTGGCAGCATTTGTTGTAAAGATGATGCCAATGACAACCAAGAGTGTCATACCATTTTTTATATAATCATTTATTCTTCGATAAGTGTAAGAACCTCGACTTCTCTCAGCTTTTTGGACATCTCTCTTTTGGTAAATCTCTAATTTTTCCATTACAAGATTGCTAGAGTGAATTTTAAAACTGAGATTTTGTTACTATTCCTTTTGAAAATAATAGTACCAAATCTTTGTTTTTAAAAAATGTTGAGCAAGAAAATTAGATTTATATGGGAGAAAATATAACTGACTAATACAGCTAGTGTCATAATTCTCAAAGCTAAAGAGTGCTATTTTTAATGAAATAAATTTTTAACAACTTGTATTAGTTGTAACTAAACAACTTGATGTAAGAATGTAATGCACCCAAATATGATCCTCAAACAACCGCCAACGAGGGGAATCTATTTTTGTACTTGACATGCATGCATGTTTATCTGATTGGTTATTGGTTAATATGTTAATAGTATAGATGTTCCCGTAAGACCAAACTTGTGGTTGGGTCGTGGATTCAGGTGCCCTTTTCCAGTCAAACAGAGTTAACGTTACCCACTTATGTCGAGCAGTTAAATGATTTGAATTGATGGCTCAGGGTTGTCCACGTGTAAGGCGAGAGATGTGTTTAAAATGAACGGAATAAAATAATGAACGTGCGTGGTTTGGATTAGAGGTGTAAAACGTGCCGGCCCGGCATAGCCCGCACACGGAGTCGCAGCTTCACGTGCCATGTCGCGGTCTTTGTCTTTATTAACGATGATTTAAACGTCTTTGTCTTGTGTTGTGCATTACTAGTCAAAAGCTAGGCACAACACAGCCCACGGCACAACATACGAATAAACGTGCCGTCTTGTCTTGTGCATCGGCACACGTCTTTATAAACAATTTGAAATCACTTAATGTATACATTAAGTCGGACACTATGACAAGAATTTAATGGGACAACATATCATTTGAAATTATTTCAAGTAAATTTAACAAGTTTATTCAATAAAAAGAAATAACCCATCAAATATAAAATTAGATTATTGTCATGTAAATTAATGTTCTAGTTAAATATAGGTGACGACATTATAACAATGATATTGAAATGTTCTAGGTAAATTAATAGGATAACTTTGAAACAGCCAATTAAACCCTTAGATAGTAAGTCTTATATGCGAATTCATATATTAACACAATTTAACAAGTATTTCGTTGTGTTATCAACCAAAATACAGTTAAGGAAAGGTGAAAAAATTTTGCTGCCTTCGGCCGCCTACAAAGTTTCGTTCATCAATATCAATATGTATATTTGTCTCCCTAAACAAAAGTTCTAGCTCCGTCCCTGATTCCATGTCTGTGTCCATCACCAAATTTGATTCTTTTTTTCACATACCTTAAACTCGTTGGGTATATGAACGTCGATAGGTGACATGTTCAGATAAGAAGGATCCAACAAAACATTCAGTAACCCTAATGTCTGTAACACTGCTGCAAAGAACTTAAGCAGGGGTAAAATTGTAAACATATTCGAGCTTAATCTTTGGATAGAATAGATTGCCTTCGTAACCCTAACACGCCTGTGAACAATCAAATTTCTTTCTTTTTAACTTAGGTATCATCATTCCTATCCCCATCGTAAGTTCCGATTGGTTTCATTGTTAATATTTTTATGTTTTATCTAATGATCTGTCTTGATTGATGAGTAATTTGTGGTTTTGGATTTTCAGTAATTGGTTCCGAAACGACGTTAGCCACGTTATCATATGACCCAATATATAAAAACAAAAGATATCCTTCTGTAATAGCAACAGAGAAGAGAAGTGTTGATGATCTACAAAGGGATGATTTACGAGGAAAAAAGAGTACTAGTGAGGGTTGAGTTAGATGGAGGAAAAAGGTTTATGACTGTTTATTTATATTTAATGCACTTGACTGTCCATGTATGTAGTACTCTAGTATGCCTGTTTACATTTCTTGTAGATATAATGGTATTTTTTCGGCTTGAATTACTTAATGTATGAATCTTGATTTGGTTTCTGATCTTGTTAAAGGAACTGGACTATCTTGTTGGAACTGCCTCACATCCTAAGAGGGCATTTGCTGCCATTGTTGGTGGTTCAAAGCTCTCGTCCAAGAGGAACATTATTGAGGCTTTGTTGGATAAAGTTGATATCCTCCTTTTAGGCGGAGAAATGATTTTCACATTTTTCAAGGCCCAAGGCCGCAGTGTCGGGTCATCCCCCGTTGAGGAACACATGTTAGGCAAATGATCATGGCTGTTAAGGCAGAATAATTTGAGGTGTAAGCAAACAGAGTGTAAAATCTATCTTCATTTTATGTTGTGTCTGGAATACTAAAGTCCCTACAAATATTGCTTTTTTCATGTGGCTTATTCATCGTGGCGCTATCCTAACCCAAGATAATCATGCCAGAAGGGGACGAGTATTGGTAATTAGGTGTGTTTTTTGTAAAAAAGAAGCTGAAACCATTAACCACCTGTTTATGCATTGCACTATTATCAATATGGTTTGGATGTTTTTCATGCATGAATTATCGCGGATGCAAGGAATACTGGGTATATCAAACTACAATATTGCTGACATTTTCATAGGCCATTGGATGCAAGGACATAGTGGGAATGGTTTGTTATTGTCGGAGCTTCTACCTTTTGCTTTTGTTTGGAGTGTGTGGAAACAAAGAAATTCTTGCATCTTTGAAGACAAGGAATACTCGCAAGATAATTTATTTATTTTTTGGAGGGCGAAAGTATATACTTCCTCTGTTCCATTTTAGATGATGTTTTAGGGTTATTTTTTTGTTCCATAATACTTGAATGTTTTTATATTTTTCCACAAAACTACCAATAATACCCTTACATTTTGTCTTGGAACTATAAGTTTATTTTTAAATGCACTAATAGCAATTAATGTTTCAAGACTTTTCTCAAGGGTATGGATGGAAAATCCTCATATCTCTCTCCATTTCCGTGAAAACTCCAAAAACATCATCTAAAGTGGAACGGAGGGAGTATTAAAGACAAAACCAAGAATTACAGACTATGGCCACAAAAACAGCCATGAACTTCATCCCCAACAAAACAGTCAAAGGCAAAAGAAAAAAAAGAAAAAAAAAACAGCCCTGAAACTTCATCCCCTCCCAGAATTACAAATGGATACACAATTCCCAGTTATGAAAGATTTGACTACTGTCTAAAATCTTGAATGTGTCCCTATCACAACTCCATAACACCAGCGTACGTTTGATAAGCGCAATGATTTCAGTAGTCTCTCTAGGTCTTCCACCGAACACCCTGTGATTTCTTTCATTCCAAATATTCCAAATAATTGCAAAGTGCAGCATAGTCCAGATTTGCTTAATTTACCTTTTAGTGCATTCCAACTCCAAGCTTGAAATAGCTGCAAAACAGTTCCAGGTATCGGCCAAGAGATATGCATGGATTTGGTGAAATAATCCCACAGCTGAAAAGAGAAATCGCAATGTAACAACAGATGATCTACATTCTCCGTAGTCAGGTTACACAAAGGGCATGCCGTATTTTGCAGTTCCACTCTTCTATGGCTAAGCATGCCTCTTGTAGGAAGAGAACTGTAAAAAACAGCCCAAAATGAGAAACTTACTCTGTGAGGTATAAAGTTTTTTCCACATGAATCTCGCAAAAGAACAATCTAGGGCATTTCCTGCAAGAGGTGTATAACATACTTTATTGCTGGAATTCGACCAATGTGTCTTTCAAAGAGGGATCACCTACCAAAATCTTCATTACAGTTGGGCTCTTGTAGTGAATAGGTTACACTAACTTATGTTCCTTTAGGTTGCTTTTACCGTTGTTTGTTCTCACCTTTGTGCAATACGGTGGGTTGCTCTGCTAGGGTGTTGGTTCCCGTTGGAATCCCCTTGTCTATTTCTGTACATTCTTTCGTATATTTATAAAATAATTGTTAAAAAAAAAAAAAAAAAAAACTAGAGAAAGTTTGTATATTTATGCATAATAAAGTCACTTATTACTTCTTTCTGTCTACTAAATTGAAAATAATTTTTTGTTACCAAATCTTTACAATATCCAACACAATAAGTGCATTACAAAATTCCGTTCACCATTTAATACTTTCAAGAAAACATTTCTAACTATAGAAATAGGAAATCCCTACATATGTAGACAGATTTTAATGGGATTACACACACATAAATTTTAATTAGTATTACAGTCAGACATACAACTTATCTAATTACGATGATGGTCTTAAAATTTACTACTTATGTCTCTCTTAATTCCTGCCGGAGCATGATATAGATGAACATTGGCCTTTAGTTGGATTGCTTGCCATATGCTGATAGAGAGATTTCATTTCCCAAATAAGTACCGAATATTACTTTGAGTATAGAGATATTGATATAGGGTTTGTTTGTACAGAAAACTAGTAGTATGAATAATCTCCCTTGGACGTCTACATGAACCATATTACATTGAGAATTCATTAATTTCTCCTTTTTGGGCTACAAAATATAGAGGTAACAAGTTTTGTGGAAAAATATCGGGAAGATAACCTATTTGGTTTGGTAGAGAACTTTTTCGCCGATGAGAACTAATTACCAAAATTGTCTGAGTGCATCAAAAATATTATTCAGGTCCATGATTAGAACATTTTTAGAATAGAGAAAATACAGTGATTCACAATATTCAAACTTTTTTGGAATGAACGAAATCAAAAAGAATTGATTTTGTTTTACTCAATAACGAATAGATTTTATTGAAAATTCATACCCAACCCACATCTTAAAATCCATGAAACCAAAAGTAAAATTGCTTGGTTTACAAAGCAAAAACATACTCTCCATTATCCTAGAAATTAAAACTTAAAATAGAACAATGAAAGAGCTTAGGGCGCCCTTTCACCTTGAATACGCCTTGCTAATTGAATATCCTTCGGCATGATGGTGACTCTCTTTGGAGTGAATTGCACACAAGTTGGTATCCTCGAACAATCCGACCAAATAAGCTTTGGAGCCTCTTGAAGTGCAAGGACGGCATGACTCTGGAATCGTGAGATCTATTATGAATTTGAAATTTCACGAATAACTGGAAAGGCAACTTCCTGATCAAAAGGTCTGAC
Organism: Papaver armeniacum; assembly: GCA_023531295.1. Taxonomy (NCBI): domain Eukaryota; kingdom Viridiplantae; phylum Streptophyta; class Magnoliopsida; order Ranunculales; family Papaveraceae; genus Papaver; species Papaver armeniacum. The sequence continues at coordinate 23,615 of JAJJWW010006033.1, read as the reverse complement.
TCTTAAGTATTTCCCGATCTCGCTAAAAGCAACAGCCTTGACGATAACGATGGGGCCTCTTAACCTCCGTTTACTGGTCTTTGATTTTCCGGGCAAACAGAATGATGGAGAGTTGTTCCTTGGAGCTTTACCTCAAAGACTTACGAAGGTCTGCTAGTACGAGCTTATAGATGATGAAAGGAAAAGGAGATCTGAGAATTTGGAAACGGAAAAGGAGATAGGATAATAGGGTTTCTAATCTGCATTGCTTTCTATTTTGCTCTAATTGGTTGGTTTATTTTCAAGGGATTGAGAGTTACTTGTGTTTTTCTATCGGTAAAAAAATGAGTACTTTCTCTCCTGTTTCTTTCGTTACCACTAGTATGTGACTCGTGCAGGCACATGGTCTGGTGATAATCGTCGATTGGAGTTGCAGGCACGTCAGAGACATATCAAAATATCTTTAAAAATCGAAATTGGTCATTTGTCCAAATATTTTTAAAACATGGTTCTAATAGACTCAGTAAAAATTAATATGGGTGAAATGAACACTAAAAATAGCAAGAATGAATCTGGATTCATCCGGGATTAACTAAAAATATTGAGGATGAAACTGGATGATTGATGTAAATTAAAAATAATAAAAAGTATTCGAAAATGGGTAGGATGAAACTATTTATATCCTGGTTTACATTTTCGGTCCATTTAAACAAGATCAAATTATACATGTCCTCTTCTACCTAAATTATTGTTATTGGTTAATTGACCAATTTTGTGAAATACAAATAATCTTGATTAGTATGATCAATTTTAATGGGTAGGAATATTTTATACCTTTTGATAATTCAATATAAGGATCTTTTTATACTGGTGAGAGAAATGTACACAGCCCCGAACTGTTATCCAGATGTAGTAGAAGATCTTCAATAAAATTCCTAATTTAACCAATTTTTTTAATGGATAGATAAATTTGGTAGCCTTTTGTAATCAAACAAAGATTGTATGTATAATTTAAAAGGTTCCCATCTGGCAAAATTGAAATGAAATTTAATTTAACTACCAAAAGATTTTGTGTTAGAAATGCTTAAATCTTAACGGAATATAAATTTTAAATATATGTATACTCTGTACACCCGTGACGATGGCAAATAAAAGCATCAACCAAATCTTTACATATTACGGTATCCAAAATTTTAGATAAGCTGAAAAGGAGTTTCAAATGTTGTTGGTTGACCATTACGAAGGATTTTCTCTTCCTAGCGTGAGAATTCAGACAATATCTTATAGAAATAAAATAAAATATACTTTTTTATGTTTTGATTTCCGAAAATCTCTTTGATATTTCCGGTCCAAAAATATATATTCCTCTATTCATTTTTATTTGTCCTAATTTCTATTTTGTATGTCCATTTTTATCTCAGTCCATCATTTATAGACATACTTTTCCTTAAACTATCAAATATACTTTTCTTTTTATAATTATAAAATCATTTTTAATATAAACTTAATTCAAAATCATAAATATCATCATATATAAGGAAAAAATCCATTCAATATTTTTATATTAATTGCCATTCCTTTTTTAAATAAAAATATTTATGGGTAGTACTTTTATTTATTATTACATGGCAAAGAATCAAAAAATTTATGACAAAATCTCAAATTCATGGTAGAGTATATCTAAAGAGGAATTAATCTACGATTTCGAGTTTTTTTCTTCTCAAATAAAATTCAAAAGGCCCAAAGTTTTAGTGCGGGAAACCAAAATCAAATGGAGGAAATAAAAATTCTTAAATTTTGAGTATAAGTTTGCTTTATTTTCTTAATATTTCCTAAAACAATAATACTATCCAAATTAGAATTTTTAACACTAATAATTTTAATTTAATAATCTAATGTTAAATAGGCTAGTCAAAGGATAAGCGTGACATTTTATAGGATTTCCTTAATATCTGACAAAGTCAAAGCGACTCTTAAAAGTGGACTAGGGAGTAATATTTTTATTATACCGAAGGAAATTCTCTTACATGTGTTGAGAAACCCCTGATAAACTCTTATTTAAATCTTTTGAGCATGCCTCCAATAACTCGTAGTGTTACAAAAGCTAATAAGGAGGAAGCTCTAAAAGTTAAGATCAATGTCTAGGAACCAAAAAAAACAGGAAAAAGAAAGTTGCCTCAAAAGCTATGTCCAATTATAAGTCTCATAGTTCTCGGGATCTGCCGAGTTTTGCCTACTCGCTTTCTCAATCCTCAAGATCCGAAAGAAACCAAGTGGATACCACCGACAAGATTACGGAATTTCATTACTAGGTTTGAAGAACCGAGAATCAATCTCATACTAATAGTTCTGGGATTCAAGATTGGTATGCTAGTACATCACAATATGACCTCAGACAAGACCAGACAACACGTCATCTTGCACTCCGCACAACACACAACGTCTTAATATACGGGGTATAGCACAAAGACAACACACAATACACACTAAGTGGACTTCAGTGGGTCATTGTGCTGGCCCGACATGTTTTACCCCTCAAAGTGTACTAAACTTACTCTCACTAGTACAAATATGGGCTTTGGTGACAGTTCAATATCCAAAACTATGACAGTTCACATAAGCACCGTTACGAAAGAAAAAACAGTGAGATATAGTTGACACTTCTACTGAAACTCACGCCAATAGTGGGGAACAATTGTGACAGTTCTTCAATCACGTTATAATAATCATACAATAATTTTAAAAGAAAAGTGTTGTTATATATTGATATACAATAACAAATTTATAAACTGTTACTATTCCCGAGCTACTTGATCAGTTCCATACAAAAACTGTTATGGAAGTATAAACTTATAGATAACAGCTTTTAATTACCGCCTTCCATTTATAGTGATAGTTACGATTTAAAACTGCTACAATTCATATAGTCTACCATAAAGCATCATTAACACACGATAATGTTAGTTTGAGTCCTAATTAGTCACTACCTACTAGTAGCTATGGTCTGTTTTTTAGTGGGTCTGTTCGTTGATTCTACAAAATGTGAAAATCGTCTTTCTTACGAGTTTCTTGCAGTCAGAAATGTTCTATATGAAACTCCGTATATTGCCACCGCTTTGTGCTGCTTTAAACTTGGGCATAACATTGTTCTCTTCTTGATCATTCATTGGGAAGAATTTGCTAAGAGACAAGGTGGTTAAACAGGTTTTTCTTTGAATCAAATATAAAATCAAGTGATGAATGCAAGCAATGGTAGTTGAAAAAGATTAACAAGCAATCTAATCCCAAAAATATAATAGAGATAGGAAACCTACTGAGATTCCTGTGTCATACCGATTACTTGGGTCCCACTTTAAGAAAAATTCATGTCAAACCTAAGCCCTCATAATTCATTGATGTTCTCCGTAATTTATTGCTATACTCGCAGTCCATCTTCTAGTCATCTATTTCATTCTTTTCTGTAGTTCTAATAGTTCAAATACAAGGTAGCAAAAAGTTGTTTCTTCTAATAGCTTAGCCAAGGTAAAAATTAGTTTGGGCACACAATTGTTTTATCGCCCTTGATTAATTTTTTATCTTTTGATTTTTATGTTTTATAACTCTACTTGATTTTCTGTTTAGAATATATGTTTGTCTAATAGAATTAGGTATCCACTTAGATTACCACCAGAGTTCCGTAGTTAATTGAAATCAATAAGTTCTCGTTTGATGATTTTTTCCTCTTTAAGGATCGGATCCTGAGGTGTTCAACAATTGTTTAGAATATATGCAGAGATAACATGTTTTGTTACTTTTGTTTATTGCTTATTATATTCAATTTGTCATGATTTTTTGATTTATTAGAAATATTAATTGTTTGAGATTGTTAACAATTGCTCCTTCATAGTTGTTCCTTCGCTTATTTTTTGAATCACATGTATATCCCCTGTTGTTTTCCCTTTGCTTATTTTTTTGAATTTGGGCATGTATATCACGTGTTGTTTACATCAAGATAGCTATTTTTCATTTTTTTGTTGGTTCTACTTGTCCATCATGATCGCTTTCTTTTGATGTCATATAGGTTCCATATAATGGATAAATCGGATGGGTAAAGATCGGGTATTACCAGAATATGCCGAGGTTGTGGCCTTCTTGAAATATGCCACGAATCATGTTTCCGGTCGGAAAGATATGGAGACACTCCTCTTTTTGATATTATGTCCGCAAGGTGTGGTGTATGAATGGTGGTAAACCACTAACGGTGGATGTAGTGAGAATACATCCGTATGTCAAGGGCATCAATCAAAAGTACACGACATGGGATTCACACGAGAAGAAACACCCTATCTTTGATAATACCAGATCACATGCTTCACATAATGCCGAGTATTCAAGATGAGTTTGGAGATTATGAAGATAATGAAGACTTCCTTATGATGCAAGAAATTTAGGGGATTGCATTGGTTCAAAGTATACATGACCAAATTTATAGAGATCCAGAATTTTGAAAAAATTAAAACAAGATGCTGAAAACCACTTTATCCCTGTCTGTGTAAATCCTGATACAAGATGTCGGATTGTCAAAGCTCTTTAACATGAAAGCAAAAGGTGCACCTGATAAGAGTTTCACAGACTGGTTGAAAGAGTTAAAAAGTATGCTCCGTGACAATGAATCGCCTACGTCTCTCTACGAGGCTAAGAAAACTCTTATGGCATTAGGTGGAATATGAAAAAATACATGCATGTCCCAATGATTGTCTCGCTACGAAGAAATACAAAGATGATAATTATTGCCGCATGCCAGTGAGTTTCAAGATGGAAACAAAAGAAGGCAACTGCCAGACACAAATAAAGGGGTTCTGAGAAAGTGTTGTGGTATTTTCCACCTGGTACCTATATTTAGAAAAATGTTTGGAAATCCGAGAGACAAACCCGACATGGCATAATCACAAAGAATTCCCAGGATGGTAAACTACGGCCATCCAAATGACTCCCAACATGGAAACAAGTCAGACAATTAGAATGAGTTTGCTCAAGAACCCCAAATTTGCGGCTAGGTCTTTCTCTTGATGGATTCAATCCAAATGAGTTCAATTGAAGTGGCAATTATAGTTGTTGGCCTTTGTCATGTTAGTGACTTATAATCTTCCACTTAGCTTGTGTATGAAAAGAAAATTCATTATGTTAACGATGTTGATATCGTAGTCCTAAACAACCCGGGAAAATGATATTGATGTCTATTTGCCCTCCTCTCTATCAAGATTTGAAGAAGTTATGGGAGGAAGGAGCTGAAGCTTACGATGCCTACAAAAAGGAGGGAAATTCACTTTGGCCAGTACTTTTATGGACGATAAGTGACTTTCCATATGGCAATCTTAGCGGTTGCCCACAAAGGAGGATATAATGCTTGTCCAATTTTGTGGTGGACCCGTACTTCTTCTATTAGGCTAAAATACTCCCCGGAGAAGAATGTTTATACCATTCATAGAAAGTTTCTTCCTAGAAAACACAAGTTTTAGAATGGAAATAGAGGCTTTTAATGGTCACTGGAGTTAGACCCTGCTCCAAAACCTTATTCTGGTGAAGAAGTATTCAGATCAGTTGAAAAAGATAGAGAATTTGTGGGGAAAAAAGTGAAAAGTAAACCAGATCTCTTTGGAAGAAGCCCATATTCTTTGAACTTGAATACCGGGAAGTACTTTGCTTAATTCTCCACCGTTTAGACGTCATGCACATAGAAAAAAATATATGTCGGGTATTGTTGGCACATTATTAACATACCCCGAAAAAAACTAAAGATGGTTATAATGCTCGTAAAGACCTTGAAGATTTGGGGATGCGTCCCGAATTGGCGCCTAAGGAAAATGGAAAAAAGCGTATCTCCCTCCTGCGTGTTTCGTTAACAACGAAAAGAAAACTTTTTGTAAAACCTTGTGTCCGAGTTGAAGGTTCCTCAAGGTTCTTGTTAAATCAAAACCGGTTTTCGATGTCTGTTTGAAGTTGTATGGTCTAAAGTCGCATGATTATCACGCACTTATGCAAGAATTTCTTCCTTTAGCTATACGATCCATTTTGCCTAAGCATGTGCGATATGCGATAATCGATTATGCTTTTTTTAAGGAAATCTCTGCACCAAAGAGGTCGATGTCAATCAAGCGAAGTACAAAATGACTTGGTTATTTACCTTATGCTTATTAGAAAATATTTTCTTAGTGTTTCTTTGATATCATGCTTCATTTAACCGTGCATCTAATTCGGAAGTTAGATTATGTGGACCCGTTTGCTACCGATGGATGTATCCTTTTGAAAGATTTATGAAGGTTCCTAAAGGATATATTCGAAACCGAATCGCGTAGAAGGTCGTATTCTTTGAGGGATATATTGTGGAAGAGGCGGTGGAGATTTGCTCCAGCACTTTAATATTGTAACAATCGGTGTTCCTACCGGTAAGAGTGTTGAAAAACACAAAGACGAAGAGGGTACAAGCCTTATTTCCCAAGGGAAGCCATTATCGACGCCTAAGCAAGTTAAAGTCAGTGACACATTGCTTTGAACCAGGCACACTAACTCATGCTAAATAACACAACAGATGTGGAGCCTTACATTGCGTAAAGAACTGTGACTATTCCACTTTGTTATACTATATTTGAAATATATTGGTTTTACCAAATAGATATTTGACAATTCATATTTCAAAGTTACACATGTCGCATTTGAGGGAAGAGTCTTTGGATAAATCAGAAGCATGGTTTGTTGAAGGAGCATAACAAAACATTCAAAAGATTGGTTAGAAAAAAAAGTAAGTACACTACTTTATCTTATTTACTTTTGCATAATGATTTTCATGGTGTCAAAACTACCTTATATGCTTTAGAACCTGTACAATATTAGCATACATATGCTGTAATAAGAAAATTCGTATTGGTTCTCTGAAATTAGTACATAACCACACGGTAGTTTACTCATCAATTTCTCAAACAATTTCGCAAATGGTTTTTAACTATTTTGTACCTATTGATCTGATTTGCAGGTCGAAGAAGAACTACCGAATCCAATTAATGACATTTCACAAGAGTTAGAATGGATAGCATGTGGCCCAAGTCACGCGTATTCAAAGTTGAAGGATATGAAGTCGGTGGTTATCGTTATAACACCGAAGACCGGGATACTAAAAGAGTTAATCAAAATAGCGGGTAAGCCTTGTTGACGAAGATAACAGTAGTTACTATGGTGTGATCCAAGAGATATGGCTTCTCGACTATCGATGGTAAGGATACCTGTGTTCAAGTGTGCATGGAGTTAATCACTGGAATAAGGAAAGACGACTTGGATTTCACACAAGTTGAACTTGAGAGGTTAGGCCATAAAAATGACCCCTTTATTATGGCTTCCCATGCCAAACAAGTGTTCTATGTACAAGACCAACTTAACCCTAAATTGTCAATCGTCAGATCAACCTCGCGGATGACACGTAGATGTGGAAGAGTTTGTAGATGAGTCTTTGGTCTTTGAGGGTAATCATATTTTCAAAACACATTTCCAGATGGATTCGTTTGACAACAATTATGAGTCTCGATCACCCTATTGCGTAACAATGATGGTGGAACTGATTGAAGACATCACGAAAGAGCGAATAAAAAAACTAAGAAAATGCGAACCAAGGAAAAGAAGATGATCCTGTGGGACGATGAGAGTTCAACAGACGATGAAAATTCAACGGATGACAGTTCAATGGCAAAGATTCAGATGCATTATGACTAATTCGCTAACCTGCTTGTGATTTTCCTAGCAGACATAATTTAATTTGTGAGCAATCATTTTATTCTCATTAACTAGCTTATTTAAATTTATCTTCAGAGTAATTAATTTGCAAGCAATCATTTTATTCTCATTAACTAGCTTATTTAAATTTATCTTCACAGTAATTAATGTCTTTGTCGATGGTTTTATACCAAGTGCTATTATGTAAGCCATTGAATTAGTTGACTCTAATAAGTATATCAATTTTAATGGTTTTAGGATATCCAGAATAACGTTTTCATCTAGTAGTAGTTGCTGAGCAAGTTGAATGTCTTGATGATTTGTAGTAGACATATTCTTCTCCATGCTGTCACAGATGAGTCATTAAGAACTTCCATCTATTGTATCAAATATGTCTTTCTCCGTAGTACCAAATACCATGATCGGTAACAAGACCGTAAACACAAGTCACTTAAGGCTCAATTGTAGAATTTTCGATGTTGTTTCGTGACCGTACTCCTCAATATTAATATACTACATTTCGTTCAAGTTTACAATTGTTGCATCGATCAAATCGCAACGAAAATTTTGACCATCGTTTATCCGCCCAATCCAATTTTCTTTACACGACAGAAAAATTATACAGGTATCCCTAAACTCCGAGTTGACAAACAACGGGTAAGCATACCACAAATACTAAAAATAACATTGATAAACATCTTTGTTCCCAGTTCTTCCGACCCGACTAGTCAATACACTATATTAGAGAAACACGAAAATACACCGACAAACCCTAAAAATTTGCCGAACCACGTTAAATTCGTTTTTCTTATTTATTTATTTTTTTCGTATTATTAACCATAATTTACATCATCATTAACAAATTAATCGTGTTCTACACCTAAAAGGTATTTTCCTAAAAACACCAACTAATGCCACTGAGTTAGCATTGGGGAACATAATTTGTCCTAGCACGTATAACACAACAATATGTCCAAGCTCAAGATAATCTCCAGTGGTTTGGATGTCCCTATTCTTCAACCCTTTTAGTATAATGTTTCAAGAAAAAAATCTTCAACCTGGGAAAATCTTATTCCGGGTTGGTTAATTTTCTGGATTCTCGCTTTCCTCTAGCATCGGTGGGGAGTAGGTGCACACCTATACGATTTGGCTCAGGTTTTTGCCGAGGCCAGTACCCTATACCTCCCTAACATTGGTACTAAAATTGGATCGCACCTATACACCTACCTCGGTTCCGGTACCATTGGTACACGTGCGCACTGTGCACGTTCCGCACTAGTCTACTTGCCCAGACAAAAAAAAAATCTAATCGTTTTACTAAGGGAACTGGAAGCATAAGGTCAGACCAAATCAAATAAATGAGAGGACAACGAGACTTCAAAAACTCAAAATGGCTGCAAAGAAAAAGATGATGGCTTTAATGCTTTGGCGGAACAAAGAAGCAATACCCAAATATTACCGCTTTTGGAATAAAATTCATCTTGGGTTTCCTTGATCAAGCATATATCTATTTTTAAATGTACACCTAAGAGTAGGACTCCATGTTAGTTAACATCAACAGGGGTATGTAATCTAATTAATAGCATCGTGTGTCTTTGGTATGAAGATGATTATGAAGAGATGCAGCTTTGGTTCAAAACCGCAAGATCCAACAACAACAAAGGGGACTCTACTAACTTAAACAACATATCAACAATCAGGTATTATTAGATGAATGTCCGTGAACAAAATAATCCAATGGCCATTATTAGTTTACTACCCCTAAATCTAATGGCTATAATTTTTAAGATCATTGGTCCGGACTAAGATCGGACCTATATAAGATTTTGTACTTGTACCTGTTTAGCCACGGTTCCTATTTTTGAACGACACTTGCACCCCTTCCTGGGCTCGATGGCAGAAAAAGGGGTACGGTTCCCACCGGTTCGGGACGATCCGGCGGTCCAGCTCGGTTAAATATGCAGGCACTCTAGTGGGAGCCAGAAAACCTAATGAAGGGGTGCAAAAATAATTTTGTAAAAATATGGGGACTTAAGTAGACTAATAAATAGGTAATTGGTGGACTAGATAATAAATACAAGGCAAAATGAAGGGTGAATATATGATTTATGAATATTTAAGGGGGTTGAAGCCGAGGTTAGTCGATCCTGGTTGTGGATCCGCCACTCGTCCAAAGATCATTTGAGTACAAGGAAAGTAGTTAATTCCATTTTCCTTTCGTCTCCACTTTAAATGGAAGTGAATCTACCTCACATGTTATTCCCATCAACATGTACAAATCTAACTGTAATCTAAAACCAACATGGTCATAATTAAAGTGTGTACCTAAAACTAAAAAATATAATTTAAATAAAAACTCACGATTGAATTGGAAAATAAAGCTTACCACATTCGAAATCCTTAGAGAAGAATGTATTTGTAGTTTTCCACCAACATTCCAATATAACTCTTTTGACTGAGTCCTGTGATTTTTAATTTTCATATGATATAAACTCTTTCAAAATATCTTAGCACGATGTGTTGAACGAGTAAGGGAATGAGATCAAACACACTATTGATCTCGAGACCATCCACCCTCTTAGTTTAGGTAAACCAACCCGCCTTACCACCGTTAGATATATCGTATATAATACACCGGACCAACTAGTTGTCTAACATTAGCGAACTCTTTTGTTTATTCTAAATCAAGACACCATCGCATATTACATATATGGATTTTCCTTTGTCTTTTCTTTTCTTTTTTTCTTTGACGGGCTGTTTGGGAATTAATTTTCAAATTAATTGCTCCAAAGATTCTCCTGGGTTTCCTCTCTCGGAGAAGGGAAAGAACATGTGTGCATAAAACTGAAGAGGATGGTTTTATTTATAAACGTAGAGCACCGACCGTGGCGATAGAGCCTTCATGAACAGCGCGAGACTAAACCGCTACTAATGGTCGAGTCTCAATTGCCAACGATTTAGTCCCTACTGTTCAATAGAGTCTCCACCGAACGACGTAGAATAAATTACTATTAGCGATTGTTCTCCAATGATTTAATCTCTACCGTTCGATAGAGACTCCTTCGCATAACGATATTACCATAGCGGCGCTGCCAGTTTGCCAAGCCACGTGGCATGGCATATGTATGGGTTAGCCACCCATTGGAACCGGCCTAAGGCTACTTCAAAGTTGTTGTATAACTTGGATAGTAAGGTCTTACAACAAAGTTACATGGGTTTCCGTGTTAAAAACAATTCATAATATTTTGGTCAAATTTACAGAAAGCAACAAAGTAAAAACTATTGATATTTCACACGACCTAACAACTGCTCCCCACTCACACGACTGTTTTTTTCCTTCTCAAACATATTTCATCTTTCTCAAGATTATCAAAACTCTATCTGAAGTTTTTCCCCCAGCTGCTCCTTGCATTTTTTTCTTAAAACATAAATCACCATTGCTCCTCTCTTCGACAAAGATCTGGTGTCTGTGGCATGTACACGGTACAATTTTATTTTATTTTTTGCATTTGTTGTCTATGAAATCAATGAAAAGTGAAAACGCATAACCATATTTGTCTAGGGTTTAACATTTTTAATTGAGATTATGAATAATGTATATTTTAAATGCAGATTTAGGGTATATGCTTTTTAGAGTGACAAATCAGTTGTTCTTCTTTACCTATTTTTGATTTAAGAAATAATCTTAACCTATGATGTTCATCAATTTTCCAGTTGTGTACAGTCTAACATATAGTGTTGGTAAATACGATTGTGCGATGTTCTATTTGGGGCGTTTATAATTGCAATTCCGTGCAGTGTTGGAGAAGATTCATTAAAATTAATTGAAAATTAATATTCAATTACTTGTACATGCTAACATTTTTTATATGGTTTTCTAGTAATGGATGATTCGTAGTCTGGTTGGAGACGATTCAGAGCCTCAGCCAGAGAACAGTGTCAAACTGTGTTGAGAAACAACGTAAGTTAATTAATTGGTCACTTTAGAATGTTAATTAGCTTGAGGAACCATATTTCTTATTCGTTTTTGTTTGTGTTAGTATGCTTATTCTTGATAAAAATGATTTGTTAATTGTAGATAAGAACACACCTCGAGGTACTACGAGGTTACCTCTTCTTGTGAGTGAGAACATATTGAAGAAGAAACCGATCCTTTGAATGACGTATGCCACTAGTAAGCGGACAAGCTAATTTGAAAAGCTACATGGGAGTTGTTACAAGGCGCAGATCCCGATAGACATCGATTGTTGGCCATATGTACCGGCTCCAAAGAAGGAACGACTATGGCAATTGATACAGGTATTTGTATGAACACATATCAAATTTGATAGACAGGCATTTGTATGAATTGATATCAAATTTGTATATGTACTATACTAATATTTCTTGTATCACTTTTTAAAACTCCAGAGATCTTGTGTTAAGAGTCGATTTGAAGTCGAATCACATTTGAAAAAAATTATTTGAGCGGATGTGGAGAAATGTGGAGAAACTTTAAGTCTAGACTCTCACGGAAAGTACCCAAGTACAAAGTTCAACCTCGAGAAACTCGAGAAACCCCCATGAGAATATCCACAAATTAAGCAACAACAAGTGGGATAGATTTGCCAAACCAGTTGAGCAACAAGTTTGGTGTGCATTATTTACTTACTTTTAGTTGTTTCCTTATCGAACTTTTTCCAGTTATCGCCTTTAATGCAAGTTTTTTTGTGTTCTAAAGGATATACATGAAAAGCAATCAGAGAAGAGATCGAAAAATATTTACAACCACCATTCAGCCGTAATGGTTACGATGGGCTAAAGGAAATACTAAGTACGTAATTGTTTTTGTTTTGTAGTCAACTTGTCATATGAAACTAGCTATATCTTGATCATTATGGATGTTCATCCATTGATTTTGAAATGTGTAGATAGAAAGGGGTGACTACACACCTAATAAAATTGATCGAGGTGTATTGTGGAAAGAAGCTCGAAAGATTTGACGGAGAATACAAAGATGAGGCGTATAAACAAAAGGGAGACGAATTGTAAGCTTTCTTACATGAAGGTGCAGTTTCTCTTAATGTTATTTCTTCTTAATTTACAAATATTTTCTATCTGTGCAGGATGAGTTTGAAAGGAGACGTAAAGATGGGACACTTGATGAAGATAGCGATATTGATGCGATAACATGGGCTTTTGGTCCTGAACATGCAGGAAAGAGTCGGGCTGCTGGAAAATACGTCACCCCAATGCCTTCTTTAGTAAACCTAGAAGTCGCTTCGTAGTCACCCAAGGAATGGTGACGAGAAGTCCTAGAGGAAAACAAGCGCTTGAAACTATCAAATCTTCGCATTAGAAAAAGAGGTTCTAGAATTTCGACAAAGTCATCTGGTAATATATAAATTTAATTTTCGGAATTTGTGTTGCCTATAGAGAAGGAAATCTCGAGTAATTCTTGTATAATGATACATTAGAAATTATCTGAGTCTTGTATTTGGTATTGACATTCTTTTCATATTTTAGTCATCTGTCGCATCTCGCCCTATTTATCTCAACCCATTTTATGCCAATCAAGTCAAGAAGTCCAAAAATTCGAAAGGTAGATATTTCCACGTTTTTCATTACTAAGCCAACTAAATTTTAAATCTAAGCCTGATTTTTTATTTCTGATTTTTTATTTCTTTTCTTTCTTTTGTTACTCTAATTTTAAATCTAAGCCAACTAAATTTCTTTTCCCGAAATCTTCTTTCGCTACAACAAGGAATTCTGAAGTTGAGAAAGCATCTCTGCCCCATCTAGCTCAAATGAACCATGTCTAGATAAATCAAGAAGTCCCAAAATTAGAAAGGTAAAGGTTACCACGTTTTTATTATTTTTGTGTTTTTTTTAATTATTTCTTTCTTTCTTACTGTATTTACTTATTTTAAAACTTTCTTTACTAATTTTCTCTTCCAAAACCCGTTATCATTACTACAAGGAGTTCGAAGTTGAGAAGGCATGCCATAGTAACTTTTGGTTTTCCCCCGCACGAAATGACGCGTACATACATCTGATTGTTTCTAATTATTCCACAGTTTGAATTAAAACTGTTTCATTGATCTCATTAGTGATTTGTTTCTTAGTTTAATTTTTAATAAAGATTATTGTTTTCAGACAATAGCTAATTCGTTATTAAAATCAATTATTCCCTAAGAGGAAGAGGATCCGGGAGTGATATGTTGCACAATTCTAAAGCGAATAAGGTAAATAAATATCCATTATCCAATACATAGTTTTGTTCAGGTTACCATAATAGTTGATAAATGGGTCTATTGATCTTACAATCGGGTTTCAATTGCCTACTGATTCTCAAAGATCTGGACTTGGGAAGGTAGTCTTTGACATATCCCATCGTTGCGTTGTAGTATTCTATTTGTTTTTTTTTCATTATTATATTGTACAAGCTAATTGGTTAATAACATATAGGGCACACCATGCAAGTTATTCACAGACTTTTGATGAGGTGGCAGCGAAATGTCTTCGACAAAGACCCCGGTGAAAAGGTACATAATGTTCCCGTTGGTGAAGACAACCTTCGTGTTCAGGTCCTGACTGGTAAGATCTTGAAGCATTAGTCCCAATACCCGTTGAAGATGAGATAGTTACCGTCACAACGATGCTAGTGGTCGTTCTGGCGTGGCCCAAAAACTTATAGTCGTTGAGAAAAAAGTATGTGGCTATTGCTACATTGTATTCTTTAACTTGTTTTATTAGTACTACTTATTTGTTTGCATTGTATTCTTTGACTTGTTTATTAGTACTACTTATTTTATATTTGTACTAATGAATTTTATTCTAAGGTGAAAATAGAGCATCTTCTTCTGTTCCTTGAGAAATTTTTGCATGAAGTAACTTGCCATTTAAAAAAATTAGGGGGGACTTTTGCTACAATAGAGGCGAATGTTTTGGATTTAAACCCGGTGATTCCGTAAATATTGCAGCATGAGATATTGAGAGTATTTGCAAACAAATCAGGCATCCTGTTACCAATGTTGTTATATATATCGGGTAATGGTAGATGTTGTCCTCATATGCAAGACTATACTCAACATTTTAGTTATCATAAATAAAGTCTTATAGCTTCACATGGCTTGTTTTTAGTATTTGCATCAAAAAGTTCTCTCAATAGAAATCAAAACAAATTTGCCTTTATGGATCCTACTACCGAATCGCAAGTGCATACGGTTCTTCAAAATTGACTCAAATCATTTGATAGTACGATGGACATAACAAATGCGTAACTTGTTTTCGTACCCTATGTGAAGAAGTAAGTATTGGCTTTTGTTGTATGTTTTAGTAGTAAGATTTAGCACACTTATATTTGGTTTGAGAATGCCCTCTCTTTTCATCTGTTGAAGAAGAGGATGTCCGAGTTGTTTCAGGTGGTGGTTTTTAGCTCTTTACCCATATGTTTTATATAAATCCAACAAATAATTTCTTTAGTTTGGAAAAGTTCTCATGGTTGATGTAGGAAAATGAATTATGAAGCCCTAGTATTTTCTTGGTTATTGCAAGACAATATTAACTTTGGTTGTTTTGTACATTACACCCATCATTGGGTCTTAATGGTTGTAAATTTGAGTAATCAAAGGGTATGGTGTTTGATTCGCAAGGGGGGAACCAAGACAAAGAAATCGATAAAATCATGCGAAAGTCGGTTTAGATTTCTCTGTTCATATTAATTATGTATTCTCATTAAGTATCTTCATATTTACTTAAACTTATTGTCATCCAGGGTTGTGGAAGGATGCCTTAAAAGAAGACATTCGAGTGGTTCTACTGTGTTTGGTTTCCCACAAGTAAGTGCACTAACCTAGTTCTGATGATAAATTGTGAAATTTGACATTATTAACCCACATATATGTTGCCTGAATATGTAGCATATCCCGCAACATAAAAACAATTGGGAATCTGGATTTTATGCAATGCGATTCATGAAAGAAATCATAGAAGGGAAGCTAAAACTGAATAGTACAGTAATGGTTAGTACACACTGTACACTTTTGAAGTTTTCTTGTTTTCCATCAGATTTTCATCTTCTTAAAGTTGTTGATTTTCAAACTTATCTGTGAAGGCTTTATGTAAAGTAAGTTTTTCTCAAATGCTAAAATGAAACTGCCTTCGGCCAGAACTTTATATGATTGTTATACTTCAAATGCAATATCGCCTGGTTGATTTCGGTCCTTTCTGCAGAGGAAGTCCGAGTACGATGAAGAAGATATCACGAAGTACGAAGAGAATGGGTGAACCATGTGCTACCATTATTGGTGACATGAATTGGCAGGAGTAGATTTCAATCAACACTGAACGAAAAATGGAAGTGGTTTCCAATTTCACTGTTTTTTTTTTTTTTTGGTAGTACGAAGAATACTTATGAATCTTTTGAATTATGTAGTACACTTGTTCTTATTGGTTTCAACTTACTAGTTCTGTACTATCTCTTAAACAGTTTATTGAGTTTGATGACAATGTTAAGAATCATTTTCAATTAATTGTGTTTTAAGTGAATGCTAAAAATCTTTCCATAATCATCTTGATATTTACATTACAGGACACAAAGTACTCCTATAGTTCTGGTACAAGAAACTAAGTTCTCTACGACAGTTTTATTTAGAAAGTGTTACAATTACTCGCTAACAGTGACAGGTTTTAAGAAAAAAGTGTTACTTAAGAATAAGAAACTAAGTTTATGATGGCAGTTCTATCTAGAATATGTTACGGTAACTTGTTACTCATGACAGGTTTATGAACAAACTGTTACTTTAGTTTAAGAAATTGAGTTTTAAATGACTGTTTTAATAAGAAAATGTTGCCGTAAGTAATCAACAATGACAGGTTTTTGAAAGAAGTGTCACCCTAGTACTAGAAATCTGAATTTCCAATGACAGTTTTGTTTATAAAATGTTACCATAAAACGTCAACGACGACAGTTTTATAGAAAAACTGTCATCTTATAGTAATGATACCGTAACAGTTTCTTAAAGACCTTTTGTAACAGAGCCTTTGAAGACAGTGCAAAAAAATTCTAAAACTGTCATATAAACATTACGGTGACAGTTTTAAACTGTCACCTAAGCCTATTTTTGTACTAGTGTCTGAGCTCTAAGAAATTCTCATTTTCAGAAATAATGATAATGGGCTCAAAGAGACAAACATCCCCTTCATTTAAACTTTTTCTTTTTCATGAAACCAGGCCAACCTTTCTCAAAAGAAACACTAGAACGGGTTGCATGCCGATTGCGAAATGATAATTTCCCTTGTCCTCAAATTTTCATCCCCAAGTATTATGCTATACCTTTGCTTCTAAGGAATGTACCGTCTTTGCTACATTTGTCCCTTTTTCCATCAGAAAACCAGAGATTTTGTCTCATATCTTCTTCAATGTTACTTTGCCAAACGTATGGTCTTACTTCTTCAACGCGCTGGCAAAATATATAACCCTCCCCCTTCAACTATCAACCTCATATCTAACTGGGCTTCTACCAATCTCTTTGGCACTGCAAAGGAGCTGCGGAGCAGACTTTATGCCGCTATTCTATGGTCTCTTTGGCTGGAAAGAAACGAAAGACATTTCA
Source organism: Papaver armeniacum (assembly GCA_023531295.1). NCBI lineage: Eukaryota > Viridiplantae > Streptophyta > Magnoliopsida > Ranunculales > Papaveraceae > Papaver > Papaver armeniacum. The sequence goes on along the minus strand of JAJJWW010006033.1, from coordinate 6,300 downwards.
ACAAAAAGGAAAAAAGCATCGCGGCAATTACTATAGAAGTTAAGCTTAAAGTCTTATCCTGGTCGATTTCTAAGGCTTTCATGCAAATGTTAGTGTAGATGATGTTATTTGCAATTGGAAGTCGAAATTTTTCGACGTCCTTAGTTCTTTTTTGGTTGGTTCCGTGTCCTCTATGGACTCCTCTTTAGCTCTTGCTAGTTTTCTGTTTGTATGTGTTGATTGGGACCCTTTTTTTTTTGTTGGGTAATCCTTTCATGAATTCCTTTTTTTACCGACCAAGAAAAAGTACTGTCTTGTGAAACATTCAGGGAATAACTACAATAACCTAACCAAGAAACTCATATGATTATCCCATGAATAATGAAGGCACGCGGAAATCCTATTCATGAATCAAAGAATAACAGAAATGCTCACCTGCCAGCGCTTCAAGCAAAATCTTCATCTTCTTTGGTTTTGATCTCTTTTCGACATTTCACTAGATCTCTATCAAACACAGTCACCAAGCATATGCTTATAAAACGATCATAAAAAGGTGAAAAACTTACTGTTCTTGTTGTCATGGGGCTGATTGATTGCTGGTAGGCTGCTTCTTTTCTTAGTATATTCTTCTTCGTCTCCGTGTCTACATGATCCAAGAGTGGTGGTGGTGCATCATCTTTCTCACAATTACTACTATCAAATACTATAACATCAAAAACCATGTTACTTTCATATCTAAACACAACAAAATCTCCACGTCATAGATTATGTGCTCGAAAAAAATTAGTCCGTCCATCTTCGAATGTTGAACACCCTTTTTACTTCACAACCCATTACTTCTTAATGTTGCCTCTTCATCTCTTATCCATAATTATTCTCTTATCCATGTGAAGTTAACAATCGTGACGGCAAGAGTTTGAATGATGGCGAGATGTTTGTCTCTTTGAGCTAATGGGCACATCTGAAAATGAGGGTTTCATAGAGTTCAAAGCATGAAACCATGCCAACCTTTCGTTGGGATCGGACAATTTGTTTACAACACAGTAACGGTAAATGCAAGTCTTAAAGTAGATTGCACATTTGTACTACAATTTTACGTTTTCTCTGAGTAAACCTTCGTATGGGAAATGTCTCTGTAAATTTAACATTCGATTAATCATTATTAATCGTAACTAAATAGTAAATGAATACTTATAAAATTCTGTAATGGTGGCTCCGTTATATAGAACTCTAATTTATCATAAAAGAGTTATTTACGATCGTTAACAAGCAGAGTTCAACTTAAGCTACGTGAATATTCTCCATTTATATAATGAACATTATAACATAACTTATAATCACATAACTAGGATTACTAGCAAAACTTCAGTTTAACCAATCAGTTTGTTGGCAATACGAAATAGCTAGGCACCGAGAAAATATGTATATTTATGCATAATAATAAAATTATTTATTATTTCTTTCTGTCAACTAAATTGAAAACAATTTTTTGTTTACAAATCTTTATAGAATCCAACACAATAAGTGCATCACAAAATTTCATTCACCATTTAATACTTTCATGAAAACTTTTCTAACTACAGAAATAGCATATCCGTACAAATGTAGACAGTTTTTAATGGGATACAGAGATATTAACACTCTTAATTAGCATTAACAGTCAGAGATACAACTAATTCTGCCGGTTAGTGATATACATGAACCTTGTCCTTTAGTTGGATTGCTTGCCATAGTTGATGATGGAGAGATTTCATTTCTCCTAATTATTAGTAAAAATTTTACTTTAGTATAGAGATATTGATATAGGGTTTGTTTGTGCAGAAAACTAGCAGTATGAATACCCTCCATTTGACGTCTACAAGAACCATATTACTCTCTCCTTATTTTTGCTACAATGCGACATTTGCATTAACCGGAGTGGCTGCAAGTTTTTTTGGTTGGGTAGAGAAGAGTTTTGTGTGAGAACTTGATACCAAAATTGTCTCCGTGCATCAAAATATTATTCAGGTCCATGATTAGAACATATTTTAGAATAGAAAAGCATACAGTGATTCACAATATACCAATTTTCTGGCAAGAACGAAATCAGAAAGAGTTGATTTTGTTTTACTCAATAACGAATAGATTTTATTGAAAATTCATACCCAACCCACATCTTAAAATCCATGAAACGAAAAAGTAAAATTGCTTTGTTTACAAAGCAAAAACGTACTCTCCATTACCCTAGAAATTAAAACTTAAAAAAAATAGAACAATGAAAGAACTTAGGCCTTTCACCACGAATACGCCTTGCTAATTGAATATCCTTCGGCGTAATTGTTACTCTCTTGGCGTGACCACACAAGTTGGTATCCTCGAACAATCCAACCAAATAAGCTTCAGCAGCCTCTGAAGTGCAAGGACGGCATGACTCTGGAATCGTAGATCTGTTATGAAATTCTGAAGTTATTTCTGAACTAATCTCTGGAAAGGCAACTTCCCGATCAAAAGGTCGTTACCCTTCTGGTATTTCCTGATCTCACGAAGAGCAACAGTTCCACGACGATATAACGATGTGGCCTCTTAACCTCCCGGTTTTTGTTCCTGGATTTCCTTGCAACCCTGGTGGAGAGTTGCTTCCTTGGAGCTTTACCTCCCGTAGACTTACGAGCGGTCTCGCTTACTACGAATATGAGGATGAAAGGAAAAATAGATCTGAGAATTTGGAAACGGAAAGGGAGAGAAGGAAACCTAGGGTTTCTAATCTTTTGTGGATGATAGAGGTGGTGGTACTTGTGGGTATTTATAATAGTTCGTAGTTTTAGAAATATACCACCGTGGCATAGGTATTTATAATACTTTCCTCTCATTGGTTGGTTTATATTCGTACGAATTGGTGAGTATTTGTGTTTTTCTACCCGTAAAAAAAGAGTACTTTTGTCTTGTTTCTTTTGGTTACCACTTGTATAGTAGGTAACTCGTGCTGGCACAGGGTCTGGTGATAATTGTGGATTGGAGTGGCGCGGCGCGAGACGTATCAAAATATTTTTGAAAAAAAATCTTTATTAGTATGATCAATTTAAATGGATAGGAAATTTGATACCTTTTCATAATTCAATATAAGGATTTATTTTTTTTAACCAGTGAGAGTTGCCGATTGGCCCGCACCCGTTATCTAGATGCATTAGAACAGTTTCAAAAAGATTCCTGACTTGTCCGATTATTTTTAATGGATAGATAAATTTGTTACCATTTGGCAATCAAATTATCTTTTAGCAATTAAACTATAATGTATGTATAATTTAATAAAAAAGGTAATGTAGGATTGGAGAGAGAGCAGAGCACACGCGAAGAAGCTAAAAAACTAAGTTTACATTGATAATCGGGTTTACGTGCACAATTCTTATGGCTCAATAGCCTACTTATACTCTCACAAACTTGACGATCACTCAAAGCACTTTCCTAATAAAATGAACTCTAAATAAAGCACACATTCCTAACATAAACCAAACTCTAAATAAAACTGTTTCTAGAACTCTCTAGAACCAAAATGACTTTCCTAACTTCACCCACTATCTTGGTTTAACTTCCAACATCCTCCCTTAAACCAAGATATCATTCAACAAGAATTCCGTAACCCTCTTCTACTCTCGGCTTCTTCCATTGATCCCACGTTAGCACGTCCTTGTCTTTTCTCATTTTTTATTCCTATTCTTCCATTGATAATCGTTAACAGGTTCTTGTCTTTTCTCATATTGAAAGAAACCACCAACAAACCCTTACTCCTTGATACTCAATTATAGCTTATCCCACTTTCATGATTCCACCGGAATTCCGTCATTATTATCCAATCAACAAACTCAATTCACAAACCTCAAGACCATCCGTAACTCATTAAAAAACCAAACTACTTTTACTTAACAACAATCATCAAACATCACAAACTTCTTTTCACATTCTTCTTCATCGCAGCGGAACATCATCCTTAACAAGCTAGAAACACCTTGTTGTGCTCTATTCAACTTGCTAACCAAACACAAAACCAAATTCACCGAGTATTGTAGCTCACCTTCAACTTTCTTCACTGAGCATTGTAGCTCATCTTCTACTTTCTTCATTGAGCATTGTAGCTCAACCTCATCTCTTATTTACCCACTTCACTCGCAGGGATTTCCACACGGACCATTATAGCTCTATCTCACTTCTCAAATTCCACACGAATTCCTTCTACTTTTCTTCGAAATCCCCACACCGAGATTGCCTCACTTTTCACGATCACACCCCTTGTGACGTTTTCTTCTTTCACTCTCATCACCTCCCGGTGATTACTTCTCTTTTCTTTCTTCACAACATTCATATTGTTTCTTTTCTTGTTCCAGGTTATGTTATTGTTGCTAAACCTTCATACTTTTTGATTTTCAAGATTCTCTCACAATCTTTCTATTGTTAAGCACGCCCATAAGCTATAACCTATCTTTACAAAGTCACACACTTTTTAGGATTTCCAAGTTTCTACCACAAACTCTTCAACCACCTTTGTTTCAACATGTTTGAGCTTAAACTCCTAACAATCCATACTCCCTAAGCTCAAACATAACCATCTAACATTCCTTTGTCATTCTAAGTCTCTCAATCAACTCAACACCATCAAAAATTACCGATCCTTCTCTCGACCGTAATACCAACTGTTTTTTTTTTTTTTTTGATTTCGAATCCATAACCTAAACCTTCGAAATAACCACTCACCCAAAGCTTCTTCTAAAAATAAACCAATGCTCGCCACAAAGAATCCTTGTTCTTTGCAAACTACCTTTCACAACTTTAAACGCCTCTGCCACCAAACTCGTCACACTTTTTCACTATTATACCACTTTCCCTCAAGCCGCGAATCGGTGACACTTTCTTCGTTACGCATCTCGTAATTGCTCCCAAAGAATCGTGACACACCTATACTATTACTATCTTCCAACAGTACTTATGTCCAACCGTGACATCACTTTTAGTAATGCTTCGTATCTTCAAAGATAACCAATCACATTCTTTTTTTACAAAACTCACGGTTACTTTCCCTGACTTCCTTACCATCAAAGCACCAAAAAATCACCGTGAATAATGGCATTCAAGTTCTTCTCTGTCTTAACCATTCACCACATTCTCCGATCACTCATAACTCACCATGAATAATGGCATCTCGAGTTCTTTTTGTCTTAACCATTTCACAAACATTCGATCATCCATAACTCACCGTGAATAATGGCATCTCGAGTTATTCTGTCTTAACCATTCACAAGACGGATCATCCATAACACAACTTCATCAATTCTTAATTCACCAACTCACAGACTCGAAGACAATTTTTCCTGTCTGTGTAGCAAAGCAGACAACAATGAATCATCATCATCTATGCCGTCTATCACCGATCGCAACAACTTTTGTTATCTCAACTTCATACCGAGCCACCACAATCAAGTTCATCTCAAAGAGTCCAATACGATCTTCATTAAACTCCTGAACTTCAACCACAAGAATCCATCTTTATTGTCTCTCGTAGAATTCAAAGATCATCAAATCGAAACCCAAATTGACAAACCCTAATTCTATCTCAACATCTCTTCATTCATCTTACATTAGAATGCTTCTCTTGACTCTTGAATCGATCTCGGCCAAACCTCACAAATATCCTATGTCAAACTTGTTGAAACGATTACTAAAAATAATTTTTAAGGTTTTAATAAAATTATAATTTCTTTATTTTTTTTTTTGTGAATGAAAAATTTATTAGTCCCACATTGTGGAGTTTCACGTTTTAATTGTTTTAAGAGACTATATAAGCATTTTAGTCCCACATCTAAGAGATTTTCTTCTTAAGTTGTATTTTTCAATTATATAAACAAATTCACAACATTTGTAAAATCTAAGGGAAAGGGGTTGCTCTATATTTTAGAGGAATTCCTAAGGAAAAATATTTTATAGCGCTCTTAAGCGTTCGCGATTTTCCTTAACGGTTTTTTCTGGAATTTACAAGCTCAAGTTGAGCATCTACTACATATGCTATTAGTAGGTAGGGTGTTTTATCCACTGAGATAGCCGTCACATGAGGGATATAGCATCACTCTTGAGTGTAGCCGGGTGGTAATGTATTAAGGGCAATGTAGCAAGACACGTGACTCACTCTGTTTTCCAAGTTTTTCCTTGTTGTTGTCGCCATTGAGATCCTGGGAGTCAACATCTGTTAAATCTATCACTTCATTATAAAGGAGATAAGTATCAATAACTTTTTTCTAATTTGTAGTGTGGGTAAAGGTAAACACTATCAAAGAATTTCATTCTCTATCCCTTCCC
>JAJJWW010006032.1:0-62346 GCA_023531295.1 Papaver armeniacum | reverse complement strand
CGCTCTTCTTCGTTTCTTTCGTTAATTCGCACGCCATTATATCGGTTGTTCTCTCTTCTTGGTTGCCTCTCGGCTCTCATCATCGCACCCTCTCATACTCTTCATTAATATTTATTGGTACGATTTTGTTCCCTTCTCTCTCGCGGTTGTCATGATTGTGCAATGGGATTGCTTCTTCCCGTCTCTTGATTTTCCATTTCTTCTCTTAGCCTTTCTCTCTGCAAAGCTAATCGCACATTTCAATGTAGTGTCTCTCCAATGTCATCCTCGATCTCTCGGTTTCTTCTCGGTTCTTCTCTCCGTCTGAGTGTTCTCCCTTGGCCAGCTGGGTTATTCGGTTCTTGGAGTGGCATGTTTCCTTGATTTTTCTATTCCGCTCATTTTGAAGATTTTGGTTGAAGAATATAACGATCTTCTATTTCCCCTCTTCTCTCGCCATGCTCTATATTCGGATTTTGTGTTTCTTCATTGGTGCTTTACATTGGTAAAACTCTTAACTGCTTTCTTATATTCGACCTTGAACTTGATCTCACTCTGCTTCTAGATCTCCTATTTTTGCAACCTCATGTTTTCCATCCTCAATTCATGGTTACTTGTCTTACATCAAGTTTGCTCGTTCCTGCGCCTCTAGCCGTCTCTCCTCGTGTATTGTTTGTCTCAATCTTTCTAATCTTTGCGATTTCTTCGTTAGATTCATTTCTCCATTTCATTTCTTGCTCTCCTCTCCTTGTCCATTGTTCTGGCTGCTTGCTCCTCTTCTCTCTGTCTTGAATCGGATCTCCAAGTATGTACACTTACTCTATCATAATCCTCGGCCGTGTTAGCGCTACGGGAAGTGGTGGCTGATTTTGATCTTCTCCATCATTTCTCCTATTCATCCTTGATGATTCTCCTGTTTCATTTCCTCCTTTCTCCGGCCAAGTCTCCCCTTCTTCTTACAATCGTTGGTTGCCCTTGTACATTTCTTCTTCTAGCCATTTTTCTTTTCAATGAATTTTTGAGTATCTTCTCCAAATCCTTCTTACATTAATCCAAATTCCTTCCAATTTCTACGTTCAATCTACGCCGTCACATTTTTACGCGCATATGTAGTAGCGAGTTTCCCAGTCACCCCTTACCGATTTTGTAATTAATCCATTAGAAGATGTAAGATCAAGAACATTTATTGATTGAATTCATAAAGTGTTTACACGGGGAAAATAGAATTACACTTAGAAGTTAAGCGCTCTTAAACTTTCTCTCTCCTAATGACTTGCCTAACAATTCTAAAAAGCTCCCCTACAACGGACTCACTCGACCCTTTATATAGAGGTAATACAGAACCAAAACCTAACACTTGTATAACTACCAAAAATTCATCACAAAAGTAATGCAATTACCTCCCAAAACTTAATATTTAACCCGCGGTATAGAAAATATGTGTGACCATCAACTCTAAGGTCCGAAAGGAATAATAAATCTTTGAATGAGAGAATTATACTGGGAGAACTATAACTAGGCGAAAATGAAAGAAGTAATTAAAACTTTGAGTTATGGTTGGATACAAGAAACCAAAACCTCGACCGTAACTTGTTTACAGTTGAATTCAAAAAACAAAAACCCAACCGTAACTGGTTTATAATTGGGTTTTCCCCAATTTTAACTAGGAGTTCATCATCACCTAACCGTGAATCGATCTTACGGTTGGCTACAAAGGAAGTACCCAACTATAAATCGCTCTGAAAATAAAAAAAAATCCAATCTTTTTACATACCTTCACCAATTTTGGCTAAGTTGAAGGTATACATGATTATTTTTAGCCGTTGATTTCTCCACTTTGGGTGAATCAAAATCTAGGGTTTTGAAAATAAATCTCCAAAAAAAGAAAACAAAAAAAGAATTCCCTCTACTTTTTCTTCCCACGGAAACTAATACTTAATTTGATTTAGTTTTTTTACTAAGCATAAAAAAAAATCATTAGTCTAATTAGATTACCACTAATTAAATAGGGTTAGTTTAGCCATTATAATAATATTTTGGATAAGGGGCTTTTGAAATTACTAACTGGTGACCCTATTTTGTCTTATTATGCAAGCCCCTCTATTGGATTCAGCATCCCTTGTATGAGATTTCTTAAACTGTTGGACCTAACCAACTCAGTTCGGAAGTATTATATAACCTAAATCTGGAACTATATACTTAAATAATTATATCGCGAATACTGAACTACTGTACTGTTGGACTTTGCAAAATTATGGTTCTTTGAGTAGCTATTATGAACTGGGTCGAGTACTGGAGACAATGATGCATGCCGCAATAATCTTTATTGCATGTTTTATATCTTTCATCCTTGCAGATTTTAGAGTCCTATTAATTTGGGATAAAATGTCACGAAGAGTTTGGATTGATAAATCCATATGAAACCAATTTCAACATACTATAAACATGGGTGAAACCATATACATCACATATTAAACCTGGATGATTCTAGTATAAAAATGGATGAAACCATGAACATCATATAAAAAACCTAGATAAAACCAATTTCATCCTACTGGAAACATGGATGGAAATATGTACATTACATGTTAAATATGGATAAAACCATGTATATCATATGTGAAACCTTGATGAAATGCATTCCAGTTTAACTGATTTCATCTTAGTATAAACACGGATGAGAAAAAATCAACAAACTCGAAGTAATTCTATCTTAGTTTAAGCCCGGATGCAACCAGTTTCATCTAGCAACTTTTATACGATAAAAAAACTTTTGAATTTAGACAATGGACTAGCATATGACCCATGCCGTAACGGCCCGGGCTTTGGGGGCGGTTACCATTTTGTGCGATCACATGTGTCTTTTATATTAGCGATTTGATGCAAAAAATAAGCTTCATTTTTTTCCCCTAGCACTCCACCATTAACATGATCTAAGTTGAGAATATCCAATTATGCGCATACTTTCAAAAAAAAAAAGTGATACGATATCTCGTTTTCCTAGAACTTGTCCTACAATATATATTTTTCTTCAACATTGGAATTAAAAGGATATTTATCAACCATCTAAATGAGGATCACCATGTCACAATTTCGGTTACAATTCATGCAGTGTGTACCATGTATTTGTTCATGAGAGGTCTTTTCCTTTCACATTACATAGGTTTGGGAAGGTAAACATATGATCACAGGCTCTATGAGTCTATAGTTTTTTGTCGTTGATAATAGATGGATCATCAATATTTGGTAGTGGGTGGTGAATGTTACCAAAGTACACACAACGTGGTGAATGTTACCAAAGTACCCACAACAGTTGCATAAAATGAATTTTTGGGCACTCCAAACCCCAAAGTTCTCTCTCGAATATATCTTGTTTTGTAGATCTACTAAACTCTTTCCAAAAATATAAGTTTCATAAAAATTTGACTTATATTTTGGAAGTTATGATTTTTTTTCGTGATTGATTTTAAGTTCAAGAGAGAAATGGATAAAAAGAATAAATAAATAAATAAATAAAAACGAAAGGTATAATTAACTATTAGTTTTAGTGTCAGTTTCACCCAAATCATAACTTTTACTTGTCCTCTAGAGCCAACTTTTTGGTATTTTCTGTCCATTTCACCCATTTTTTCTTTATTTTACTATTCACGAACTGAAAAGGCGAGGGTACCCAAATATACCTCAAGCTAAAACTTTTCCTACCTATAAGTCCTTTCTCTGAAAGTGATTGTCTATGGACTGAGTCGAGACAATACAACTAATCGGTTCACACTTCGTGTGATCGTCTATGGATACGAGATCGAGACAATACAACAACGAAGTATATTTACTTGATAAGAGGTTCGGACTTAACCAAACATAATAGGATTAATATCAAGTAAAATAGGAATTAACTTTTGTGTATTTTACTTCTAATTATAATATAAACAATTATAATTACGGAAATAGAAAAGTAAAAGACACAACAAGATTTTGTTAACGAGGAAACCGCAAATGCAAAAAAACCCCGGGACCTTGTCCAGAATTGAATACTCTCAGGATTAAGCCGCTATACAAAATCAAACCAACTTCGTATAGTTGAGACCAAACAACTAAACCTATAGTTCACCTAGTTCCGTCTGTATTCCCACGCCTCCAACTTATGAATAAGTCACGTACTTGGAACAATTCCTTTGGTTCGCATTCCAAACAGTAAAGGAACAACAAATCTGTTTGCTAGCAACTCTCTTCAACCAAGTGATGTGAGTTCGACAAAGGCTCTTCTGTTTATCTCAATAAACTCCTTCGTCGGGTTCTTAGATCTATCTTATTCTCAACTACCAAAGGTAATTGTTAAGATTTTGCAATCAATACTTTTAATCACAAAGAATTGTATTGATGTCGATCTACACAATTAATCAATCTAATCTACCACAAGGATAAACCGATTATAGTTGGATCCTCTATACCGAAACAAGTATTGTGCACACCGAAGATTATGAACCCCAAATCAGAAATCTTCAATATCTTCTTTGTCTTCAAATCTTCTTAGATCTTCAATAAACGCCTGTACACAACAACTTGAATATCTTGTGATCAATCACGTACAGAACGGAGTCTGTCAACAATGGATTATCACAAGACGTTTTTAGATCTACAAACAGTCTAAAGATCACTATCGAAACTTCGATCTAGTTTGAGTGAATCTTATATCAGAAGAGAAGATTCTCAAGCATAAACAAACTAGGTGCAATCAAAATTCAACCACCGTTAGTCAATCAAATCAATCGAAAACACAAGATAAACCGCAATTATCTAGTTTCCCACCAACGGTACTAATAGAGCATCTCAATCCCAAAGAAGATTTTAAACTGAGCGGCCGTAAGGGATTTCGCCTAATTAGGTTACTCTCCTCTCCGAATAAGCGGCTTCACCAGTAACAACACGACCGAGGAAGTTTGCTGTCACGAAGGATTAGTTTGCTAGAAATGCAAACTTCAAGTATTTATAGACAAGGAAGTTTGAACACCAAGGAATTTCCAAAACCGAAAATATTCTCAAGATATGCAATATATTCCAAATTCGGTTTCCATAATTCCCGAAATGCTCATTCCAAAATATTGACCGAAAATCGAAAATCTCTTTGCACATTACTAATTCTCATTTTTCTAAAATAAAATTAAAAACCTTAAATAAAATATTCTTAACTTATTTATGGAAAATCTTCAAGATAAATGTCTAGTAAATGCACATTACTAATTCTCATTTTTCTAAAATAAAATTAAAAACCTTAAATAAAATATTCTTAACTTATTTATGTTTGATCGATCTTTTTCACCTAAACTTAAGGAAAATTTGGAATAAAGATTCTCTTCCTTTAGCTATTAAGGAATAACTTTGAACAATTAAAGATAAGTGTTACTGCACATGTTCAAAGTATGTCGACATCCTTACTCTGTAAGTCCTCTTTCATACTTACAATCTTGAAACCGATTTTCCACACTTCCAAACAAGTTTAGAATTGGTTCATATGACTTTCAAGAACTATGTGATTGATCAAGAACACTCAATCACCAATCATGGGTTTAACGGTTTTACCAAAACAAGTTTCGGTTCTACCTCCATGTGAGTATTGCGCATAGTCACACAAGCTTTCCAAAATTCGGTTGACTAGGTACTAGGATCGGTTCCCCACATATATATGGTATCTAACTTGAATGTGTTGCACATGTCCATAGGATCGGTTCCCCTAATCTGCTAAAACATGCTGCACCTCATACAAGGATCGATTCCCCTTTGTGATGTGTTGCACCTCTTACTAGGATCGGTTCCCCTTTACCCAGAGTCGGTCTTACACAAAATCACAAACTCGATCATACCATCTCAGGTGATTATTTAAGATCGGTTTCACTAATAAAAGTCATACCAATACAAAAGTCAGGTCTTTGTGAATAGTTTTACTAAGAACACAAACAAGTCATGAGCGGTTATACTAATCACACATATTGGTTGTTCACAAGATATGCAATGAATAACAATACCAATAACGCCTGGCGATTTCCTTTTTGATTCACAAAACAAGTTCATGAATTTACTCCCTTAAAACACATGTAAAATAATTGTTTCCTAGGATGAAATCCTCACCTCTTACCCATACATAATCACAATAGCATTTAAACGATTATGTCGATGTCTTATCTACAAAGTTTAATGGTTAAGCAATAAACCTCGTATTGTATTCCTTAATAATATGTCTAACTAGAGTGTTCATGCTTCACAGTTTTGTTTTCAATATGCACGACTTGAAAGATACGTTAGGGAATGAAAAAGTTCAAGTCAAATATCACTAACCTCAAGTGGAAGGATAATGTTGTCGTTGTAGCTTCTTACTTCTTCACTTCTTCAAGTCTTCGCAATACTTGTAATGGCTATACTTTCAAGCTAACCTATACGAAGTTGACACTAGTACATAATCAAGCGACTCTTTAAATGAGTTTTGATTCACTAAAATATGACAACCAAACTTGACATACCAACGCTTGGTGGGTTCAACCGAGCAATGCTCTAACAACGAACATATGTTACTTCAGTGAAAGTACAACCGCCACACCAATTTTCGGTTGGTCACTCTCAAGATTCATCAGAAAGAGATATCAGTTATATACTTAAGTTTCCACCAATTACTACCTATTCATCGCGGTTTGTCGAAAATAAACCGTACTGAAATTTTTATAAATTCTACTCGAATTATTAAAATGGACTCTAAATAAGAGTTTTTCTCTTCTTTTTTTTTTAAAAATAAATAAAAGATAATACATGAAACATATACATTGATATTTGTACATAAAATAACTATGAAAAAGTACCACATTTTTAAGATTGATTTTGGATTTCTTCAATGTAAATTCATCAAAATCTGGAAAGTATAATATATTATTAAGTAGTCATCCTAGCCTACGGCTGGGACTCAACCTTTTTGAGGTAACTGGCTTTTAGGTTAGCCAGATCTACATACAAGGATTTCTTCGATGTGAATTCATCAAAATCTGGAAATTATTTCCTACTATAGGGGAAATAATCGTTTGGTCCTTTTTTAGGTGGTTCCAAGTCTGTTTGGTCCTTTGGGAAAACGCGTTTTCTGTTTGGTCCATAATTATTTGAAAATATAAAACGGACAAAAATACCCTTCCATGTTAATTCCTACTTATTTTCATACATGAGTTCATTCTGTTTGATGAACTTCAGAGTTCATTCTTTCAAATGAACACCTAATAAAACCAAACTAAATCACATATGAAAACAGAGTTCATTTTGTAAAATGAACACAATGCAAAACTTCATTATTATGACAAAAAAACAGAGTTCATTCTTTCTAATAAACACACAACAAGAACAACCCAAATTTAAACTAAAATAGAGTTCATTCTTTAAAATAAACACATAACAAAAATTTCGTTATTATGAATAAAAAACAGAGTTCATTCTTTCAAATGAACACCTAATAAAAACCTATATAAAACAGAGTTCATTCTTTCAAATGAACACCTAATAAAACCTATGTGAAAAACAAAGTTCATTCTTTCAAATGAACACCTAATAAACCTATATGAAAACAGAGTTCATTCTTTCAAATGAACACCTAATAAACCTATATGAAAACAGAGTTCATTCTTTCAAATGAACACCTAATAAAAACCTATATCAACACAGAGTTCATTCTAATCAATGAACTTCATCAAATTCATTGTCTTCATCATCTTCGCCATAATCTTCAACAACAACAACATCAAACAGAGAAAAAAAAAACACAAATCTTCATCGTCTTCATCATCTTTATATCATCTCCGTCGTTTACAACAGCAGCAACATCATCGTCATCTTCGTTATCAATCTTCATCTTCTTTGACATCAGCAGAAAAAAAATTAAAATCAAAAAAATCTTCAAATCAATCTTCGTAAATCTCCGTAATCAAATCAATCTTCGAATTTATCTTCGTAATGTCTGTAAATTAATCTTCAAGGTCATTGTAAATCAACCTTCGAATCTCTGTAAACAATTGCAACAACAGAAAAAAAAATAAAAACCCTAGAAAAATTGCCGCAACAGAGAAGAAAGGGAAAACCGAGAGGAGAGAGAAAGTAGATCTGAAAAATGATTTTTTCTCTCTTATCAATTGAGTATATATATTATAGAACCCACAATTGGGGGATATGAAAACTAATTGGGGGATATGAATTACTTCCCCCAACCAATAGTGTCTGCTAAGGGGTGTTTTTGGGGGGCAAAAATACTAAAGTACCCTTCCCTCAAAATAAAAATCAAAAAACTTAAAATCAAAAAACAAAATCATATCCCCCATTTCCATCTCCACTTCTTATTAATCTCTTTTAGGGTTAAAGCTTTGAAACCCAAATGTTCCCCATTCCCTTTCAAATTCTAAATTTTCCCCACTCCCTTTCAAATTCTCTTCTCCTTCTCTGCCGGCTCCTCATTTTGAAAACGATTTACTTTTTTTCACATTCGGAAGTGATGAAGACCACGCCGGAAGTGATGAAGACCACGCCGGAAGTGATGAAGACCACGCCGGAAGTGATGAAGACCACGCCGGAAGTGATGAAGACCATGTCGGAAGTGATGAAGACCACGCCGGAAGTGATGAAGACCATGCCGGAAGCGATAAAGACCATGCCGGAAGTGATGAATACCATGCCGGAAGTGATGAAGACCACGCCGGAAGTGATGAAGACCACGCCGGAAATAAATTTTTTTACATCGCCGGAAGTGATGAAGACCATGCCGGAAGTGATGAATTCAATACCGGAACTAAATGCCGGCATGCTCGATATAAATCTATCAATGCCGGTAGTCAAGTGAAAAAATAAATAAATTTTCTGGATACTTTTCATTATGTGCCGACATAGACATTTTAGCAACATACTATGCCGGCATAGGTACCGGCATGCTCGAGAATTAACTGACTGTGCCGGAAGTGGACTGATTAAAACAAAACAAAAAAAGGTTTTGAAGATCAAAACTATAAAATTTTGTTACGAGGACCCCCCGGATAGTGGCAAACATTTATGAAAATTTCCAACAAATGCCGGCATGGTTTTTTCGGTTGAATACAATGCCGGCACCGAGCTATTTCAGCTGCAACAATGGTGGATTCAAAGAAAAAAATCAAATTTTCAACCTCTTAGCAGCAATTCTATCTTCACAATCATCCTCCACTTTCACCAAAAAAAATTCTCTCTCAATTTTTTTTTCCATCTTTCTACTCTCATCTCACTCACCCAAATACAAATACATACTAATCATTTAACAAATAATTAAGATTTTTACTAATTATTATTAAACACTAAACCTGATTAGTGAGGGGTAGATTAGGATTTAAAAAAATACTTAGATAAGGGGTGACCCTGATTTGATATTTGGATCCAATTTTTGTCTTTTTCCTCTATCCCCCAATTAGTTTTGATATCCCCCAATTGCGTGTTCATATTATATGGTCTCAAAAGGGTATTTATGCCACTACCAAACGAAAATTACATCATCCATGACGTCATCCCGCGTGGATATTGTCCACCCTAAGACCAAACAATAATTTCTATGACCAAACAACAGAAAATGACTGAATAGAAAGTTGACTGGGTCAACTGGACCAAACTAACTCTAATATATTATTTCCGACTCAACCTTTTTGAGGGAACTGGCTTTTAGGTTAGCCTAGGGCTGCACATGGGCGAGTATTAGCTAAAACCAACCTCGCACCCACAGACTGCGGGTTTTTATTTTCATAACCAACCCCGCACCCACAAACAGCGGGCGGGTTTTGTTACCCGCCCTCTACGGGTTGGGCGGGTTTGGGTTTAAACCCGCTTTATATTCAATAATCATTCACACACATGTTTTAAAGTTTAAATAAACTACTTACTTAAGTTCTTGATAACTTAAAAATATAAACCATAAACATAACTACATAAGTCTTCATTGTTATGCTTAAACAAGTACTAGTCTACATAGTACCCTAGTACTTCCAATAAAAACAAGTTTAAAGTTTAAACAGTACGACTACTTTAAAGTTCAGATTAAAACTTAAACAATAAAAGTTTCCAGAACAACAGTAAGTGACTCATGTCTCTTCTATCATCTTCAAGTCTCTCCTCCTAGCATCCTCAAGGATCAAGGACTTTCGATTAGTTTTATCAATGGTGTATATGTAGCGGGTTTTTCGAGCGGGTATTAGCTAAAACCAACCTCACACCCACAGACAGCGGGTTTTTATTTTCATAACCAACCCCGCACCCACAACGGGCGGGTTCGGAATAAAAACCTACGGGTTTAACGGGTACGGGCGGGTTTGGGTATGATGGGAGGGTCTTGTGCAGCCCGGATCTAGATGTAAGGAAAGAGTGGGGTGTTCACTTTTTAATCCGCTTCCGCACGAAGACGGACGGAATTCCTAATCCAATTAGAAAAGTATTTCCTATTTCTAATACTTGATGATCAAATTTGTAGAATATATAAGGATAGAAATGTAGGTCCGTAGTAATCCAATTAAAACGTTGTGTTTTAGGTGTTTCGTCTCTTTGTTAGGGGAAAGCTCTAAAGCAGTTTCCAGTTTTTTTCATGTTTGTCCTTTATTCTTAGCAACCATGAATAGGGCTTTAACACTTGCCCAAAAGAACGCTGACTGAGGGACATGATTCCTGTAGTTAGCTTATAAGGGCAAAAGAGATTGCACTAGAATGGTTGTTCCGAAAATGGATGTCGTTATCAAGAGTAATACGTATACTAAAGCCAAATAATAAGTGATCATGGTCCTCCCACTACTGAGATACTGCACCAGGAATAAGAGAAGAAAATGAAGGGTCTAAAATTAGGTCTTTCCTCACTATGCACCGGACTGGATATTTATATATATATATTTATTTATTTATTTTTGATAAAAGGATATTTATATTCACATGTATGGTTTTCGTGTAATACTCTCGCCGTACTAAAAGAAAAAGTTACTTATTTTTCTTTTATTTCATGATAAGCATATCCTTGAGGCCAATTTTGCACATTTGCAAAAAAAAAAAAAAAAAAAAAAAAAAAAGATTTAAACACAACAGAGTATTGTTATAAGTTAAAAAAGTTAAAGAGGAAGGATCCCGTCACACTTTTATTAGCACACTATCTCACACGTTGGACGTCATTTTTGTGAATCAAAATCAAACCGTAACGAATTTGAAGCTAATATTCTGAGGATATGTTCCTCTTACCAAGTTCTACATGCCTACCAAAAATGAGCACATTCCGAAATATAATCTGTGCCTAACGATAGGACGTGAATTCAAGTAGTGTTTGGGATATGCACAATTCTAAACAACGTCTCACCAAGGTCATTTTATTAGTGGGGAAATAAACATTAAAACTCCGCTCTATGGTTTAATCCAAACACACATTAAATCAAATCCCATGTAATAAACATACCTATAAACTACGTTTAAAATTGAAATGAGCATTAAAATAGTAGGAAGTAACGTTTAATCCCACTTTTATTAGGGATTATACTTTCTAGTACCGCCTCCCAAAGCCTATTAGGAGATCCAAACTCACATAATATGAAATGAGTTATAGTCCTTTCATGGACCATTCGTTCTAAAATGTATCTTTTAGATGCAAAAATACCCATCATCCAAATATGATGATACTTCTTCGGTTTCGATTTCTTCATTTTCTACGTTTAAGACAAAACGTTGCCAGAGGAAAATTCAAGCTTCTCATCTAAGTAAGAGTTCCAGATTTGTGAGGTTTGCTAGCTTTGTCTATTGCAAACAAATTTCCAAACCTTGATCTTTGATCTAAAGGGAAATTAAATAGGCTTATCTGTTAGAGGCTGATTGGTATCAAAAGTCTTCACTGAGGTTGAAGCAACTCTTAGGCTGTAAAGGACGTCAGATAAGGGAATCAATTGCGTAGAGCCTTGCGAGGTTCAAGAGACGAAAGGAGCGCGACTGTAACTGAATCCCTTGGAGGGTGGATTCGGTCCCAACTACCCAGCCCGAAGCGTGATAGTAGGCTAGTATCTGTAGCGGCTTATTAGAGTTTGATGTTCAAATCTGGACGAGGTCCCGGGATTTTTCTACTATTGCGGTTTCCTCTTTAACAAAACTTCTGGTGTCTTGTGTCTTTGCATTTCCGCGTTATATTGACTTACCCAAGTAGTAGGTATTCAACCTAAGTAGATATGTTCTTATAATTGTAATCGATTACGAGACTTGTTTCTTGTACAATTGCGTATCTTGAATGATAGATAACAAGCTTATTACTTGACAGAATTCCGATTTGATTATTTGGATACGACAAGATTGATCTTGGATATTGATTTTTGAGATCGTCCAAGTACTCTTCTTAACAATTAGGTTCACGTATTTCATAGTCTATAAATCTGATTGAGAAGAGATAAAGATATAAACTCTACATACATATTGTCAAGGATCATTAAGTTGGTCTACTTGCAATTGTATTAGGTTTTGTCCATACAGGTTGTCGAATGAAAAAATGGTGGTGTGGTGTTCCCAACCACCATCCACACTATGGTCATAATAGGAATAATGTTCATTTTGAAACTCAGTCGGGTATTCATTGTATTGGCTATTGTAATACCAGTTCGACATCCTAACTACAAATAAATTTTACACAAGCACAAACAAGGATGACTCGACCGAACAAACCTACTGATTCTAGCAAACAAAAGCATGATGGCTCCACTTAGATTATTTTGGACCAACTTCTGATCTTCCGAAAGGCAACTAGGTATAGTGTTAGCAAACCTCTCAGAACGATCTGAATTAATGTAAGTAAAAAAGAAGCTTAAAGGAGCTTACCCTCGTGGCAACGTTTCCTCGGGTTACATGGCGGCGCGCTTCAACTTACAGTAATCATCCAGAACTTTGAGTAAGCTAATATTATACCCAATACAGTCCTATTGAACGACTTTCCTATAAGCTCCTTACTTTATCGGTCTCGTTCTAGTCAAAATTTTAAGCTTAGGTTCGCACTGGGAACGTTTTCCTAAGGCGGGAAAGAAGAGAACGTTGATGAAATCCGAACCATTATCTCGTATGGCCAGGCCTTGCCCTTTATTAGAAATTAAAAGTCTGTATTCAGAGTCTCAACATATATGCAAACAAAGACATCCAGTAAAACCACTGGCAGGGGATTCGTGGGTGGTTAGAGTCTTACCTCCCGTACCATACGGGCGAAGAATCGGCTATAGTCGACTCATGCCACCGACTCCTATGTCAGTGTACAAACCCGAGGGCCGAGACAATCTCGTAACTGTCGTCCTTCCCTGTAGCAGTTTTATTTAATTTAACCCTTCCGTAGGTTTTTAAAAATAATAATGTCCAAAAGTCCCAAAAATAAAGTCCAAAAAGAATAATTACAAAAAAATAATAGCAAACTCTAATACAATTTTCTAAAAATTACAAAAATAAATAAAACCCTAAAAAATAAAATCTTCGTCATCTTTTTTGTTCTTTTCGTTTCTCTTTGACTCCAAGTCTTCAATCTCCAATTTGTTTTTGATCCAAAACCTGTAACAAATAAACAATACTCAAAAACGTAAATTAGAACAAAAGAAAAATATAATAAAATATAATAAAATAAAAATAAAAAACAGAGACAGAAACAGAAACAAAACCTAAAATAAATGTAAAACCCTAAACCTAAAAACAAGTCTCTAGCAGCAACGCCAAAAATTGATGTGATTTTTGATTGTTGTTGTAAAGTGGTACAAAGATTCGTTTAACTCAAACTTGTGAAGATTGATTTTAGACTTAAATTCTAATAAATCTAGCAAATAAACAAAGATGATAAAAATATTGCGAGAGGCTGGGACTCAGGATTTCACCATAAAACTCATTCATACGATTCATATAATAATTCTAGACAATTATAGCTCAAATATGAACTTTGATTCTTTGTCAAAGGTAGATTTTCGAAGCAATGACTGTGAATTGAAAGCATGGGACATCAAAAGTCTTAAACTAAGCATGACCCATCAATTGAAACCACAACCATTCAATAATAATCATAAAAAGATTAACAATCAATGCAAAAACTCATATAAGAATTAAATATATTTACTACACGCATGAAATATGGCTTCCTCCATCATCTCAGTGTTTGGGGTTTCGCTCCTCATGTTTAAAACACACTCAAAATAATTATTCATGGATCAAAAAGTATTTACAAAGGTGAAAAGATAGAAAATCATGAAAACGGTGAATTTGCAACGCTGTATCACCATTACAAATTCGCTGTTATAAAGAAAACAATTGAAAATCATAAACTTCAGTCGCTGAAAGTCTTCTGCAACTGAGACCGTAAACAACAGTTTCCGCGACTGACTTTATTAGTCAAATGTTCTTGAGTTTTCACTGGTGCAGAAACGACTCTTCAGCTCCTTCATCTTCTCAGCAGCCTTCCAACCCTCTCTTTTAGGACCCCAAATTCTCGATTCCCTTTTCTGACTCCCCTGCCTTTCTATACACAACAGGTGAGCAAATATCGCGAGAATATCTTGTTGTTCTCATTTTTTTCTTCGCTGCCAAGGTAAGAGAATTTCTTAATTTCTCCTCCTATTATTTCTCACACGTCTTCCCTGAATATATCAAAACTCTCCAAACTTGGTAGATATGAAATCCAAGATAATAAATCTGCACGTAACTTCCAAAATTAACCGCAAAATCCCGAGAAACTCTCTCCTCTCTGTTTTGGCCTATCGGTGAATATATCCCTTGATTTTCGGAACCAAAGCAGTTACCAAACCTGTTTGGGTGTAACCAACAAATCCCAAGTCAATCCAATGATCGAATCCGACTAAATTCTCCCCAGTTAACTTCTCAGCAAAATACGCAGGTGACTGAAAATCTTCCCGCCAAAATTTCAGGTTGCTGCAGTGAAGATGGGCTCTTACCCACAGAGAGGGTGCCTTTATCCACTGGGAGTGCCCTTAGTAAATTTTGGGGTGCTTTTATCAATTATTCAGGTGCCTTAAGTAATTTTCCTAAGGTGTCTTTAACACTTTTCTTAAGCGCCTTTAACACATGTATGGGGTGCGATTAATACTTCTTCCCGGGGATGTACATACTACTTTTCGAGTCAATTTTTCCACAAATGTTTATTTCTCCAAAAACACCTATAAATACAAAAAATACCATAATAGTGCAAAAATGAGCACTAATAACATATAGAATTGAGATCAAATCAGACACAAAAATGTGTATATCATGATGTACTTGGTACCCTCTCCTTTTTATACTGTTTCGGAAGACGATCCAAAGCAGTCGAGTGCTTGAAGTCTTCACAGCGGCTGAAGCAACTTAAGATAGTGGACTCTATCTTAATTAGGATTCACGTGAGTTAGGCGGGTTGGTTGTAGGCGCATGGATACTGAGAAAACTAGGTAACTAGGGTAGTTTACTTGGTCTCAATACGAGGTTGGTAGTAATCTTTGTATAAAGGCTTAATTGTGAGAGTATTCAAAACTGAACTAAGTCCCGAGGTTTTTCTGCATTTGCGGTTTCCTCGTTAACAAATATCGGGACCTAATCCAAACTCAAAACACACTAATTTAAGTTTTTACACCTCTTGCATACTATCAAACTTCGGACTAGATGTAATAGAGACAAAGTATTCCCACAAAATTACCCTGATTCAGTTGTATTCACATACCTGTAAAACTCCTAGCAGAACATCAGTTATCTTTAGAAGTTGCTCTTGAAAATCTTCTAGTAGAACGCCAATTTCCTTTAGAACATACTTTTCAACAATTAGAGTTTACACGTTCCATAACATAATTGATTTTATCTCACAAGATCAACTAGAAATACTCTAGAGATATCTTGTCTTAGATTGTAATTTATCAAATTAATCTAAGATTTTTTTATCAATAATCTTTGAATGACCTTGGTGCATAAGAGAAATACCTTATGATAGACAATGCTAATTATAATCACCGGGATACAGGTTTCGTAACTACCAAAGAAGATAACAAAATTATTCTTTACGATCCCAAGTAAAGTCTTCAAAGTTGTTCGTGAATAACAAAGAGGTCGAAAACAACCTTTTGCAGCACATACACAATTTTCCAAGGGACCATTTGTGTAGCTACATGAATTTTATTTATATAGTGAATGAACAAGGATAGGCTTCTTTCGTCTAAAGCATGCTCGTGAACTTGTTTCCTTATTCACAAGTTACTTTGATCCCAAGAAATCCTTCCTAAGTTGTACAATATATAGCTTAGATAATTAAATAAATAATTAATTACTAGCATAAATTGTATTTACTTGAGTTATATTTCTCTTAATAAAATAAGATTAATTAGACCTTATCGTAGAAAATAACAAACATTACACGGTTTAGAAAACTATCCAAATATGGCAATAGATTGCGTGCGGAAGAGTAGTCGCCTTGCCCAGGAGAGGAAACATCAAAAACTTGACTAAAATAGATTTTAATCACGACTTTGAGGTTCTATACACGAACCACATTTTTGAGTTCGCGAACTGTGGGAAAAAGAAGAGTTCTTGAATTCTTCTCCTTCAAATCCTGAAATAACTATTAGCCATACTTTTTCGGCTCTAGTATTTCGCTCGTAACTTCTTAGTTACAACGAATTGAGTGATTCTTGGCTCGTTGGTTTCGTATTTTAATCACTATAACATAGTGACCTTTTAAACATTGGTGGTCATTCTCACAAAAATCTTAGACTCAATTCTCTTCGGGTGTATACACAAATGTATATTTACGGTCGTAGGTATTGTTCCAAAGAGGGAGCATTTTTTTTTCAGTAGATAGAGAGGTGGAATAAATAAGAGAATCAACTATTTTTTGCTAACCTTTAGTGAAGTTCTCCATAGATGTCTTCGAGTAGTCTTCAATATTTCGTCTTCAAGGATATCTTCGATTCCATATTTTACTACCTAAATATAATCTAGTCCGAAACCGACTTTCAAGAATGCGTTTTGGCATTTAAATTTTACAACTGACTTGACATACCAATGTCAGTGGGTTCAACTGAGCAATGCTCTAATAGTCTCCCACTTTATCAATTTTAGTTACAAAACCATTTTATATATAGATTTTTAAAAATATAACCATTATGCTTCAATTCCACTATGCATCTTGATTTCTTGAATCTTCAACGCCTTCACAATATTTCTTCTTTGGTTCAAAATATAAATGTTAAGCACTAATTGTTGAAGATCCGTAGTTTTTATAGAAATTTCACATTTAAACCCTCCCCCCCCTACTGTTTGTATGGATGATAAGAATTCTGCTCCTAATTATTATCCAATACGTAATACCTAAACCTACTTTAAGGTCCATTATACTAAAATTTTAAAACAGTACTGCGGTGATATGTTCTCCCACTTAGTCTTTACTTGTCCCTCGTTGCTAGATTCGATGCTTACACAGAGAAATAATTCACTCCCTCTTGGACATTGCTCCTAAAATTCATATTTCGTCGTAGATTATTACCAAATAATTCTCTCCCTTTTTGTCATAAATTAAAAAAAATATTTCGAATACGAATCATAATGAACTATGCCTTGATATATTTTCAAGATTAAAGATAACATTCTAACTTTTCCAAATGATTCTACTAAGTTTCGTAACTTAGTATCATCGCTAATGAGAGATTTTATGGGTACAGTTCTCTCTTAAAATTCCACAACCGCACTCCTCAGAAAGATATAACAATTAGTCACAAGTTCCAAATGGAACTCTCCCGCATTTGTTGTCATCTTCAAAGAAGAACAATAACGACCATTTCAAGGAAAGTTTTTTTTTTTTTTTTGGATTTTAGCAATCTCACAAGGAGATATGAACTAAGAATCAATCATCAGAAAGTTTCTCATGAGAACGTGTTCCAGTCAATTAAGGTATTTTAGAACTGTCTTATGATAATTAAACAATGCAATATATAGTCATGAAGATTAATTATTGCGACCATCTTTACTAAGATACAAACTTGAGAAAATAAAATATGATTTACTCTTATAAGGAAGAATTAACCTTTTCCACAGGAATTTACACCAAGAATGACAACCAAAGTATGTGAAAAGATTTCCAGGACATGTAAAGAATAAATGGTCAAGAAATTTTGGAGTTCAGTAACACTTAAAAAACATGCTAATTCGCGAACCCGTAAATCAGTTCGTGGACAAGATATTTAAAAAATGTCCAGAAACATATTCTAAAGCGCCTAGTATGCAAATCCACAAATTAGTTCATGTACAAGAGCAATTTTAAAAAAGTCTCAGGAACATACCAAGAAGTGCATGGTTCGTGAACCCTTAAGTTAGTTCGTGAATACAAGAGTAAATTTGCAAAGTGTACAGTAAACCTTGAAATTGCATAGCTCGCGAACCCATAAATTGGTTCATGTTCTCTTGTGCACTTTGTAGTTTAGGAACATCAATTTTTTTTTTCACAGTTCGCAAACCACTTGATGTTTTAGGTTAATATAAATTTGTAGCCATAGATTTTTTGAACAATAAATTGCTCTCCACCTCAAAAGCAATGAACACATGAGTATCCATTGCTTGTAGTTATATACCGAGATTAATCAAGTACAAGCTTGAACTCGATTTTTTTTTTTTTTTTTTTTTTTGTATTTAATCATATACAAAACCATCGTGTTTGTTCGTTTCTTCTAACATGTAAATTTAAGAACTTAAACACAAATCAAGTTCGGTAAACATGAATAATACTCAAGGTGCATGGATCATTATCCGCATGGGTTTGTCTATTAAAAGCACTTCACCTTTAATATATTATTACTTCAATCACATGGAAGTTTTTAGAAATGAAAAGTGAACATGCTGAATTAATCAGTTGAAAGATGTTCCCCATAATACCCGTATGATTATCATGTCTTGATAGTTTTACCAAGAAATCGTAACTTAAGTTTGAATATCAACATTATATCTAAATAGATCCATCTAAGCGCATATCCTTCTTAGTTTGTTATACTATGCTCAAGGATTATATTTTCGTATCTTGAATAAAAGTCAGATAGACAGGGAGAACTCTACAAAGAGCATAAAAGTGTTGATACCCGCATCAAGTCACTACATTTTGGAATCACTAATAGCGATGTGGTAGCACCTTGATTTGGATTTTTACTTATTTTATTTTATTTTTAAGGTGCATAGAAGACAATTATGACAACCACATTGGGATTTTACAATCATAAAACCATTCAAACCAAAGGTCACGTAACCTACTGAATGAGGATACGTCTCTTTGGAATAAGAAATCACTCAGCAAAAAATTAGAGCAAAAAAAAGTGATTTCGGTAATAATATATCAGGATATCAAGTCAATAGACATACCTTTTTAAGGAATTACATTATGAATCCTATGGCTTCACCAGATACTCAACATTTCAACCAACATAATAAGTGCTATGTTTCTCGTGCATTCTTCACCACTTTGTTACTCTAGCATTCTTGGGGATGATGCACTTTCAACATAATCAAGTTGTGTCAGGGTGAATATTGCTTAGTTTACCACAAATGGTTGAAACAAAGTCACTTAAGAGCTCTAAGTTTTTTATAGATTCCTTGAAACTTTCAACGAGTTTTTTAATATATTTACCATTGTTGTGCTCTTTTCTGGGCGATCCTTCCTCTTAACACTTATTGCTTCATTGATATTCTTTGGTAGCCATTTTTGAGTGGATTTAGGCACATTGTGTCTTTCTTTCCCAATATTTTTACCAAACTTTCCTGGGAGAAAATTAGAAGAACTATTCTCACACAATTTATTCTTTCTCCAACTGGGAGCATTAGATCTTGTCTTCGTCTTCATATTTACAAAGTTATTTTCTTTCAATAATTATGACGATTATGAAAGAACTTTGTTGACGTTCACAAGAAGATCTTGTTTCATGACCTTTTTTTTTCCACAATAAAAGAAGTGATTAGTCGTATGAGAAAAATGATGTTTATTATTAACTGGTGTGTATGTGCTTTCTTTGGAGCTTGATATATTTCCATTCTTGACTGGCGGTGGAGGTATTTCACTTTTGACATTAATGGAAGCCTTTGGTTGAGAAGAATCTTTAGCCTTGGAGAATCTTTCCTTTTTCCAAGTACTAAAAGATTATATTCCTTTATAGCCCAATCATCGTGTATCATGATAATTTCTGTATACTCCTAATATCGAGGTTAATTTGTCTGAGATGTTACTGAGCTTTATTTCCTTCAAATTCATATTTTTTTCTTCCAACCTTTTGATTTTTTCTAGAGATTTCACTAGATTATTCTTTGATGATTGAAATTGAACTTTGAGGTCTTCTTGTTCCAAATTGAATAACAAGTTCATTTCAGTATTCTCCAGTTTATCTAGTTTTGCTTAAAAATTATTTTCTCCATCACACTTTCAGAGATTTCTTCTTTAAGAGTTCTTATTTGTTTGAGATAATCACAAGCACTAACAGAATCAAGTTGTTTTTGCAAGTATTCAATCTCACGATGAAGTCTATCATATTAAACCTCCTTACAGAGAACTGATGCTTTAGTATCTGAAAGCTTCTGATCATATTCATTGAGAAGTTTATTAACGATTGGATTTCCAGCAGCAAGGCAACGTTGTTTATCTTACATTCTTGATAATGTTTATTAGACATATCATCAAAAGTTGTAGTGCATGTTGGGTTCATGTAGTCTCTGCTAGGGAAGACTGATGATAAGTGCCCAAGTCCATGACAATTGAAGCAGTTGACATTATTATCAACACAAGTTCGTGACTAATATATTTTTTTTCTATTTTCTCAAGAATTTTCTAAATTTTTGTGGAGTATCATCCTTAGTCCCTGATACAATAGATTTATCCTCAGAGGAACTAGTGTTGTTCACATCTTAAGAGAAATACATATCTCTTTTTTCAGACTGGTGTTCGTGATCAAAGATTTTTAGTTTACCAACTATATCACTCCTTGTTAGTTTTAAGATATCGTTTGCTTCTGTGGTGACATGTTTTTTTGGACTCATATCTAAATGGTGGACCCGAAAATTTTACACATAATATCCTTGTTGGAAATAATTCTTCTTAACATATTTGGGGAGTTAACTATCTGAGAGAGTTTTTGGTGAAATTCAATTGGTATCAGAGGAGGCAAACACCTTAAGACTTAATAAATGTACGTTTGTAGTGATCCAAATCTATAGACATGAATTTGATCCTGAATTTGAGTTTTGGTGAAATTTGTCTCCAGACTCAACATACACTAATTTAAGTTGTTACATTTCTTGCTTACTATCAGACTGCGGACTGAATGTAATAGACAGAAAGTATACCCACAAAATTACCCTGTGTTAGAGCATTAATCGGATGAACCCACCAAGCATTGGTATGTCAAGTTTGGTTGTCACTTTAGTATCAAAACTCAACTAGAGTCGCTTGATTAAATGTACTAGAGTCAACTTTGTTTAGGTTAGACTAGAAAGTATAGGAATGTTGAGACATACAAGTATTACCTTGAAGACCTAAAGATCGTGCAGACTTATCGACTACAATGAAGACATCATCCTTCCACTTGAGGTTAGTGATACTGACTTGACTTGTTTCCATTCTTATTGTTACTTTCAAGTCGTTTAAGATAGAAAACATAACATGCGAGGTTATATTTAATACTCTAGTATTAGATTTGGTCATTTTATTATGATCAAAGTGTCGAGGAAGAATATTTGATTACGAAGTATAATGTTTATATTTTGAACTTCGTAATTGCGACATCGACATTATTTATGTAACTTGTTACTTGATTGCGTATTGGATATAGGTGTGATTTCATCATAGGAGACTATGTTTAAAGGAAGTACATATATGAAACTTGTTTCGTAGTCGAAAAGAAATCAATAGACGTTCTAGTCCGGTTTTCAATGAAGATCTATTGGATGGCCAATTCGAACCTAGGTAGGAACTTTGGTAGAACCGATCTTGACTTAAGTTGAGAGTTATGGTAGAACCGATCTTAACTTATGTTGAGAGTCATGATAGAACCGATCCTAGATTTTTTGGGGAGTCATGGTAGAACCGATCCTAGCTATTGTTGGGAGTCATGGTAGAACCGATCCCTACCTATATTTAGAGACTTGGTATAACCGATCTTAACCTATGTTAGGAGTCATGGTAGAGTCGGTCCCAAGAGCAAAACCGATTTCCAACATTCGCATATTACTTATGGTTTTGTGTGAATTTGGAATTAGGGTTTGCTAAATAGGAAAGTTCCATATGTTGACATAATTTGAACATGTATATAATTCTTATCATTTATTATTCAAAGACATTCCTTGATACTCAAGGTGATCCCAAACCAAAATATTTAGAATCTTTCAAATAAGATTTTCGATTATATATATTTTTTGATTTTCCAGCAATCACAACATATCTCTTAGAAAGTTATATTAGTTAAGTGCAAAACTGATATTAGATATTTTCTAATGAGAGATTTCGGAATCACGAGTTGAATATTAGTTGGAAATATGAAAAACTGAAACTAATTAGGTACTTATTGCATATCTTGAGAATATTTTCGGTTTTGAAAATTTTTTTGTTGTCCAAATAACCTTGGTCTATAAATAGTTGAGTTTGTATTTCTTGCAAACTATCCTAAGAGCCAGGCAAACTTTATTCGTGTTGTTTCTGGTGGGGCCGTGTATCCGGAGAGGAAAGTACCCTTATTAGGCGACATCTCTTACGACCGCGCGTTTAAAGACTTCTGTGGGACCAAGAAGCTATACGAGTATTGTTGGTGGGAAACTAGATAATTGCATTGTTATTTTAGTTTTCTATTTTGGATTTGATTGACTAACGGTTGTTGCAATTTTGATTGCACCTAGTTTGATTATTCTTGAGAGCCTTCTCTTCTGACATAAGGGTCACCCAAACTAGATATTTAAAACTGTTCTTAGATCTAAAGACAACTTGTGATCATCCATCGTTAACAGACTCCGTTCTGTGTATGATGGGTCATAAGTGGATTCAACTTTGTGTTGTGAAGGTGCAAAAGAAGGCAATTGAAGATTTGAAGACAAGAAGATTTTTCTTATTGGTGTTAGTATCTTGTGATTTGTGCACACATCTTGATCGGCTTGAATCCGACTTAGATCCGATTTATCTTTGATAGATTTGATCATACAGTCGTTTAGATTGGAAACTATTATTTGGTGGTATTCTTCAATATCTGAATCTGATAGTTGTGAATCCGAATCTAATTTACTGATTTGGAAGACGATCAAAAGGAGTTGAGTGTTTAAGAATTTACATCAATAAAGCAACTTAAGATAATGTTTTTTATCTTGGGATTCATGTGCACTGACCATAAGGTTTTACGCGCAGGGATACCGAGGGAACTAAGAGTATTAAAAACCTGACTAGGTCCCGGGGGTTTTCTGCATTTGCGGTTTCCTCGTTAACAAAATCTTGTTGTGTGATTTACTTTTACATTCCGCAATTATAATTGTTTAATTATAATAAAAGTAAATACACTAGTACGTTAATCCTTATCACTTTACATTGATCCTATAGTCAATCGGTCTTGTACCGTAACTATTGTCAAGTGATTACCTTGTTGTTGTATTGTCTCGACTTTGTCCATAGACAACGATCACACTTGGTATCATACTTATAGGTTGAAACGAAAATATTGTGGTGTACTTGGGTACCCTCGTCATTTCACACTGCTTCAGTTGTATTCACGTGCCTGTGAAACTCCTAGTAGAACAACAATTCTCTTTAGAAGTTGCTCATGTAAATCTTCTAGCAGAATGCCTATTTTATTTAGAACATACTTTTCAAAAATTAGGGTTTGCACATTCCATAACCTAATTGATTTTACTTTACAAGATCAACTAGAATTACTTTTGAGATATTTGACTTAGATTAAAATTTATCAAATCTAGGGTTTATGCTCAATAATCTTTGAATGACCTAGTAACAGAAGATAAAGACCTTAGAATAGATAATGGATATTATAATAACCTAGATACAGGCTCCGTAACTATCAAACAAGATAATAAACTTGTACTTTACGATCCCCAAGTAAAGTTTTCAAATTCTCATGCCTGTTCGTGAAAAACAGAGAGGTGGAAAACAACCTTATGCAACACATATACAATTTTCCAATGGATCGTTTGTACAACTACATGAATTCTGTTTATATAGTTAATGGCCAAGGCTAGTTTGCTTGCAGTCAAAACAATTTTGTAAACTTGTTTCCTTATTGACAAATTACTTTGATCCCAAACAATCTTCCTAAGTTGTACAATATTAACTTAGATAATTAAATAAATAAATACTAGCATAAATTGAATTTACTTAAGTTGTAACTTAATAAAATAACTAATTAGAACTTACCTTAGAAGGCAACAAACATCACACGGTTTAGAAAACTAGCCAAATATGGCAATAGATTGCGTGTGGAAGAGTAGCCACCTTGCCTGGGAGATGAAACATCAAAAACTTGACTAAAATAGACTTTAATCACGTTTTTGAGGTTCTATCACAAACCACCTTTTAGTTCACGGACTATGGAAAAAAAAATTCTTCATGAACTCTTCTCCTCTAAATCCCGAAATCAACTTTTAGTCACACTTTTTCAGCTTTAGTATTTCACTCATAACATCTTTGTTATACAACGAAATTGAGTGATTCTTGAATCGTTTGTTTCATTGTTTTATTCAACATAACAATATCAATGGTTATTCTCACATAAATCTTAGGCTCAATTCTCCTCGTCCATACAAGTGTACATTTACTATCATAGATATTGTTCCAAAGAGTGAGCACTTTGTTCCAATAGATAGAGGGGTAGATTAAACAAGAGAATCAAATATTAGTTACTAACCTTTAGTGAAGTTCTCCATAGATGTCTTCTTGTATTTTCAATCTTTAGTCTTGAAGGATAACTTTGATTATATATTCAATTACCTATAACTTATTTAATCTAAAATCGACTTTAGTTGGCTAAATAAAAAATGCATTTTGGCATCTAAGCTTGACAAATGACGTGACATACCAACGCTAGTGGGATCAACTGAGTAATGCTCTAACACATACTAAGAAAACTAAAAACAAAATGGATAGAAATACAAAACCAGTGGGTTGCCTCCAACGTAGCGCTTAGTTCGGCATCTTCAGCCCGACTTGATAATTCACTTACTCTTCCACAAGGAGAAAATCGAGAAGTTTAATCACATCGTCATCCACCATACTAAATTTCTCATAACGTGGCTTCAATCTATGGTCGTTGACTTTGAACATTTTTCAATTTTGGTACTAGAAACTTCAAATGCACCACAAATAAGAACGATAATGATGACACCATATGGTTATTTTGAGATTTTTGATTACAAATTAAAATTGGAAAAATACCATTAAATTAAAAAAATTGTTCAAAATTGTGTGAGTAAACTACACAAATTAATTAACTAAGATTATGAAATATATAAATTATAAAATTACGGTATCTGAGGTTCTAATCAGATGTTAGCTGGAACTCAAAATAGTATTCTAGGAAAGATTTAGGGAGGTGTTTTATTCGTAGTTTTTTTTTTTTTGTAAGTTGGAAATGCATTAAACAACTAACTTAAGGAGTTAGAAACCCTTACATCATTAATAGTATAGTTTTCTAATATAGAGATATGGTGTTTATCCCTTATATTAGATTTATGTACTTCAAAGTTTAGCAAAATACAAGTTGGAGGACTCTTGTCCCAATTAACTAAATTAACAAAAGATTTGTCTTCCTTAGCAAGTGTATCAGCCACTTGATTTGCAAGTCTAGGAATGTAAAAAAAACCCAATTTTTTTTTTTTTGCATTTGTTGAAATAACATTTAGCTTCATCCATGAGTGATTGGTTCTTCCATTCTATTTGAGATGGTTTCCCATTCAAATAGTCAAACAGATTTTTGCAGTCACCTTCCACACTGAAATTGGACCATCCTCTGTCCAATGCCCATTTAGATCCTTGCCACAAACCTAAGGCTTCCGCTTCTTCAGGGGTAGCTGCTGAGATAGGACCTGCTCTTCCATGTTCAAATTATCCTGCATCATTTCTTAGAATTAAAGAAAAACTTGCAGGCAATGTACTTGAAACCTATGCAGCATATATATTGAGCTTAAATTGAGTTTTCCTAGGAGTGCACCATTTAGGAGTTTCTACTGTTGTTGTTATAGCATGACCCAGAGAGCATTCATCACTATTCCAAAACTCTAAATATCTCATTATTTCTGCTCCTAGCTGAATACTTGTTTTATGTTTGTTTTCAAAGACTCTGTCACGTCTTTCTTTCCATATAAACCATGTGTTTGTACCCAAAATAAATTCTAGGCACAAAACACGATGATTTGATGATGCGATTAGGGTTAGAAAACGAATTAAAGATGAAAAAAGAAACGGATTTAACGTGGTTCGGCAAGTTGTGCCTACATCCACGGAGGAATAGAGAAATAGTTTATTGATTGTAGGATACAATAATTTTCCCTGGGTTAGCTAACCTATACATGTATTTATAGTGTTTATGTAACCCTAATTATGGTACAAACTTGATGTGCAAGCAACTTGGGCAACAAGCCTTCCGGAAACTTCTAGAATCTTCCTTCACATGCTTGATTTACGGGCCTTCCATGTATAAAATACACGGTACAAACATTGCCCCCTATTAACCTCCAACTTTTTGGGGGTTAAGAAGTTTGTTTTTCCTGCTGCGTCGACCGTTGATGACGTAACTCGCCCCCAAGCATTTGTAGAGACATTGCGAAGACGCCCCTAACTGTAATTACCTGCAAAAAATAACAAAAAAAAAAAAAAATGCTCACGTGCTAGGCGAGACTTTTTGCCACGTGGTGGACTTGTGATGCTCGAGATCTAGTCGAGTCTTGAGTGAAATGTAATGTGCTTGCGGCTGGGGAAAGGCTTTTTGCTCGCAACGTAACAAGGCTGTAGCGCTCGCTGCTCGGGCAGGCTTTCTATATTGCTTGTGTTGAGTACGAGTCTTTGGACCAATATCGGGCATTGGGCTCGTGGTCGAGACGAGACTTTGTGCTTGCCAAGGTGCAAGTCTTTCATACTCGCGTGCACGACGAGATTTTATGCTTGCGATAAGAGCAAGACTTAAGTGATCACATGCAAGGTGAGGCTTTAGGTGCTCGCGATGTGATGCAAGGCTAAATATTGAAGGGTCTAAGCAATCCTCATCTCGAACTCTCGATCATGTCGCCATCCACGAACCTCGAACCCGATCATGTCGCTATCCACGAACCTCGAACTCGATCATGTTGCTGCTCGAAGTGCACATCTAAGTTTCTCGAACACTGTATTTTTTGCTTCCATGTTGTAGGGAATTGAAAGACGATTCTAACGAGCCAAAAATCACTCAATTCGGACTTATAACGAAGAAGTTATCAACGAAACAAGATTTTAAAGAAGCGCACATTTCTGTTGCATACGTGGCAGTGCTGACAGTACACAGTTTGCTGACTTGGCACAGGGGTGCTGACGTGGCAGTCTTCCATTGGCCCATTCAGAAACCGGTAGATTACTGACGTGGAAATCACTGCTGACTGGATCAACAGGAAGACGTGGCATGGAGGACTGGACATGTTGCTGACATGGCACCCAAATGATGTTGACATGTCAACACCAGATGATCAGTTGCTGAAACGGTCGCTGACGTGGCAGCTGACTTGATGCTGACGTGGCGAAAGTCTCACCAAAGCTGATGACGTGGCTAGTTGATGTGGCATCGCTGACTGTGCCGACATTGTTGACGTGGCAACTGATTGGACCGAAGCGGTTGGAGCGGAACCGAACCTAACCGGTTGAACCACTTTTGAACTGGTTGGACCAGAACTGAACCAGTTGACTGAACCGAATGAATGGCTTGGGTTGACTCGGCTCCGAGCGGCTCGAATAGCTCGGCTCATCTACAAGCGGCTTGGCTTATCTGCAGCGGCTGGATCTGACGGTCTGGATCCGCTAGATGTAGAGATGCACATGAGGCTGGATGTATGTGGATGTACGGGATAGATGTTGTTGTAACGCTTTCTGCAATGCTTCTTCTGCTAGTGCCTTCGCAACAGTTTCTGCAACTATTTGCAACGCATTTCTCCTTTTCGCAACACATACGTTAGAACCCTAAATTTTTTTACTTTTTTTTGCTGCTGATTTTTGCATGGAATCTCATGCAGATTTCTTCCGCACCTCTCTCAATGATAAAACACGATTCTTTCACTCGAATCCCCTTAGTCGGCGCCAATGTTTGTACCCAAAATAAATTCTAGGCACAAAACACGATGATTTTATGATGCGATTAGGGTTAGAAAACGAATTAAAGATGAACAAAGAGACGGATTTAACGTGGTTCGGCAAGTTGTGCCTACATCCACGGAGTACAAGAGAAATAGTTTATTGATTGTAGGATACAATAATTTTCCCTGGGTTAGCTAACCTAAAATCCCATATCTTCTTAGGGTTTAGGATACATGTATTTATAGTGTTTATGTAACCCTAATTCTGGTACAAACTTGATGTGCAAGCAACTTGGGCAACAAGCCTTCCGGAAACTTCTAGAATCTTTCTTCACGGGCTTGATTTACGGGCCTTCCGTGTATAAAATACACGGTACAAACACCATGCTTTGGTCAGATTTGTTTCTAAAGATATAGATGGTTCTTTTTTTCCTATCCAATCCTTACATATATCTAAGAATGTTATAGATGTATTAAAATGCAGAGTGACGGGAGAAGGTGCAATTGCCCACACAGATTGAGCAAATGGACAAAAGAGAAGAAGATGTTCTATAGTTTCATTTTCATTACATCCAAAGGAACAACTAGGATGAACATCATGCATAAATTTGGACAGCTTCAAGTTAGTAGAAATAACATTCTGTAGACATTTCCAAGCAAAGATTTTTATTCTCTGAGATACATTGAGATTCCAAAGATGAGCCCAAAAGGAATCAGGTTGTCCTAAGTTATAAAGATTTTCAGTTCATTCATTGAGCTTGTTATACATAGACTTGACTGTGAAAGTACCATAGTTTGTAAGAAGCCACCTAAGAGTATCAGATTTACCTTTGACTAGTCTAATATTGCAAATTTTCCTAGCTATATGAGCAGGAAACATTTCAAATATAATTGTAGAATTCCACTTCAATGTCAATGGATCTAAAAGATCATTCACAAGTGTTAAATTAGAATTAGTAAATGTTCTATAGCTACTAAGGTTATTTGAAACTACAAGTAACTGTTCTATAGCTACAAGTAGTGAGCACGTGCGTTGCACGTTGGCAATGCTATTTTTATACTTTACAAATAATTTGGTGGTGATCGACACCATATTTTTTTATTTGAAAATTAGTCGTTTTTTGTACTTAAGATAATCATTTGTTTTGTTTTTTTGGTAGATGTTTTCAATTTATTTTTAAGTTATGTCTAATTTTAAGCCATGTCTAACTTTTAAGGAGAAAACATATATAATTTGGAGAAATATAAAAAAATTTGAAAAACAAAAATTTGATATCATTATTTGTGCTCATTGCGTAGAAGATTTAAAGGGCTTTTCAAATATATACAAGTTACAAAAATCCGACGTGTAGTTTAAAAGATATGAGGTTTTTAAATATATAAAAGTGCATTTACTCTTATGTCCCTGTAAATATTCTTTATACCACTTCTTTAAAATCTAACGGCTGATAAGAAAGAGGAAGTCTAATGATCTAACGGATAATAGCAATAGTTCGGACGGAATTATATTTGTGAGATCTAACGGTGGAATTTTAAAGTTTGGAGATCTAACGGTTATATCTACTTGAGTTTTGTAATCCCTTGTTGCCATTAAAAGGGGGGGAGATTTGCCAACTGTGGTACCCAGTTATCCTCCCAAATATTTACACTATTTCCATCTCCTATTTCCCAAATGCTATTCTGTTCCACTAGTTGAATTCCTTTACTGATGCATTTCCAAATCCAAGAACTAGAAGATGGGATTTTTGCCTTAAAAACAGAAGAGTTTTTGAAATATCTAGGTTTTAATTGTGTCACCCACAGAGCCTTAGGTTCTGTTAACAACCTCCAATCTAATTTAGTAATCATAGCTAAATTGAACTTATGAGCATTCCTAAATCCTAGTCCTCCTTTTTTCAAAGGTTTACAAAGGCAAGAGTAAGATTTTGGGTAGTATCCTCTATGATTAGTTTCTTTTCCCCACCAAAAATCTCTTTGCAAATCATCTATTTTTTGGTGATTTTCTTTGGTAGTATAAAGCAGCTCATTTGGTAACTAGCCATACTGGCTAGAGTTGCTTTGTTGAGGACCATTTTACTGGCCTGAGCTAAAGTTTTTCCTATCCATCCTTGAATTTTTTGCTCCATATTTTCCACTATTCTTTCAAATAGTTGAATATTAGCTCTACTAATGAAAATAGGTGTTCCTAGATAAGTGTCTTTTGGGTCAATTTTTTTTATCTTTAGCAGTTTACTAATCATCCTCTGATGCTTTGGCTGAACTTTTTTACTAATGAAAAAACCAGATTTTTCGAAAATTATTAATTGGCCTGAAGCTTTACTAAATGATTCAATCAAGGCAAGAATATTGTGGCACTCATTAGATCAGCTCTAATGAAGAGAAGGCAATCATCAGCAAAAAAAAGATGAGAGATAGGGCTATTTTTTGGAGTGATTTTCACTCCATGGATAATTTTCTCCTCTTCACTTGTTAAAAGCATTCTAGAAAAGATTTCCATACAAATTATAAATAGATAAGGAGAGAGTGGATCTTCCTGCCTAAGACCTCTAGTTGGTTTAAAAAATTCCCCAAGACAAACATTGAGTAGGACATCAATAGATGAGGAAGAGATGAATTGGTGAATCAGCTTGAAAAAGTTAGAATTAAAACCAAAAGCTTTCATTGCATTGATTAAAAAGTCCCAATCAACTCTATCAAATGCCTTAGACATATCAATTTTATTCCCCATTCCAGCATGCTTCACTTTCTTTTTCTTAAAAGAGTGAATAATCTCTTGAGCAATAATGATATTATCTGATATTTTGCCTTTTAGAGAGAAATGATGCTTGGAAGGGAGAGATGAAATTATTTAGTAATGGTTTAATCATATTAGCAAGAATCTTAGCTATGATTTTATACATGGTGTTGCAAAGCCATATGGGTCTAAAACCACTAGGATCCTTAGGATGCCTACTTTTAGGAATAAGAAAAAGAAATGTTTTATTGAATTCTGTATGAAGAGTTCCAGACATAAAAAAATGTTGAATTGCAGAAATGACTTGTTCTCCTACTGTTTCCCAATTCAATTTGAAGAAGCTAGCTGGGAAACCATCTGGGCCTGGTGATTTATTTGGTTTAAGTTTTTTGATAACTAACCAAATTTTTTCACCAGAAGGGACAGAGTTGAGGAGTACATTGTCATCCAAAGAAACACAAGGGGAAATATTTTGAAAAAGAACTGGATTAGATAAAGGAGGAGGAGAAGGAGCTAAAAAAAGATTCAAAAAGAAATATTTCAGGGTATCCTGAATCTCATTTCTTTTGAATGTTGTTTCATTAGTACTTCTTCTAAGACATTCTGTATTGTTCCATTTTCTTTTTTTTAAAGTCTTGGTATGAAAGAATTTAGAATTTTTTTCTCCTAATTGGATCAAATTATCCCTAGACTGTTGTTTTGCTATAGCTTATTGGGAATCATAAAGCTTTTCTAATTGTGAAAGTTTTTCATTAATCTTATCTTCTTTCTGGAAAATATGTAAAGAAGTATCTAAGTTATCTATTTGGTTTAAAATTCTTTTAATCTGCTTAGAAGGTAAACCAAAAATGTTTTTTTTTCCCAAAAATTGAGGTTGGTTTGAAGAGATTTAAGATTCAAGATTAAGGACTCGGTTGATGAGTCCCTGATAATGTGATTCCATGACTCCTTTATAGTCTGCACACAAGAGCTTTCCTTTTGCCATGTGTCGTAAAACTTAAAGCTGTACTCAATTTTTGAAAACTTAATATCTAAGTTTAAAGCTATGGGGCAATGGTCTGAGCCAACTGCCACTAGATGAGATAGCTCAGAATTAGGGAATTGGGAGTTCCATTCTAAATTGGCTACAGCTCTGTCTAGTCTTTCCTGGATATTGCTAGCTCCATCTTTATGATTATTCCAAGTGTAATCATATCCTTTAAATCCTAAATCTAATAGCCCTGTATTATATAAGATATTATGATAGTAGCTACAATCAGATTTTTTGAAGGGCAATCCTACACACTTATCATCTTGACTGAATATCATATTTAGGTCTCCTAATAGAACCCAAGGCATTGAGCATTTATCTACTTGTTCAGAGATCTCAGTTAGAATATCCCATGCTACATTTCTATTACTAGGATATGGACTACCATAGAAGCAAGTAAGTAACCAGTTTTTGATTCAGAGTTGGTTTGTACTAAAATATTAATCATGTTGAGATTCCATTGAACTATTTCAAAATAAAATCCATCCACCCAAGCTAAGGCTAGTCCTCCAGCCAAACCTATCGGATCCACAATATGGGTATTAGGATAGTCTTTAATTAGTCTCTTAACTAAATGTTTCTTAGACTTAGTTTCAGAAAGGAAAAAAATCTCTGGTTTAGCATTTGTAATTAATTGGTTTAGGTGATTTTGTGTGAATGGATTTCCGCATCCTTGTACATTCCAAGCAATAATTTTCATTATTGTTACTGGACCACTAAGTAACATAATTCAAATGTCAATCAATGTAACAAATTAGGCAACAACTACCAATTACTAAAGAAAAAAGAATAATCTAAACAAATAATGGTATCAAGAGGGAATATTATCAAGAACAATTAGGAAACTTAAAGCAGCAATAAAAAGCAATAGAGAAGAATTGTATTAGGGTTACCTGGAATTCAACCATTTTCTCAGATGGGGAGTCCAAAATGAAAGGTACTGGTAAAAATTCATCTTCTTCATGTTTCTGCTCCTTTAGATTAGAGCCATATTGATCTAATTTCAGTAAATCATCCGAATCCGAAACCAAAATGCGCAATCCCTCAGACGAAGAAGATGAGAGATATTCTGGGATTGCAATATTAAATACAAACTTGGGTTGAGTTCTAGGAGATGCAGAGGATGATTGTAATCAATGCACAACATGATGTATGTGACTAATATGAGATGCTTTAAGAGATACAGAGCTAGAACCTACAGATACTGGAGATGGCAAGTTCTCCTGAGCGTCTTCAAAAGAAGAAGAAGAGAAAGATAATCTTCTATTGACTAAGCTAGGAACCAGAACCGGGTTAGCCGCACTAGACGGAATGAAAGATGGATCTTGACTAGGCACCAGAATATCATCAACTGGTTCCATATTACTAATGACTCGATGAGTTTCCGAGTTACCCGATCCAGCCGATTTAGAGAAAGACCCATGCAAAGGAATGAAATTTTCTGGGACGTTAAAGGGGAAAGTACGCTTTCCAAGGATAGAAGAAGACGCAAGCGGCATATCTTCATCATATGTCACCGGACCTAAGACCTCGTAATCTCGATTATCTCCAGGGAGATCAGAGACTTGATCTACTGGCATAGGATGCTCTTCTCTAAATAAATCATATAACGTCTCTCTATTACCATGAATATCCAAGAACTTTTCAACAGATTCCATGTTGCCATGCGCATCAGTATTATCATTGGAATTCCAGATTTGGATAGGGGTATTATCAAGCTAGTAGATATCATCTCCTGGAGCTGGTGAGTGCAAAGAGATGTCATAAATATCCTCCAAAGGTCTGTGTTTACGGATTGCACATTGGTTGATCTTATGACCAAAACGAGCATAATGGGAACATAATTTTGATGGAAGATTATGGTAGGAAAAGATCAGTTCCCTTACATGGTAGCGATCAACCTTAACCAACAACTTTAAAACTAGTGGTTTTTCAATATTAACCCACACTAAAACTC
Source organism: Papaver armeniacum (assembly GCA_023531295.1). Lineage (NCBI taxonomy): Eukaryota > Viridiplantae > Streptophyta > Magnoliopsida > Ranunculales > Papaveraceae > Papaver > Papaver armeniacum. The sequence continues at coordinate 28,341 of JAJJWW010006032.1, read as the reverse complement.
TCGGTTCACAATCAAAGTTCCCAGTTCCATTACAAACTTGACTAACTACCCCCACTCTGCTAGCTATTAAACCTAGTCTCTCCACAATTCTGTGTTCACGTCTACAGTTTGAAATACTAGCCCAAAGAGGAATTTTTTTAACAGCCTCAGTAGATATTTGCATACCAGGAGTAGCAGTAGTAGCCGAGAGAACATTACCATAAGGATGCCAAGGCCCATTCAATGCAATCCATTTCAGTTCTTCCGCCATACGAAAAGTAATGATAAAAAGATTAGGATCAGTTTCTCTTATTTGAAAACAGATATTAAGACCCCATAAGTGACAAAGAACTCCTCTTATATCTTATACCGAATAAAACTCTGTCGAGAAAATTCTAGCTAAAATACTATTCTCTTTGATCCCATAGTCTCTCATTAATGCAGGGGTAACTAGTAGAATACCTACATTTGTGTAATTAGCATAACGTTGTGCAACAAACAAACCACTAAGATGTTTGTATAAATTGTAACTTCTCATATTGAATGCAAGGATGATATGGATGAATGAACTATAAGGATATTAAGATCAAAGAGAAGGAGAGAAGGATATACCCAAAGAAATGTACAGAGAAGAGATGAGGAAAGATGAGGAATCAGTTAATTTAACAACTTCTAAATAAAACCAACTCAATTTCTCGAGAAACGAACCTTAAAAAAAATCGACAGGATTTACTTTAGTTTAAACCTTGTCCAATAAGAACTCGACAACCAAAATAGATAAGGAGAGAGTCAAACAGAACATTTGAAATTAATAAATACAATGGAAGGATAATTGATAGATTTTCTAACAATGTCAGAGGCAAAACCTTCAAGCAAACAATCAGCCGCAGAGAGTTAATGCATACTGCAAATACTAGAGTGCTATGACCACACAAGCAGAGGAAACGGATTAGCTATTAGGCTAGACTAATACTGATGAATGAGGTGTTAAATGCAAATAAATGATGGATGTAACAGGACTATAAGCTAAACCAGATACCACAAACTAAACCAAAAATATTATCGAATCTATGGACGCAAATTCAAAAATTACGGGTACATGCATCACTTCAATGCTCAGTATCCACTAAGCAAAGGAATTATGCCCAAGCGACGAGCACAAGAAGATTAGACGTCTGAATTTCAAAGAGCATACGTAAAGAAATTGGAAAAACATTAATGCTTAGAGAAACTCAAGGGATTAAATAAGGCTATAAAAGGTCTCACACCAGTACCACCTTATATTCAGCAGAAAAAAAAATGAGGGAGGAAAATAAATCAGAAATTTTTAGGAGAAAGCATGGCTTGTAATCACTTTAGAATTCCAATTGATGTTCAAATCTCATCCACTAAGGTTATTCGATGCAAGGAAGGTCAGCTACATCGAATTCAGTATTATCGATGTGCCATATGCCATCGAGAGACTTTTATGTACCCTGCTCAAGCACAAAGGTTAGCTTTATGCAACTTAAGCCCAGAAGAGAAGACAAGATTGGGAGTTCAGGCGATCAAAGATCTGCAGACTAGGTTGGCTACCGGAGTTCCGGTAACTGCAAACTACTTTCTATCGGAGTATCCTCCGTGTATGGACTATGCTTATGTCCATGAAAAGTCGGCCATTTATCAACAAGAAATAACCGGAGGGATCATAGAGGTTGAAGAATCTGACGAAGAAGAGTAAAGAATCCTATATAAACGAAGAAGTCTAAGAAAGAGGAAGGCAGTATCTCATATCTAATTAGGATTTTAATTAGAAGAAAGAAAGATAAGAAGTTTGCGGTAGAATTCTATGTCTCGTTGTTTCTAAATTTTGTAATTTGTTTATGCTTAAGTACTTAATCATATGATGTGGTATTGTTATGTAGCTATTTTAAGATATGATGTTCTAGTAAAATCAGATTAAGTTTATCTTCGACATAGTGCAACGGATGAATGCAAGCCATGTCCTACTATGAATGCAATATGATGTATGATGCACAAAAAGAGAACTTCAGAACTCAGGTTACAAAGAAAGTTTGGATTCAGATTTCCTGGAGGATAAAAAAGATCAAACGAAACGAGTTGGAAGAGGATTTATTGTTTTTACCCCTTTCTTGGATCCCCATCTGGCTCGGTATTGAATTCCAGACAGGGCAAACTACTCAGAAATCATGGAGGGTAGAAAGCAGAAGTGAGATGGATGAAGAACAGAAAGAAGAAAACTAGCCGTTGAGGGCAGGAGAGAGGGCAGAACGTTTTTATTCGTAGTTTGTTCTCCATTTTAATACACTATTTTTAGTGTATTTTTCTTGACATATTTTTTGGTATGTATTTAATAGGATAATTATATATTACTATGATTCTATTCGCTCCTAATATGATTTTTTAGGCCTTCATAATATTATTTTTTTTGTTTTATTTTATCTTTATACCTGCAAGGCTAGACTTAATACCCATAGATAGACCCGCTAAGACTGAGTTGTCCCGTTGGTGATCCAGCCTTCCAATTTCACAATATATCAAACCAGTTAATTTCCATCCTACAAATTACAAACCTATCTGTAAGGCAGGGAGAGATTAAATTCCAACCTCCACGATGTGGAGACAACATAAAATTCACTGGAGTGGAGATTATTAATTTTCTTGTTCGTTTGTGGTTTATTAATTTTTTTTAATAAGAAATAAAGATTAAATAATAATCAAATAGACACTACATATTATTTCTCTCTAACGAGATTTCTCAACCAATTAAGAATATATTCTCTGTCCAGTTAAGTAATAATTCTAGACTTAGCATCTTTAGCTAGTCAGTCTGCAATTTCATTAGACTCTCTAGGCACATATGTGCATTTCCAAGAATAAAAAGACTTTAACAAACATTTACAATCAATAATGACATTTTTATTGGTCTGGTCAAACATAACCTAAACTACCAGTAATTTCCTTCACCACATTCAGACAGTATCCTTCCAGGTGCAGATTTTCCATAACAACTGACTTTACCCATTTTATATCCTCTAAAGCTGCAATAGCTTCCACCTGCTCCTGGTTTTGTGCTAATGCTATGATAGATATTTCTCCACCATATTCACCTTCATAATTAAACAAGATCAGACGATTTCTCATGGCTTTAGTATATTTAATAAAAAAAAGCACCAAATTTGATCTTCTTAAAGTTTATTCAAGACAATTTCCACTGATGTTGTCTTTTAAAATTAAATGCCTTAGAAACTGTAGCACTCTTCCTAGAAGCATTACATTCCCATGTTTATAGTGATTGATTAACCTGGCTATGACCTCTCTCTCAACCTGCATTTAATCCTTATCGAATACTATGGCACACCTTTGTTTCCAAATACGCCAGTGAACAAAACCTAAATAGAGTGACATAATGATTCTGAATTGTTCTATTGTTCTTAGTGACAACAAACCAACTAGAGATACAGTCCTTAAGCTGCAACCCTTTAATGTTACATGTAATATTAAGGCTTAAAATAAAACAATGTCTTTTTGTAACCTGAAATTCGAAGAAAAGAAAATGAGTTGCAGTTTCAAGTTCAAGAATACAAAAATGAAAAAGCGGGGGTCTAACAACAACACCCAATAATTCGTTCAACAATCTGTATGGACTAACTCCAATATAATTCCAAGAGAATCAACTAGACAGTCAGACTCAATCAAGGAAAATATATCCAAGAGTTATATCTCTGTTTCTCAATGTAATCAGCAAATCAAACAGATGTTAATCCGTGAGTTAGATTATTATGAGAAACGATTTGAACGGTAACAAAGATCAATGTTCAAGTGTCAATCAATTTATATCAACAACCAAAGGTTGGATTATCTAATTGATTGAACTACGCACAACCTGTGATATTTCAATTATATAAACAAATATAATGCGGAAAAGAAATAACACAGACACCAGAAATTTTGTTAACGAGGAAACTGCAAATGCATAAAAACCCCGGGACCTAGTCCAGATTTGAACACCACATTGTATTAAGCTGCTACAGACACTAGCCTACTGCCAATTAACTTTGGATTGGAATGTAGTTGAGCCCTAACCAATCTCACACTGATCAAGGTACAGTCGCGTTCCTTACGCCTCTGAATTCCAGCAGGACTCTACGCACTTGATTCCCTTAGTTGATCTCGTCCACAACTAAGAGTTGCTACGACCTAAAGTCAAAGACTTAATAAACAAATCTGTCTCACACAGAAAAGTCTATTGAATAGATAAATTTGTCTCCCACAAAAATACCTACGAGTTTTTGTTCCGTCTTTTGATAAATCAAAGTGGACAAGAACCAATTGATACACCGGTCTTATATTCCCGAAGAACAGCCTAGTAATATCAATCACCTCACAATAACTTAACAGTATGGTAGCGGAACAAGTTATTGTGGAATCACAAAGAATGAGACGAAAAGCTTTTTGATTACTTTTTGTCTTACCTATCGGAGATAAATCTCGAGCAAATCTTAGAGAAGATAGTACTCAATACGATAGAACAAAGTAAGATCAGAACACACAACTACAGAGAAAATAGTTGGGTTTGGCTTCAGAATCCCAATGAAGTCTTTAAGTCGTTAACCTATAATAATGGTTATAGGAAAAACCTAGGTTAAAGGAGAATCGACTCTAGTCGCAACTAGTATCACACAGAAAGTGTGGGGATTAGGTTTCCCAGTTGCTAGAGTTCTCCATTATATAGTCTTCAAATCGGGGTTTGATAACTTTGGGACAAAGCAATCAATATTCACCGTTAGATGAAAACCTGATTAGATTCAAGCCAATATCTTTCAAACGTTATATGGTCTTGGCTTGTTACACACAAATGAAATATACCTTCATTTAGATATGGGTAACCGTACCTAAATGTGTATATTGAGTTGTCTCAACAATAGTTAACCAAAGTTAGCCATATGAACACTTTTGTATTAACCTTGTTCGTCTAACACTTCTAGATCACATATGATGATCAATCAAACAAGAATGATAATCAAATGAATCTAATTGTGTTACTCATAGAGTTGTTCAATTGTTTATATTCACATAGAAGTATACAAGACACAATTGAAGTAAAATCGGTTTTGATTCAAGAGAATCAATTCATGAACATTTAGCCACGGTTTGCAAAGATTGCATTCCTTATTATACATGAGTATGAAATCATACATAACCGATTTTAGAACTTGAACCACTTAAGTATGCAAGCAGGTACGCAAGCTTAAGTTCCGGACATTGGTCATAAACCAGCAGTTTGCAAACGGGTACACAAACTTTGGTTCCGTACCGAACTCAGTTGAAACTGTATGCGAACGAGTACGCAAACTTGGTTCCCGGACTTTAACAGTTAAAACCGTTTGCGAACGGGTATGCAAACTTATTTTCCGGTTCCTGAATTCTGTCAAAACAGTTCGCACACTAAGTACACAAATTGTAATGTATCCAGACATGGGTTTTGTTCTAAACTCCCATTTCAATCAGTGAAACATTCTTAGAAGACGACAATAGCTGTCTTACACAAACTATTAGCTTATAAGTAATTTTCAACTGATCGAATGATCAATACGAAACATTCCGAGTCTACGTCAAATGACTGTCTCACATAAATCGTATAAGATGTTACAAGGCAATTTTCTCAAGATCATCTTTTGACTTTCGTCAAGAATAGTGATGAACATAGTTAAAGTAAAAAGCTTTCCAACACATATTTCGAGAAAGTTATAAGCGAGTTAAACTCAGCTCGAAATATCAAATGTGTATAATAACGAAGTCTATATAGCTATACGACTTTGTCTCAATAGGAGATATAATAGAATTAGACTTCTGAGTCATAGATGAGTTCAAGTCTCCATATACCTTTTGTTGATGAAGTTCCACAAGCTCCCCTTAGTAGTTCTTCGTCTTCAATCGATGAACGCCATGAAGTCTAAGCTCAACTACACATTCTATCCTAATCCGAGACTTAGCTATAAGTAGACTAGAAATCAAGACTTATAGTTTTGACAACTAAACTTGAGAAACAAGCTTTAGATAGCAACGCTTGCGAGCTCGACCGAGCAGTGCTCTAACAATCTCCCCCTATGTCAATTTTAGTGGCAATTCATTTCTATGTAACTTTGGGCAAAGCGTCTGTTGATCCTAAAAAAACATGATTAACCTTGAACCTAAATTATCATAACGGGCTCAGATTAGTTACCCAAATTCTTAAACTTACGGAGTGCTAAAGAAGAGTGGATGATAAAAAAATCCTTGATTTTTTTTCGTGAAATAAAAAGAGCTGCTTTTAGAAAAGAAAAAAATAATATTTAAGCTTGCAATTTTTTTTAATATGAACTTGAGCCCGGTTTTTTAGATTGGGAATAAAAAAATATCAAGATTCTGAAAATTAACATAACTAATTTAAGCCTGTGCAATTTCTTTGATTACGAAAGTATTAGTTTTATCCAAAAAAAAAAAAAAAAAAAAAAAAAAAAAAAAAAAATCTCTCTCCTCCTCTCACCTCCGTCAACAGAGAAAAGAAAATTCTTGCCGGCAAACTCTCTTGCTCAGATCCGTTCCGTTTAGGGCCGGTCTGAACTGGATTTTGATCATTTTTCTTTGTTTTTCGGTAGATCTTTGTTTTGGCTAGGTTTCTTTATGTTTATCTCTTACCATTTGGTAAGTTTTTTTGTTAGGGTACCGACCCTAACAAGCCATAAATCCATGGGTAGAACTCAACTATAAAACCGGTCTACAAATTGAGGGATCCCATTGACTTATACACTACCCAATTAAGCCACATCTAACCAATGTGGGAATAAGGTCCCAACATTCCACCACGCTTCCAGACCCAACGTCCTCGTTGGCCCACTCTGTCGACACTGGCCAGGCGGTAGCCCTTTCCTTATGGCGGCTCCACTCGACTACCAGTATTCAATGCGGTAACCAATGGAGAATTTGGCTCAAATTTGGAAAGAGAAGATGGAAGATTTGAGAAAGACTTGAACTTGGAAATTGAATTGCTAAAGGAAAGGGGTTCTATTCCTTGGAAGATTTGGAGAAATTGAAGCCTATAAATAGAGAAGTTCTCTACACACTTCTACACACCTTTTTTTACACACACAACACTTGTGTTTTTGCTTGCTTTTCAAAATTCTTCTTTTAATTATTTGTGTGAACTTGAAAAATTCTCCTTTTAATTATTTGTGTGAATTTCAAAAACATGAGTAGCTAATTTTCTTATTGATTGAGGATGAATTCCTAGTTCTTAACATATGATTTGAGTTTTGTTTTTAATTCTATCTTGAAGTCTTTCACATGATTATCGTTTGTTTTTACTAATAGGAACGTTTATACATTCATGATTGATTGATAGATTGTTTGGGTGGCCAACTAAATCGATTTGTTAATTGATCTAAAGCTAGTGAAAGTTAGGGGATAAGTAATCGTTTCTTGACTCTTACATAAGTAGCAAACACGAGACTTTGCAGAGGGATTCCGTGGAGCAATTGTGTGTGAAAACAACGTTAGCAAGTAGACCTTGATCTAAGAGTCTAACTACTAATATCAACCTAATAAGTTCATAAATCTTAATGCGTTTATTTAAATTACATCTTGAGTGATCTACTACTAGGTGGTTTGGTAAATAGAATCCGGTAGTCGAGAACTTCCGTATCCGGTGATACGAGGGATTTAGGGGTTTAGCACTGATCTAGCTGCTTTACCTACGGTTGGTGATAATCTGTGACTAATAACATGTGGATGAAACACATAACTTGAATCATTGTTTTGCAACGAAGAAGGATTCCTTGATCTTGTCTCTCTTATTGATTTCAACTTTACCTTTGAATTGCTTTGTTTATTTTCTTTTGCTTTATAAAACAACCCCCCCCCCCCTTTTTGTGACAATTAAACAACTAAAAACTCTTGCTCCTCGTGGGAACGAACTTGACTACACTATATTACTTGTTAATTAGGTGGAAAAATATTGATTAATTTGTTGTGGTTACGACACACATCATCTATTAAGATTGCCAAACAAATTATTGGGTGTGGTTGTTAGACCCCCGCTTTTTCAATTGGTATCGGAGCAGGCAAACACGTTGAAGACCTTATCAGTCTGTGTTTATAGCGATCTGAATATGGACAGAAGTGTTATCTCTGATAAACGCATCACCAGAATTAAAAGTTATGTTTCTATGAAATATATTAAAGAGAAAGATTCGTCAATCTCAAATAGAGACGAACCTAGTGTTCCAACGAAACAGACTTCCATTGACAAGTGTTGCTCGGATCTCCTTACTGACGAGTCTAACTCTGAAGTTGAAAGGGAAACAGCCAAAGAGAGTGAAGTGATTCTAAAACTTGTTAGTATGGTAAATGAGCGTGACTCTCTTCTAAAGGTCCTTCGTGAGGAAAACGCCTTTGTCTGTTCTTCACGAACTCTGTCTGAGGGAAAACTCAAAGAGGATGCTTTGGAAACTGAACATCTTTTGAGTAAACTCTCTATTCAAGAATGTTCCAAGGAGTCCACTATACCAACTGCTTCTGATTTAACTGGAAAAGGTTCTGTTCCAGAAGCAAAATTGAAATCCCTTCCTGTCGAAAAAGATGTGCCTGTGTCTTCCTCTAATCAAGGAATATCCACATCATATGGAAGGAAGATATCTCCCAACGATGGTATTAAGACTGTTCTGTCTAATCACTCAGGTGATCAGAAAGTATGTCTCTTTTGTGATTCAAAAGAACATTGTGAACAAAAGAGGAAATCTAGGTTGAATGAAAATTCTCTTGATCGTCTTCAACACACCTTAGATTTAATTCTCAAAGGTGTAACTGACATTCGTATGTCTAAACCAATTGGTTTTAGTACTCACCATGTGTACCCCGCCCACCAGGAAACTCAGTTCGATGTGTTCCTCAAATGTTCAATTGCGAAACAGTCTTCCTATACCATTTCGTTCAAGAAGAGCTCAAGGATCTTCTTCTATCAAAAAGGGAGATAATGTTGTTCATGATGTGAAAAAGTTACCAGAAGAAGGAAGCAAAAATAGAGAGATAAAAGATAACCTAAAATTGATAATTGAAGGTTATAAAGAGATCATTAACAGGCTGTCAATTCCCTCTTGTCAAAATTCTTCAGGTAAGAATACATACTATGCGTCTTATTTTGATGATAGTAAATTTTATGATAACATTTCGCATCATAATGGTTTTCCTCCAAAGATCAGGAGAAAGAGGTTTAACCGAAAAACAACGTTCATTTGATGAGCTCAAGGCTCATACTTGTGCTAATTAATCACAAGGTTGAATTCTCACTCACAAAAATCCTGGTTGAGTGAGATATGGTCAGGTATACTTGATGGCAAAGTGTTTTCTGATTCTCTAGCTATTTTCTTATGGTTCCTAGCCAGATTATCATTCAAAAACATGTTTGCATAAGTATTTGTATTTGTGTTTTGACTAAATTTTTATTTCCTTTGAAATTTTATTGTGTCAAAAATGCTACTCTTATGCTCTAGATTTTGTCTCTGGTGAGAATATAAAATTTATTGAGCTAAAAATTTGTGAAATTATTCACGTAGCAAAACAATGTTGTGAGAACAGTTTTCTTGCTTTATGCTTGGAGTTTTTCTCTGCTATGGCTCAAGTTTGCGTTCGTACGGGTATCCATGTTACATGTCCCGGACCAACTTTGGAAACCCTAAACTCTGTTTCCTTGAGAAACCCTTTAAATACCAAAACCTTTTGTTCGAGTACGCCTACTCCAGGTTTTGTTATTCAAGAATGGATGCTCCTCCATGCTCTTGGTATTTTCTAAAATATTTTATTGATAACTCTATTTACTTCGAGTTCAATATAAAGAAGAAAAGAACCGTTGTTAAAGCTGACTATCTTCATCCTGGTGTATCATGCTTTTATGCATATTCTCATCAAGATCGAGAAAATGCCGAGATGGTTTCTGCTGAACTGGTTCATGGTTTTCTCAATGATCTCAGGAGAGCAAAAATGAAGCTTAAAAACTCTATGAAGGATTTTGATATGTTACGAACTGAGTTGAAAAAGGTTGATTCTGACCTTGTTCTCATGAAATCACATGTTAAGGACCTTCTCAAAAAGGATATCTTCTCCGAAGAAACTGTCAATGCTATCAGTCACGAGCTTGAAGGTCTTGAAACCCATATAGATACTGAACACAAACTCTGATTTATTGTGTGCTCAGTGGTGTTAGTTTTAAAGTAGTTTTTTTTTGTTCTTCTTATGAGAATTTATTCTTGTGTTTTAAGAAGGATAACTAGGGTTTGAAATAACCATTATTGTGAGTACACATAGCTATTGCCAACGTTTTCATCTTGCAATGTTTTTAGATTTATTTATTTCAATTCTAAAGTTGATTTGGAAGATGATTTTTGCAGTAATAATCTTTATGGTTTTATATATTGCAAATTGTTATGGGATATGTTGTTTACGTCCGTGAACCTTGACTGTCCCATACTTTTTCAAAAGTTATCTCTATTATACGTCGGTATGAAAGTATTGATAAAAGATAGAATGAACTTTTGACTACAAAAGTTAAGCCTTTTATGTCATTATTTGATGGAAGAAAGGATGAACATTTGTTTACAAAGATTATGTCTATTATAAGTCATTGTGCAAATAGTGATGAAAAATAGAATGAATCTTTGATTATTCCGCAGTATTGGTCTTTCCCTGATCCACATCTTTATGTATATATTGTGTTGCTCCATAAGTTCTCTTATGTTGAGCATGGACAATTGAATTGATCATTTTCCTTGTGGTTAATTCAATTGAGATTTTTGGATACAAATTCATATTCTTATGTGATTTGTTAATGTCCAAAGAAATCCTTCTTTTATTGTAAAAGTAAGGTCGCTCTTGTTGTTCTTTCGGGAATGACATATTATGGGGGAGAGTTCTTAATTGAACTTGTGCTTAATTGCCAAATCTTTGTGGGGAGTGCGGCTGTGGAATATTGTAGGGGTTATCTTGTATCTTTATAAACTCCTTGATGAATGCATTTAGTTTCGGCTATATGATGGCATCTAAACAAGTTGATATGTTGTTCTCTTTTGGTCATGAAGTATCTCTATGAAAATTTCATGAGGATCCCACTAGTTTTCGTACCTTTGCCAATTTATATTGACAAAAAGGGGTAGAATTAATGTGTAGTTCACACTACAAATACATATGGTTTACGGATCATTATGTAAGGGGGAGTGGTTTTCATTGTGAGATGAAGCATTGACTAAGGGGAAGTGATACATATCACCATAGTATTGCTGTCAAAGTTGTGATACAATTGAACTTTGATGTTGTGTAATGATACTATGACACTGTATAACAATGATTGAGAGCAATTGTTTTCTCATTGTTATTGCTACGGATCTTCAACAAATATGATGTTGAGTTGAACACATTTTGAATCATTGGATTACTTGGAAGTGACGAAGATTTTGAGTAATGTTGAAGAACCTAGGATATCAAGCATTTGGATGAGAAGCTACAAAGTTAATTTATTTTGTAATCCATATGTATTAATAGTTTTGTCACTAAAATTGACAAAGGGGGAGATTGTTAGAGCACTACTCGGTCGAACTCGCAAGCGTTGCTATCTCAAGCTTGTTTGTCAATGTTAGTGATCAAAACTATAAGTCTTGATTTATAGTCTACTTATAGTGATGTCTCGGACTAGGATAATTTGTGTAGTTGAGCATTAGACTTCATGGCGTTCATCAATTGAAGACGAAGAACTGCTAAGGAGAGCTTGTGGAACTTCATCAACAAAAGGTATATGGAGACTAAAACTCATCTATCACTTGGAAAGTCTATTTCTACTCTATCTCCTATATTGAGACAAAAGTCGTATTACTATATCGTTGTCGATTATGCACATTTGAGATTTCGAGCTGAGATTAACTCGCTTACATATTTCTCGAAATATGTGTTGGTAAGCTTTCGCTTCAACCAAGTTCATCTTATATTCTTGACGAAAGTCAAAATATGATCATGTGAAAATCGCTGAGTAACATCTTACATGGTTTGTGTGATACAATCATTTGGTGTAGACTTGGAATGTTTCGTTATGATTATTTCAATAACTTGAAAATTGCTTTGATGTTAATAGTGTGTGAAAACGGCTATTGTCATCCTCTAAGAAATTTTCAATGATTGAAATAAAAGTTTAAAAAATTAACCATATTGGATTATGTACGTGTTATGCACTTTGCATATGTGTAATCCATGTCCGGGAACCATAGTGTGCATACCCGTATGCGTACCTGTTGGTTTGTGAATTCCGAGTACCTAAGTACGCGTACCCGTACGCATACTTGCGTAAGTTTGAGGTCCGGAAAATTCAGCTGGGATTGGAGGTGTGCGTACATGTTCTCATACTGGAGAAAACCAATCTTGGTCCGGCTACTTAAGTATGCGTACACGTTTGCATACTTGAGTGGTTAAAGTTCTAAAATCAGTTTGTTCATGAACTAATACATTTATATTTTAAGGAATGCATTCTTTGCAAACTGTTGCTATAATTTTCATGAATTGATTCGAGTGAATCAAACCGATTTTGCTTCGATTGTGTTCTTGTATACTTCTATGAGAATATAGAAATTGAAAAACTCTTTAACTAGTTTCATTTGAGTCATTTGAACTAGTTATGGTTAATATGAATAAGGTTGATACGAGAGTGTTCATATAGCTAACCTCGGTTAACTACTGTTGAGCCAACATGGTGTACACATTTAGGTACGGTTACTTAAACCTAAATGAAGGTATATTTCATTTGTGTATAACAAGCTAAGTTCGATCTAACGGTTGAAAGATATTAGCTTGAGTCTAATCAGGTTTGCATCTAACGTGAATATTGAATGCTTTGTTACCAAGGTACTTAGATTGCAAACCCTGATTTGAAAACTATATAAAGGAGAACTCTAGCAACTGGAAAACCTAATCCCCACACTTCCTGTGTGATACTAGTTGCATAAGCTAGAGTTGATTCTCCTTTAACCTTATGTTTTTCACGAGACCCCTGTAGGTTAACGACTTGAAGACTTCATTGGGATTGTGAAGCCAGACCCAACTATTTTCTTTGTAGTTGTGTGATCTGATCTTGCATCTCCTATCGTGTTTGAGTACATAAGATTGGCTCGAGATTTATTCTCCGATAGGCAAGATAAAACGTAATCACAAACATCTTCGTCTCATTGTTTGTGATTCCACAACATCTTGTTTCGCTACCATATGATTAAGATTGTTGTGAGGTGATTGATAATACTATGTTGTTCTTCGGAAATATAACTCCGGTTTATCAATTGGTTCATGTTCACCTTGATTTATCAAAAGACGGAAAAAAAAACTCGTAGGTATTTCTTTGGGAGACAGATTTATCTATTCCTATGGACTTTTCTGTGTGAGACAGATTTCTTTATCAAGTCTTTGACTTTGGGTCGTTGCAAATCTGAGTTGTGGGTGAAATCAGCTAAGGGAATCAAGTGCGTAGTATCCTGCTGGGATCAGAGACGTAAGGAGCGTAACTATACCTTGAATCAGTGTGAGATTGATTAGGGTTCAACTACAGTCTAGTCCGAATTTCATTGGTAGTAGGCTAGTGTCTGTAGCGGCTTAATAGAGTGTGGTGTTCAAATCTGGATAAGGTCCCGAGGTTTTTATGCATTTGCGGTTTCCTCGTTAACAAAACTTCTGGTGTCTGTGTTATTTCTTTTTCGCATTATATTTTGTTATATAATTGAAATATCACAGGTTGTGCATTGAATCGATCAATTGGGAAATCCAACCTTTGGTTGATGATTGATCCTTGAACATTGGTCTTTGGTACCGTTCAAGTTACTTCTCTTATATTCAATCGGGCTCGCAAATTCCTATTTTCTGATTGCAGATTAAATTGAGAGATAGATATATAAAACTCTTTGATATACTTTTCTATAGATTGAGTCTGACTGTCCAGTTGATTCTCTTGAAAGTATATTGGAGTTTGTCTATTCAGATTGCCAAACGAATTATTGGGTGTGCTTGTTAGACCCCCGCTTTTTCAATGAATTTTGGTAATAGCCTCTTAAATTGACTTCTCATAATTTCACTTTGCACATTGGCACGATTAATAACTCTTTGATTTTCGGCAGCATGTTCGTTTGCTATGAACTCAGCCATGTTCATATTATCAGCCATGCTCTCTGAGGAATTGGAAGAGTGGTGAAAATAATTGGAGATTGAGAAATTATAGAGAGATTTAGAAATTCTGGTGTGACTAGAAATGAGTTTGAAATTAGGTATTTATAGAGGGGGAAAATGGTAGACGTTGGATGAGGAACTGATAAGCGATGATCAGATCAACGAGCGATGTAATGACTAGTGCTGGAATGACCAGCGAGCGATATTTTGACCATCTAGCGACGGACACTCTATCGCTCGCTGGAAAGTCTGTCGCGTATGCCTATATGTTATAATTGACATACATGCATATACGTTTGGCATACCCATAGTGGGTGCATATGTGGCAAAATCTGATGTTTGGCATGTGCATAGGAATAGGCCTAAACAGATGTAGAATATAGTTCATGAGAATCTGTAAACATATGTAGAATATATTACATGAGAATTGGTGACATCTATACATCTTTACAGCTGGTCATTTTCATTCTTCACATACGCACACACAAAAAAGATCCTACCATGCTAAAGTATAAGGTTCATAAATTAAATCATCCAAAATTACAAAATTCTTCGTAGAAAAAATATCACAAGCAATGCTTCAAAAAATAAAAATCAAAGTAAAATAACATGAGTACCACGGATGGATGAAAAGACGAGGGTACCCAAATACACCACAATCTTTAAATTATCCACCTATAAGTCCTCTTACCGAAAGTGATTGTCTATGGACAAAGTCGAGACAATACAACAAATCGGTATTCATACTTTGTGTGATCGTCTATGGATACGAGATCGAGACAATACAAGAATCAAAGTGTGATTACTTGATAATAGGTTCGGACTTAACCAAACTCTATAGGATCACTATCAAGTAATACAGAGTTAACGTTTGTGTAATTTACTCTAAATTATAATAACAACAATTATAATTGCGGAAAGGAAAAGTAAATGACACAGCAATACTTTGTTAACAAGGAAACCGCAAATGAAGAAAAACCCCGGGACGTAGTCCAGAATTTAATACTCTCAAAATTAAGCCGCTATACAAAATCTAAACCAACTTCGTATAGTTGATACCAAGTAACTAAACCTAGTTCACTTAATTTCTTCAGTATCCCTGCGCTTCCGACATTCAATAAGTGCACGCACTGAAACAATTCCTTTGGATCGTATTCCAAACAGTAAAGGAACAACAAATGTGTTTGGTAACAACTCTCTTGATTCTTTAAGATGAAGATATCTTAAATCATATGCAAAGGCTCTTCCGTTTAAACAATAAAATCCTTTGCCTGGTCAGATCAATCTATCCAACAACTACCGAAGTAGCAGAGTTTAGATTTGTAATCAATCAATATAGATTCCAACAAGAAACTGTAAGGTGATGTCGATCTTACACAACTAACCAATCGACTAAATCCAATTCTAGTTGGATCCCAGCCGATCAAGGTTTGTGCACACCCAAAGATATAGAAACCAAATAAGAAATCTTATTTGTCTTCAAATCTTCTTTAGTCTTCAATAAACACCTGCACAACACCACTTGAATCTCTTGTGACCAATCACGCACAGAACGGAGTCTGTTAACAATGGATTATCACAAGATGTCTTTAGATCTACAAACAGTTCTAAAGATCCCGTCGACACTTCGATCTAGTTTGAGTGAATCTTATATCAGAAGAGAAGATTCTCAAGAATAAACAAACTAGGTGCAATCAAAGTTCAACAACCATTAGTAAATCAAATCAATCGAAAACTAAAATAAACTGTAATTATCTAGTTTCCCACCAACGGTACTCGTAGAGCTTCTTGATCCCACAGAAGTCTTTAAACGAGCGGTCGTAAGAGATTTCACCTAATTAGGGTACTTTCCTCTCCGAATAGACGGCTCCACCAGAAACAACAAAAAGATGAAGTTTGCTTGGCTCTTATGATAGTTTGCTAGAAATGCAAACTTGGGTATTTATAGACCAAGGATGTTTGGACACCAAGGAATTTCCAAAACCGAATATTCTCAAGATATGCATTAAATGCCCAAAATCGGTTTTCATAATTCCTGAAAATGATTTGTCCAATATTTCTGAAATAT
The DNA here is from genome assembly GCA_023531295.1 of Papaver armeniacum. Taxonomy (NCBI): domain Eukaryota; kingdom Viridiplantae; phylum Streptophyta; class Magnoliopsida; order Ranunculales; family Papaveraceae; genus Papaver; species Papaver armeniacum. The sequence continues at coordinate 12,071 of JAJJWW010006032.1, read as the reverse complement.
CTCAATAGAAAATCTTCAATTAGTAAATGCACATTACCAATTTTTATTTTCTAGAGATATGCATTTAATTGCTGGTAATTAAAGCATATAAAACTAACAACCTTAATTAAAAGATTCTTAATTTATTTCGGATCGGGATCTCCTTGAGTTATTAAGGAATATCTTTGAACAATAAAAGATAAGAGTTATTGTTCATGTTCAAAGTATGTTGACATCTTTTCTTTCTAAATCCTCTTTCATATTTACAATCTTGGAATCGATTATACCACTCTTCCAAAGAAGTTTAGAATTGGTGCATCTATATTCCAAGACAACTATGTGATTGATTAAATAAAAATTCACTAATCATGGGTTAACGGTTTTACCAAACACAAGGATCGGTTCTACCTTAATATGGTTACTAGGACCATTTATGTCAGTTACCAGGATCAATTATATCAATTACCAGGACCGGTTACCATATACTCATGGTATTGCTTGTGATCGGTTACACAAGTCACTAGGATCGGTTAAAACAATTACTAGGACCGGTTACACCAATTACTAGGACCGGTTACACCAATTACAAGGATCGATTACACAACACTTTTGTGATCGGTCACACCAATTACTAGGATCGGTCACACCAATAACAAATATCGATCATGCCATCTCAGGTGATTACTTAGGAGCGGTTACACTAATAAAAGTCATACCAAATCATAAGTTAGACACTGTGATTAGTTATACCAAGATACATAACAAGTTATGATCCGTTCTACTAACTCACACATATTGGTAATCCAAAGATATGCAATGAATAACAATACCAATAAGCCTAGTGATTTCCCTTTCGATTCATAAAGCAAGTTCATGAATGTACTTCCTTTAAACAAATGTAAACATTGTTTCCTCGGATGAAATTTTCACCTTTACCCATACACATAATCACAATAACATTCATACGATTATGTCGATGTCATATATACGAAGTTCAAAAGATAAGCGTTATACTTCGTATTCTAATTCCTTAACATTATGATCATGTGATCATGTCTTACTACTAGATTATAATGAATCACAGCTTCGCAGTTATGTTTTTAATATAGCACGACTTGAAAGATAAGTTAGGAATGAAACAGTTCAAGTCAATATTACTAACCTCAAAAGGAAGGATGATGCCGTCGTTGTAGCTTCTTACTTCTTCACATTCTTCAGGTCTTCGAGTAATACTTGTATGTCTCATAATCCTAGACTTTCTAGTATAACCTATACGAAGTTGTCTCTAGTACATAATCAAGCGACTCTTAGATGAGTTTTGATTAACTAAAATATGACAACCAAACTTGACATACCAACGCTTGGTGGGTTCAACCGAGCTATGCTCTAACAATCTCCCTCTTTGTCAATTTTAGTGTCAAAACTCTTAATACATATGGATAAACAAATTACAAGATTTCATTACACATACGCTTGATTCCAAGTTTCAAAAACACAATAACCTGCATATATTCAATCCATAAATGCCGATGTTGACATTTGAATAACAAAGCTAATACTCCTCCTAGAGGCAAGATAGGTAGATTTTCAATCCGAACATGTTTGTTATTCCTCTTTTGTAGTCCAAATAACTACAATAACAATATGATATGTTGCTCCCCCTTAGTCAATGCTTTACTCTTTCGTTAGATATAACGTTTAAGCACAATTGTCCTTTCCTTAGTGATTAAAAATCACTTGTTTACTCCATATATTTCTCCCCCTTTTTGTCACGAAATGACAAAGGTTCAAGCAAATAAAGGTCAAACCCAAAGGATCTTACAAATCCAAAAGACTTGTATAACCTATAAGAGTTAAGCACGAAGGTTTCACATACCATTGTAGATAACCAATATCAAAACCGAAACTACAAGTAATTTGGTTTTAATATGTTATCAAGGAAACAATTGCCCAAATCAATTTTCCCTAATAGTTTAACAAATTGACTAAGAAAGTTAGTTCCCTTGCTAAACCGATTGCACAAATACAATCGCTTATTTCGATAAGACCTAAATAAAGATCAGAATTAACTTTATTTTTCTCATCATGTTCTAATTATTCAGACAATAACTTAGACCTTTCACTTTAGACAAGCCACGTACTAAGTTAGTTAACTAGTATTTCTCGTCAAGGCATTCAATTAGACTTGAATAACCGAATCGTTCACTTTGATAAGTCTAACTAAGATCAGAATTAACTTAGTTTATTTTATCCGAAATTGAATTGGACTAAACAAATAATCCAGTATTTTGTTAAGCCATAAACAATACATACAAACCAAATAAATTGACTTGCACAATTATTTCTCTTAACCGGAAGCAATTGAAACAAACATAGACATTATAACACCGCAATTGCACCGAAATTTCGTTAAGCATAAACACTTGATATCAAACAATAAAGAAGATATCAAACAATAAGTCAAATAAATTGACACAGTTTTTCTTAACCGTAAACAATTGAATCACACACACACACACACACACACACATCCATATACATATAATGGAATAAACATCAATTGTACCGAAATTTTGTTAAGCAAAAGCAAAATATATGCAATAAAATCAAGCTTTTCTTAAACAGGAAAACGATTAACTAACAAATTCGTTACCTTAAATTCCGCATCCTCTTTTCCCCAGAAAGATATATCATTAAGCACAAGTTCAAATTAGAACTCCCCCCCCCCATTATGTTGTCATTCTCTCGCAAGAACAAAAGAATAACATCAAAGAGCAACCTTTACCAGAGAAAGGTTGAATCGGTTTTAACTAATGCGTGCCAATAGAAAAAGTTGAAAACCCGAAACACATATGTTTTATGCTAAACACAACTCATGTAAACACAAATTGATTCAACACATTGTGACTTTTATATATGAGTCTCAATCGGAAAACCTTATGATCCTTTGATAAAGCCTACCAACATGGGCTAGAACTTAATCCCGCTAAACCAAAAAGCCACACAAACCATAAGGGTTCACAACATATGAGATCGAATATTAAGGTTATGCAAACCGAAATCAGACATCCTATAAACTCAAATGCAATACACCATAAATATTCGACAGAGAATAAAGTATTTAACTTATCTCAATCTTGTAGGAAATTGAATTACAAAAACAACGGAAAAAAAATGAGGTCATTCCGAGTTCGGACGAAGAAGTTAAGGGCAAAACAGTTTTACACTCCTTCGTATGGACCAATCACACCAATCAACGGAACCAGTTACGGTGATTGCTTGTGATGGGTCACACCAATCACCAGGACTGGTTACAGTACTTTTGATGGGTCATACCAATCACCAGGACCGGTTACGGTGATTACTTGTGATGGATCACAACACTAAACTGTTTTAGACATAACTTTTGCATACAATGTCCGAATTCAATGATTTTTTGATCGTTTTAACCGTAAAAACAAGATCTACACATATATGATCAGTATCTAACAACATAATAAACTCAAAATTACCGTTTCTATCAAAAGTTCAAATATAGATAGAGAAGGTGTGAGTATAGAAGAAAAGAAATCTCCCTAAAGATGTTAATTAGTCATATAATAACCGAGAGATCATGTGCTCAGTTTTCATGTGCTTCCTCACCTTTCAAAAGATTGAGCACCAAGGTGAGCATGCACATTCTAACAAAACTAGGTTGTGTTGAGTTGAGCCTTGTCTTGTTCGTCACGAGTGACTAAGACAAAATCATCATTCTTGACCTCTTGCTTGGTTTGTTTTCTCTTGTTCCATCTCTTGTTTTTCTTATTTGACTCATGATGAAGAGTGTCATTATCACAACGTTCACTAGTACAAGAGATTTCAGACATGATGTCTCTCTTTAGTCTTTCAAGAAAACTCTTGTAATTATTGTCACCAACAATTAACAGCCGAGAGTCATTCTTGTGACTAACTTTTGGTCCCTTCTTGGCTATGGAGGACTTCAGGACCCATTTAGAGTTGGGTTTCGCGGGAGAAGCTTTCTCTTTCATACCATTAGGACGATTGTCCTTTTGAGTACTTTGCGAAACAAATTTTCTCCAATTTGGAACATCAGATCTTGTCTTAGCATTTATAAAGTCATCTCTCTTTCTATATTCGGGTCTTTTATGAGATGACCTTGTTGAGCGATAGGCAAAATTTGAACTGTCATTATAATATTTCTTTTTCCTAAACTTAGCACAACAACGATCTGAGTTCTTTCGGGGAGCAAACTTAGCTAATTCGTTTGATACAAAAGAAAGTGCATCTTGCATCTTACGAACTTTGCATCCCCATTGCAAGTGCCCTTTATTACCACAATAATAACAATGCTTAGTAACATAAGGAGTATGAGTTTTAATGTTACCTTTTCGTGGATCCACTTGCATTGGAGCTCGACGAGTTTTCTTCTTCTTCTTCTTCTTCTTCTTCTTCTTCTTCTTCTTCTTCTTCTTCTTCTTCTTCTTCTTATCTTTGTTCAATGTTGTTGCTTTCTTGACATTAGCAGAAGTGCTCTCTTTGATTGCTGCTGGTTGAACACAATTCTTAGGCTTGACTGGCTTTACTTCTTTATAAGAAATAGTATCATTTTTGACATCAGTGGAAGCCTCTGGTTGAGAAGAATTTGTAGCTTTAACAAATTGTATCTCATTGTTATCGTTAGAAGCACTTGATTCCTTATATCCCAATCCACGTGTATCACCATGATATCTTCCTGCTTCTAACAATGAGGATAAATTGTTTGTGCTATCATTGGACTTTTTCAAGTACAAATTTCCTTCTTCCAACATCTTGATTTTATCAAGAGCACCAGTTAGATCAGCCTCAAGGCGTTTTTCTCGTGAGAGATATTCACCTTCTTCTCTTCAAAACTCTTTTGTTGAGAATTAACCCTTGCTTCAGATTCTCTTGAGATGATTTCATGATGCTCTTCAGATATTGAATCGTAAATGCCATCTTCAAGTGTTAATTCAAAACTCTTGATGTCTTGCTTTATGTTAACTGAATCATTATTAGGTTCTATAAAAACCATTTTTAGATTCCAGTTTTATAGGATGGATCGCACCAACCACAGATTGTTAGATCTTTTCGTGTTTGCCTGCTCTGAAACCAATTGAAAAGACGAGGGTACCCAAATACACCACAATCTTTAAATTATCCACCTATAAGTCCTCTTACCGAAAGTGATTGTCTACGGAAAAAGTCGAGACAATACAACAAATCGGTATTCACACTTTGTGTGATCATCTATTGATACGAGATCGAGACAATACAACAATCAAAGTGTGATTACTTGATAATAGGTTCGGACTTAACCAAACTATATAGGATCACTATCAAGTAATACGGAGTTAATGTTTGCGTAATTTACTTTAAATTATAATAACAACAATTATAATTACGGAAAGGAAAAGTGAATGACACAACAAGATTTTGTTAACGAGGAAACCGCAAATGCAGAAAAAGCCCGGACCTAGTCCAGAATTGAATACTCTCAGAATTAAGCCGCTATACAAAATCTAAACCAACTTCGTATAGTTGAGACAAAGCAACAAAACCTAGTTCACTTAGTTTCTTCAGTGTCCCAGCGCTTCCGACATTCAATAAGTGCACCCACTGGAACAATTCCTTTAGATCGTATTCCAAACAGTAAAGGAACAATAAATCTGTTTGGTGACAACTCTCGTGATTCTTTCAGATGAAGATATCTCAAGTCATATGCAAAGGCTCTTCCGTTTAAACAATAAACTCATTTGCCTGGTCAGATCAATCTATCCAACAACTACCGAAGTAGCAAAGTTTAGATTTGCAATCAATTAATATAGATTCAAACAAGAAACTATAAGGTGATGCCGATCTTACACAACTAACCAATCGAATAAATCCGATTCTAGTTGGATCCCAGCCGATCAAGGTTTGTGCGCACCCAAAGATATAGAAACCAAATAAAAAATCTTCTTTGTCTTCAAATCTTCTTTAGTCTTCAATAAACACCTGCACAACACCACTTGAATCTCTTGTGACCAATCACGCACAGAACGGAGTCTGTTAACAATGGATTATCACAAGATGTATTTAGATCTACAAACAGTTCTAAAGATTCCGTCGACACTTCGATCTAGTTTGAGTGAATCTTATATCAGAAGAGAAGATTCTCAAGAATAAACAAACTAGGTGCAATCAAACTTCAACAACCGTTAGTCAATCAAATCAATCAAAAACTAAAATAAACTGCGATTATATAGTTTCCCATCAACGGTACTCGTAGAGCTTCTTGATCCCACAAAAGTCTTTAAACGAGAGGTCGTAAGAGATTTCGCCTAATTAGGGTACTTTCCTCTCCGAATAGACGGCTCCACCAGAAACAACAAAAAGATGAAGTTTGCCTGGCTCTTAGGATAGTTTGCTAGAAATGCAAACTTGGGTATTTATAGACCAAGGATGTTTGGACACCAAGGAATTTCCAAAACCGAATATTCTCAAGATATGCATTTTATGCCCAAAATCGGTTTTCATAATTCCTGGAAATGATTTGTCCAATATTTCTGAAAATCTCTCAATAGAAAATCTCCAATTAGTAAATGCACATTACCAATTTTTATTTTCTAGAGATATGCATTTAATTGCTGGTAATTAAAACATATAAAACTAACAACCTTAATAAAAAGATTCTTAATTTATTTCGGACCGGGATCTCCTTGAGTTATTAAGGAATATCTTTGAACAATAAAATATAAAAGTTATTGTTCATATTCAAGTATGTTGACATATTTTGTATGTAAATCCTGTTTCATATTTACAATCTTGGAATCGATTATACCACTCTTCCAAACAAGTTTAGAATTGGTTCATCTGTATTCCAAGACAACTACGTGATTGATCAAATATCAATTCACTAATCATGGGTTTATGGTTTTACCAAACACAAGGATCGGTTCTACCTTAAAATGGTTACTAGGATCGGTTACGTCAGTTACCAGGATCGGTTACATCAATTACCAGGACCGGTTACCATATACTCATGGTATTACTTGTGATCGGTTACACAAGTCACTAGGATCGGTTACACCAATTACTAGGACCGGTTACACCAATTACAAGGATCGATTATACAACACTTTTGTGATCGGTTACACCAATTACTAGGATCGGTCACACCAATTATAAATATCGATCACACCATCTCAGGTGATTACTTAGGATCGGTTACACTAATAAAAGTCATACCAAATCATAAGTTAGGCATTGTGATTATTCATACCAAGATACATAACAAGTTATGACATGTTCTATTAACTCACACATATTGTTGATCTAAAGATATACAATGAATAACAATACCAATAAGCCTAGCGATTTCCCTTTCGATTCATAAAGAAAGTTCATGAATGTACTTCCTTTAAACAAATGTAAACATTGTTTCCTAGGATGAAATCTTTACCTTTACCCATACACATAATCACAATAACATTCATACGATTATGTCGATGTCATATATACGAAGTTCAAAAGATAAGCGTTATACTTCGTATTCTAATTCATTAACACTATGATCATGTGATCATGTCTTACTACTAGAGTATAATGAATCACAACTTCACAGTTATGTTTTCAATATAGCACGACTTGAAAGATATGTTAGGAATGAAACAATTCAAGTCAATATTACTAACCTCAAGAGGAAGGATGATGTCGTCGTTGTAGCTTGTTACTTCTTCACATTCTTCAGGTCTTCGAGTAATACTTGTATGTCTCATAATCCTAGACTTTCTAGTCTAACCTATACGAAGTTGTCTCTAGTACATAATCAAGCGACTCTTAGATGAGTTTTGATACACTATAATATGACAACCAAACTTGACATACCAACGCCTGGTGGTTTCAACCGAGCTATGCTCTAACAATGGAGAAGACAATGCCTCATGTATATGCTTTAGACGTTTTGATCTTGTGAAAATGAGATATATAGGGAAATTCTATTTTTTTTTTTTTTTTTTTTTTTGTAAACTAGGAACCTTTTCGTTAATGGAAATTCGAGGTTACAATGAGTTTAAGATCGAAAATAAGAGAATACAAAGTAACAAGAACATATCGTAAAAGTACAACACCGAGAAATCCGACAAGAAAAAGAGAAGGATTACCGAAATAAGACAAATACAAGTATGAATAAGATCCGATCAAACTGGAGGAAGAATGGTTTTTCTCGGAATTAAAATCCAACCATTTAGTTTGTTTTTCTTCTTTAGAAAGATATGCTTCTAAAATAGGAGTGATTTGCTCAAATCTCTTGTAACTAGTGAAGAAGCTTCCGTCGTCAAATAAATCACCGTTGAAGATTCCGTCGCCTGATAAGTTGATGATGAAGATTTCGTCGCTGGAGAACAAAGATGAAGATTTCGTCGTTGGAGAGCATCACTATCGATCTTAAAAGCCAACCCAATAACCAAGAATCGCAGTTAAAACGAAGATAAACCTCAAAAGAGTAGATAAAACCACCATAATGGTCTAGATAAGTAGAAAACATGATAATAACAAAACTAAACTACTAACTAACATAGAGGTTGTTAAAGAAGAAAAAGTAGTGAGAGAGAGATGAGCGAGATAAGAGGTTTTGAAGAAGAAGAACTCTATTTTTTCTAAGTAACAGGGATTCGTTTCCATTTGAAGATTTTTTTACCTAACATTGAGAAATTTTTTTGAAGCATGAAATTTATTAATCTACTAAAGGACCATTACAAGAGGGTATGTGATACCCAAAGATTCAAATACAGTTGGATCGATATGTCGAGAAATTACAGTAATATGACAGCGAAGCAAAATATGAGTAGCAATCTCTGGATTAGAATTGCATCGGGGGTTGATGTTGGAGCTGGTGAGGTGGATCTGGATGAGGTTGAGAAAAAGTTTGTATAATAAACTGATAAGGCTTGGCTCAAAGCCAAACAATAAATAGGATTCATGCTTAAAAAAAATAAAATAAAAAAAAAATTGTATAACATATTTCCTAATACGTTATTTTTTTCTTTTCTTTTTTTGTACCTATGGAATTTAGGAAATCTAAGGGGACAAGGGCATCTAATTCCTTATTGGTCTATTTGCTTTGAAAAAGGATAAAAAATTCCGTGTTATTCTAAATTTTGTATAATATAACAATTTCCTACCGGTATAAATATATTCTAGTTAGACCAGAAACTTTAAGATTCGAGTTTGATACAACTTTCAACAACAATGCAAAAAATTCTCCCAAAATTATATATACATATATAACTAAAATTATACTACCTCCGTTTCTGGAAAAGTGTTACTTTCACTTTTTCATTATACATATATAATGGACATGCTTTTATTCCCTTCGCCTTTGACACTTTGGGTATTTAGCGCCAGAGGCGGTTGGACTTCTAGCGAGAGTTCAAAGAGTCATGCACAGTAATGTCATGACTCCTGATTAGAGAGAGTTTTTGTTTAAGAGGATAGGGATTGCTATTCAAAAAGGGTTTGCGGCGCAGCTTGTTGCTCGCTTACCTGCTATGTAATAATTCGTGATCTTCTTATTAAAATTGTAATCTAAAAATAGGCCAAATTGAAAAAGTGAAACGGAGAGAGTAATAAAATTTGCATATGGTATTAGTTCAGTATACGGTGGTTTTGTACTGGATCCTACTTGCAAACATGCATATCCTTTTCTTCTTCTTTTTTTTTACTGCGACAATGGTAAATTGATAATATTAATAAGGGTTATTTAACGTTTGGTACCCAACAAATGTCCAACACCTAGCTTTGGTACCCAATATTTCAAAAATTAAGGGTTGGTACCTTGACCTACCGTTGACTGTTGAAGTCAATGCTTGACCAGATATTATTTTTCTTTTATCAAATTTTTATTCAAAAGATATTTGAAATTACCAATATATCCCTAATGAAAACCATGGATTTATCTTCCCTTCTCTTAGTCACTTTCACATCGACATTGATGGATTGGGTGAAACATCACTTTTAAGAAAACACCAAATGAAAACAAATAAAAAAGATAAAGTTAAAATGAGTGTTTTGGTTGGAGTGGGGAAATATTTTTGGCATCTTAATCCAAATTTAGAAGAGATAGGAAGACTAGTCTTCTTCTTCATCGAGAGGAAAAGATATAGAAAGATGGAGTTCCACGGTAGCAGAAGATAGGATTAATAAAAGTCTTGGAAACAGAGAAGGGAGTGACGATATACTGATGGTAATGTATGATTAAAATTGGTTATAAAATTAAAGAAATGGTGATATACTAATGATAATGTGGTACTGTTGATTTGATTGTTTGTATGATTAAAATTGGTTTTAAGGAAATGGTGATGTACTGATGGGATTTCGATCTCCATCAACAATTCTTTACCCATAACCCGTTTGTTTAAAGTTCCAACTTAAATTTCTTCTTCGCAACTAATTATATTGGTGCCCGCAGCCCGCCATTGATGGTGATGATAATCGGTGGAGGTTGAAGAAGATTAAGGGTAGTTTCAGATTCTAAACAAATTGTGGGATGATATAGGTAACAGATGGTCAGCTGGGGATTAACACTGTTTAAGAAAATAAATAGCCGAGAAGGAGACGGGTATAATGATTTTAAGGGGTAAATTTGTCAAATCAGATAATATATTTATAAAAATTAGTAAAAATAAATTAAATATTAGTCAAACGTTAACTTCAACAGTCAACGACAGGTCAAGGTACCAACTCTTAATTTTTCAAATATTGGGTACCAAAACTAGGTGTTGGACATTTGTTGGGTACCAAACGTTAAATAATTGTGAGATTAAAGTATAATATCTCCTTGCAAGGACCACAACGGAATCAACCAAAATAGGATGTGGTCTGTAATCAAGATTGAGATATAAAATAACGTAATTCTTTAAATCAAATTATACTTTTTTTAGACTAAATCGAGAGAAAATGACACTGAAAGTGAAAGGGCAAGGTTTCACTGTTTCAAAATATGGGATATATATTTATTCCGGGTACTCGATACCCGTGGATACCGTCTATATACCCGATTAGAACCCGATATAAATCGGTTCTAAGGCAACCATCAAGTGGTCTGATGGTTTGCAAGCTCCCTCCCACTGCGGAGGTAGGGGTTCGAAACCCGTAATTGCCAGAAATAAGTCCTTATAAGGAGTTAAGGATGTAGTCAAGACAATTATTCCAACCATCAAAAGAAAATCGGTTCTTAACCGGGTCTACCAGTCGGGTAGTAAAATTACTAACGTGTCCAATATTAGGACCCAGAACCGGACCCATAACACTCGGTTCCGGTCTAGGTTCGGGTAATTGGGCACCCATTAACGGCCCTAACCTCGCTCCTCCTTCGTGTGAGTTTGAGAGGATGTAATTGCTGCAATTACGTTTATAATTGATTTTTTATCTGTATTAATATTATACTAATATAAAGAAAAGAGGTATTTTGGTTGGTCACAAAAGGACAAATAGCTTGGTGTAACCTTGAATTACAAATCTGACCTCCAATATCAACTACCACTCTTCACATATATTTAAGGGTAAAAATGTACATTAAATTGATATTTACATATTCACAGAAATATCATTGTTTTAAAAATATATCAAAATTCTTAAAAACTTGATATCTTTCAAAATACATATCGGATTTTCGTAAAATTAACATATTTGGAAAGAACGCGAAATTGGGGGATATAAAAAGGAATTGGGGGATGTAAGAAAAGGACAAAAAGTGGATCCAGATATCAATTCGGGGTCACCCTTTATCTAAGTATTTTACGTAATACCTAATCTACCCCTCACTAATCAGGATTAGTGATTAATAATAATTAGTAAAATCATAAGATTTTTTATAAATGATTAGTGTGTGTTTTATTTGAATTTGGGTTAGTGAGGTGAGAGTAGAAGGAGGGAAAAATATTTTGAGAGAGGAATTTTTTTGAGAAAAATGGAGGATGATTGTGAAGAAAGAATTGTTGCTGCTGAATCTTTAGCTCAACTACAACAAGGAGCATATCTTGAATCTTCAGCTAACAACAACAACTCTCAATTGCAACTCTTTGTTGAGCCAACAC
>JAJJWW010006031.1:0-28708 GCA_023531295.1 Papaver armeniacum | reverse complement strand
CATTGGAAGTAGTACACCATACACCACTAAGAAAAGAACAATTTTTTTTTTTTTTTTTTTTGAAGAATTTACCTTGGTACTTGGTAAAATCGGGCATTTTAATTCAAAAATTTGAATCTTCGGGACTGGGTAATCTTGGATCCTATTACTCCTTTCGATTCTTGAGCGACGAAATCACCGCTTTACAATGATGAACGGAGAACTTGCAAATTCCTTAAGGGTTATTTTGTTTTGGTACTCAAGTTTTGACCAACTTTGCTTGTATGGTATAACATTTGTCCAACTTAGTGTTTGGTACTTGGAAAAAACATTGGCCCGGTCTTGACTCGGTTATATTTTGACTTACTGTTTATACCCTTCTACTTTACTAAAATCTAATTATTAGATGAGTTTACATTTATACCCTTCTACTTTACTAATATTGACGTAGAAAGTTTGGGATGAACCCATCTTCTCCGTCTCTCTATGGCGCCACCACCACCATCACTTTCTCTTTCCCCGCTTTCTTTATTTCTGATCGATGCCACGGTGACCCAACTGTTTTCTCACTTTATCTTTAAATCACTACTACTGCAACTCTCTTCCCATCCCTATCCAAACGCTAATAAATATTAAATCACAAGTAAGCTCTAGCTAGCTAATTTTGTTTGCGTCCATATTAATCAAAGATATGAAAAATTCACAATATAACATCACCACTTACCAGAGCAGCTCCACCAATTATGCCTCCCAATTAGATTCAATTTTAAATCACATATATATAATCCCATTTCGGACAGCATCTGCTTGAGATCGGAAGTATAAGAAGATAAGGAATAAAGACAGGCATGAGCTCGGTGAAATCGATTATCACGAATAAGCGAAGTAGATTCAAGGGTGATTCAGAATCTATTTGATGGAGGAAAGATGGGTTAGAAACGGACTTTGAATTGGATATATTGGGTTATGGCTTGATTCGAATTTGTAACTGTCTAGGTAAGAGTTTTGAAGAGAGAAACCGGGTTAAGAACTCGAACCTATTGCCGTCTTGTGAGAAGATGTTCGTTGTTGTTGATTTAAAAGAAATTGTTGATCATTTCAATGAGGTTTATGAGAATGGGGTTTATCCCAAATGTGAAATGAAATGCAGGTAAGGATGTATAAGAGATTAGAGAACAACAGTAGAGATGCATCTCTATTAAATAGATTCCACGCATATTAGAGTGTTTGTAGAAGTGCTGAAGTAGTAAAGAGTGTTGTAAATCGATTGTTGATTTTTCATTGATTTAGGAACTTAAAATTGGATTTGAAACAGGTGTATTCGGTGTCTTCACAGGCTACACTGATGTGGTGGTGGTGGTGGGATTGTTGGTCCATTCACTGGTTTGGTCATTTGAAAGTGAAGGGGTTATGTAAATTTTAGAAAAGTGAAGGTTATTACAATAATTTGGAAAATTATTCTTTTTACTTTTTATTTTATTTAATTTATAAACGGAATTCAAAATCTAACAGGGTCAACGTGAGTCAACGTTTTTCCAAGTACCAAGCACGCAGAGATTGGACAAATGTTAGACATAACTGACAAAAAGTTGGTCAAAACTTGAGTACCAAAACAAAATAACCCATTCCTTAAATGTCTCCATAAAATACCAAAGAATAAATGGAATAAACTTTATTTCGAGAGGAAAATCATTGGTGTGTGAATCCTATAACACCAACAAGACAGGGATTCATCTTCTTCTTCTCGGGAGTTTAATAGGAATCATGAGAGTAGTTGTAGATGTAACAACTATGGTGTTAAAGATCAGTAAGACACATAAACATATTCTTAAAGAATCATCCATTATCTCGAGATTGAGAATTTTGAGATCTAAGAAGGAAAAATGAAGGCGCCAGGTAGTGGAGAAAGTTTAAACAGCTCAAGATATTTTATAGGGTTCGTTTGTTTTTTTAGGGTATCGGAGAAAGTTTGATGGATGATCCAACGATTCAGAAACGTTGTTTTTGAGTAATGGACACGTAGATGGATATGCCAGGCTTGTGCTTGGGCTTTCAGTTTTGTATGTGACAGCTTCGAATTTCAATTGTATTGACAAGCCGAACACCCTCTATTTCTACATCGCTTGCAGGAATCCAGATGCAGCATTGGATTCACCTTAAAAATTTATATCCTAATAAAACCAATTACAAACTTTGTCCCAATCCTATTGTTAACTTGAAACAATGGGTATTTGAGATAGTGAAAATGACAAACTGATGTTTAAACTTGATACTTGAAATTTTCCAAATTCCATGGCCATATGCTTTCAATTGATACTTCCATGGAAAACAAAGTAAAACGGACTCCTATTACAACGATTCATCACATAGTCATGTGCCTTCAGTAACCAAAAAAATGCAACTAAAATAAACACAATAATAAGTTGGTTTCATCTTTTGCAACCATAAAAAAAAAATGCAACTAATAAACACGATAATGTTATTTCTCAATAGATGTTTTTCAATCTCTCTCCCGTAGCTGATTGGCATTTCCATCCGTAGCGGTTGTGATTGTGTACAGTAAAATCAATGTAAACTTTGGAAGTTATGGTGTGAGGTAGGAAAAATACAACTCTTTAACTTGATCTTTAACGCTGCATATCCATCCATTAGGCATTGGTTTAAATTTTCAAAATTGTTTGTTTGAGAGGATAAGTCATTATGACAAATTGATTCCTCGCACAAAATAAAATCAAATCATATTATTTATGGGTGAGATATTTTCAATAAAATGTGAAAGTAAAAGAAATTCAAATTCAATGAACTCTGGAAAACGTTGATCGAGAGTTCATCACCGCATAATCCATCATCTCCTTCGTCGTCATCTTGAGAAGGAGAAGTGTGGAGAGAATCCGTGAACTTTAGACAAGGATGAAGGATAGTGGCGGCGTTGGAGTCATAACGCAGTGTATATATATACCGAGAGGCTTCTACATTGGTTAGGGTTTGTACTAAAACACACTCAATTTTTTATATCTTGACCGTTCGCTAGATCTAACGGATTGTAATTGCAGATGAAGATGCCATGCCATAGGGTCTGCTCTTTATCCTTATGGCTGTGAGAACCATTATTATGAAATACTGTATATGAGTGAGCCAGTAAATCAAATAGTAACTATAGGCTTGGTATGATAATTGGTAAATACTGTATATGAAAGAAAAGTGTAGAAAGAAAAGTGTATCATTATTATGAAATACTGTATATGAAATACTCGCATTTTCCACTTAGCATGGTAGAAAGAAAAGTGGAGCTTGGTATGATAATTGGTAAATTGTTAGGCAAAATGATCATCCATTCCAAACGGGAAGCGGCATACTAATAGTTCAACAGCTAGGTACTTGCCTAATATTTTGGTAATTGATAATGAAGAAGCATAACGAACAGCACGGTTGTGTTGGACTAGCAAAGATGATACGAGTGAAGGAACTTCACCAAACTCGAAGAAAGTCATTTCGATATACTTAACATACAAATTCTCAAGTTAAAACTAAGCAGCTTCCAGAAGTGTTGGTTAATGTAACTTTGTAGCATACTTCAGGAGGCGTAATTTGGATCACCATGTTTGACAATCAATCTTAAATTAAGAACTAAAAGTCAATGTAAATAGACATTTTGTGCTGCATCTATTGCCAGTCCCAGTTTACTCATTCATACTCAATGCAACTCTTACAAATTAAAATGTAACAAATAACAATCAATATTGCTAGATCTGATTACAGAAAAACAACATTAATAGAAAAGCCAAATAACAACTTGAATTAGTCTTCAATTATTATTGCTCAATAACTTTGTTTCACGATCTCCTTAAGAAGGGTTAACACATGCAAAAATCAACTCTAATTACATATCATGGATCTGACTTCTGAGACAGACATAGATAAAAGAACAAATCATAGTTTTTTGAGAGGAAAAGTCATTGTGAGAGTAAGTTGTTCTTGATGTTTCTGCTTCCATTGATGGAACATTGAAGAAGAAAAGAGTAAGTTGTTGTTGATTTGATCTAACCATTGTATTTGAAGTTAGTTGCTCTCACACTTCATACTATGTCCTGTCCGGAAGTTTCTTGGGTGCAACTTACTCATTCTGCAATGATTATTTCAAAACGAATTAGTACATAAAAACACAAACAATCAAGCAACATCTTGCGTATACAGACTAAATTACAAAACAAGGATGCTAAAAGAAAGTGTTGTTAATCAAAAGGTAAAGGAACAAAATTTTGGTTACAATATCAATAATAGACTAATTAACTGAATAATCTAAACAACCAAAAAACCAATTCAAAAATAAGTAAATAAATGTAGAATAAACAAATACCACTAAACACCGATAAACTTTGGTTTTTGTAGAAATAAAAGAGGGTTACTAGTAGGAAATTCTTACCGGTTAATAGGGTCTTGGACAAATCATTTCATCTTCACCATATATTTGTTAGAACGTATTCTAGTGATATTAACACAATTTGTTAAGGATTTTTGTAAGAAAGCAGTGTAGATCTGCAGAGATGACGACAAGCTAGAGATGGGTTTATAACACTTTAACAACTAGTCTTACAAAAGCCGTTCCCTTTAACATGATGGAATAAACTTGAGTTTGAGAGGAGAAATCATTGTGTGAGAAGTGAATCATCCACAGAAACAAGATAAGGGTTTCATCTTCATCTTCTGCTTCTGGGAGTTTCAGAGGAGGAATGATGAGCCTGAGAGTAGTAGTAACAACAGTGAGGTTAAGATGAGTGAAGGAAAACCATATTCTTGAAGAATCATTCATTTTTCACAGAGAATCTGGGCTTCAAAGATATTTGTGGGTGCGATCTGATCTAACTAAATGACCAAAGATGTTATTCTTGTGGATACGGCTGAAGATATTTTCCCAGGGTGCCCTTTATCTGTTTTTAGGTATGCAAAAAGACCTAATAGATCCAACAGTTGGAGATGCTTGGGTTTGGACATAGATCTCATTCGGTTATGAGGCGTGTAGTCTTGTTGTACTAACTCAGACCGTGAAATTTATACACGTAAAATTAATTAAGCTTCATGGCCGTAAGACAATTTTCACATACTTAAGGGTTCTTTACAATGCCTATGGTTGTTCCAGGACTAAGGGTTAAGAAAACCAAAAGCGGTAGCAAGTTTCTCACTGTGATGACAAAGTTTCTTTTCCTCTTGGTCGATATCAAACAATACTTTGTTAATTTTCTGTACATACTTGCTTCTGAGTCTTAACTTCTCTATAATCTCTTTCAGCATTAAACGAGTCTCTTCTAACTTTGGGTTTGATCATCTCCCATACAAAAAATTCCAAGAATCAAGCCATCCAGATCGATTAAGCTACTTCCTTGGGTTGTCTTAATTCCTCTTTTATAAATTTTCTAATTTCTGCAACATTATCAATCTACCTGCTTTTGCATAAATGTTTGACAACAGCGCACATCAACCACTATTTTGTGGTTCCATCTCGAATAAAAGCTTCCTACCTTCTCACCCAATTCAGTCATTTCTATAGAATCCTACAACCACCTAAAAGTGCCCCCAGACTTCGAGGCTGTGATAAGATCTTCAGTATCATTCAAGAATCCTGCTTACCATTCAGATGATCAACCACGCCAACAGAAATGCTGTACTTTCGGTTCTATCTCATGAAAGGTTGAATGTTATGCAAGCCCAAATATTGAAAGGGTGTTGTCTACTAGCATACGAGGTTGTTCTCCATATAATGTACTTACAAAGTTCGAAGTATCCTTTTTGTTGCATAAATTGGTCATAAAGTTTAAGAATCAAACATTTCAGATATCTCATGTACACAAAATTTTAAACTATCAAGTTAAAATTAGAAAGATGTCTAACCAAGTAAAAATAAAGGTTCCGACAGTAATATAGAAATGAGAGTACTATAAGCTTACTACAATCTGTTTCAGTTTAAATTAAATTTGTTAAATCGATGAGGAACACACAGTAGAAACCTAAGTCGCTTAGGATTTAAGTTGTAATAAGCCTGCATACTAATAATACAAAATTGTAGGTTTTAATCTTATTGCCGATTCAAGTTGTTTAGCAAAATCCACATATCAAAGAGGTATGGTGATCACATTTCAAGGGCTGATGATTTGCACAGCTACTACTGAATACTTCAGTGGATGCAAGGCTGATGATTTGCATACAGAAGTGTCCATGATATAGCTGCTTATCAGTGTAAAAGGATCGGAATTAACTTCCAGAGAACTAAGAGGTAACATTCTTGGACTAGACAAACAAACAAAGGGGGTTCTCCACTCCAAATGCTCCATTTCATCCCATGCTCGTTCTAACACTTTTCTGTCCGAGCATTTCTTACTGGACTATATATGCATCACATAACAGCCAAGTCTTAGAGACAAGACTCAACAAGGCAGCATTTATCAAGATGAAAAAACTGTGCGAAAGCGAAAGGAGACCAATCACTAACAAGAAAACATGAAACATTAGTAGAAAACCTAAGAGATTAAAGCAAAGCATCATGAAAGTACTATATAGAGACAACATCACCATAAAAGCTTCGGTTTTTGTTCAAGAAGAAATTCATCATTTGCTTTCCCATTATACAAAAACAAATGCGTTAATGATAAAACTAAGACCAAATATTTATCAAAAACAAACCAAGGTTGCTCTCAGTTGGTAATGAATCCTAACAGCAGGCATAGGCGCATTGCCCAAATTTGAAGAAACTACTGAAATCACACAAAATACCCAAATAAAAGAACAAAAAAAGATGAAGAGTTTCACCTTGGTTGATCCCGGTATTTAATTTTGCAAGTTGAATTTTCAGATCGCAGTGATTTACTGTATGTATGTAAAATTCATTGAAGCTCTACAAGAAATAAACGCTTAATTCACTATCATTAACTACAGCTGAGTCAAGGACAGTGATGACGATTTCTCATCTATTACTTCAACTACCCCTCTAGAAGGCCATATGCCCGTTTGGCTGCACAAAATAAATAAATTATGAGATTAATTATCAAACTAACGGACAGAGTAAAAACATTGAAAAAACCTTGAAAATGAAGAGTTTACCAGCAATGTAATCGACACAGATCCTCGGAAACACTCCTAAAAGTTGAAAGAAATTTGAGATTTGAGAGGAAAAATCATTGTCGCGAGTGAGTAGATCTTCAAAAACAAGATAAGGGTTTCATCTTCATCTTCTTGTGGGAGTTTCATAGGAATGATTAGAGCATTTGTTGAAAGATTGGTATTAAGATCATTGAGATATGAATGTTTTCTTGAAGAATTATCCATTTTTGTGAGAAAGAAAGAATTTGGGTTTAGATCTAGGTAAGTAAACAAGAGAGGGCTTGAAGATATTCTTTAAGAGTATCCTTATCTCTTTTAGATATACATAAGATATTAATCCAACTTGGTTGGGCATGTTTGGTACTCAGATCCACATTAGGAGTATTGGAGGCTTTAGTGTAGTGTTTGGTGTGGAAAATGGCACGGAAATGCAAATAGTCCACCACTCATCGCAATCTATGCACCTCATGCGTTCAATATCATGCCATTTAGGAAAGGAGGGTCACATACCTGGCCTATACATCACAGCTGACGGATGCCAGAAGTAACAACTAATAGCAATCACTACTTCAAATTTTAGGCTAAAGGAATTTTAAAGAAGAAATAGCGGGAGCATTAAGGTCTATTAAAATCAAGAAGAAAAATAATCATATAATGAAAAAAGACAATAGTATAACATGACATATAGTCAATATAGGGGAAAAAAGTGTTTATGGTTGGTGTGATCATACAAATTTACTTGATATACAAATTTATGTTTAGCGACTAGACATGCTACCATCAATAAGTTCTAACCAAGCATTAAAACTAGTACCAGAGAAAAATGCCACAATGCGGTGCGAGTTTTCCCCTATCCAGTATGATTTTCACAACCTTTCCCATTGAGACTCTACATACCCCATTTCACTACAATGGTTGTTCAAACATCAATGGCATAAAGTAAAAAACTCGGGATATTAAGAAGCTGTAGTTCTTTTGGATTGGATTAATTGCACTTTCAAATAGTACATAGCCTGAAAGCGTTTGGACACAATCACATGCTATAACATTTATCGCTTTCAGTTACTTAAAAAAAAACGTTTTCTTTAAGAAAAAGTTTGCCAAAGAATAGTTATAACGGCGAGCAGGTGCATTCTCGCTTTCCACCAGACCCGGAGAAGGCATGCACACTTGTGGCCCAGATCCCAGTCTTTAACATGTAATAGCTTGAGCAACAAGTTGTTAATGTTTATTACGTTAAGCTCATCGAGTTACGATTCCCAGCGACGAACAAAAACTTGGAGTTGTTGGGCACTTTCGAAGAACGAGGTGATTAATAGTCTCCTTCGAATTCACCACCACGATCTGCATGTTTTTTCAAAGTTGACAATAAATTTACCAATCTTTCTAAGAGCATGACTAACCCCTAGTTATGGAGGAGTCTCCAGGATAAAGAGATGCACTTTTGGAGGAATAACTTTGACACTCCAAGAGCCTCTTCCACTCAAAAGCGTTGGTGAGGGTCAATTGAGCTTGTACCTCTGTATTATCGGCTTAGTAGCTTGTGAAAGCTTTTAGTAAAGTGAAGAGTGCCTTTCTTGTTGAGGATCCACAAAATCTTATCTTCCCACCTACGTCTCGATTAGAAATGTAGATGTCTTTGATACATGAATCTCCATGTGAGAAAGCCGAAAGTCCCCGAGGAAGATCCATATCCCAGCAGTAGGCATAGGCGCTCAGCCAAAATTTGAAGCAACTACGAGAAATCAAACGGCCATTTAATCACACAAAAAAAAGCCCTAACAAAAAGATTAAATATTCGACTATAATAAATTGGTTCCTTGTTGGATATTTGTCCTGAGGCAAGTTATTGAATCAACAAATCTCTCAACATATTGCAATTTTATGTGTTTTTCATTGATTTATGATGTCCTAAAGCATGGATGTGTGTTTGGTTCTCTTTTTATGATATGATTTCAGTTTGATTGAGTGAAACATACAATTTTGGTTTTGTTTTTACATTATGTTTTATTTATTTGACAACTGACAACAGGGCTTTATGATTATTTTTGAGTGCGGTGGAGAAGGCATTTACAAATGGAAAAATGAAACCACCCATTTCGGATTTTTGTTTGCTAATTGATTTTTTTTAGTTTTTCTTTTTTCCTTATTATTGGTTATAATTTTTGAAGGTTTTGAAATTTTTTCAAATAGTGGATATACTTTTATTTGAGCAAGGGGTGAAGTTTTTCATCATGAGAGGGGTTTGTTTAAAATGTCACTCAAGCGGCTGAGAGTCATAGTGATACTGAGATGCCTACCACAAGTTCCTGATATCTTCTTAGTTGTCAAGAGACTAAACAAAGGAAAAAGTACTCAAAAATTGGAAACATATTTGAGAACTGTCGCGTTTATTTCATGTTCCCCGCAGTATTTTTGGAGTAAACAAGAAAATTTCTTGCAAACATAAAATGTCACATAGTTATCGAAATATGTTTCTGTTTAACTACATTGTTAACAAAAACCCCCATTGATGTAGAAACTTTAATTACATTCAAATATGCAGTATTATATCCCTTGCTCTAACAAATTTCAAATCCTAAAAATATATTAACCCGGTAATAGTCCACCAACAAAATTAAAATTTCAACTATCAAATACCAATCTACAAAAATCCCTTGGTTTCGTTTTTCCAAACTTTGGAACCACGCGGACTCAAAAACAATTGCAAACCCTTTTCGTCGAATAATATAAAAATAACCACAGAACATGAAATTAATCGAAACCTAAATTATATGTTTCACCAATCAAGGCCGAAATCATATCTCAAAAACGGGGAATCAAACACATATTACCCAAGCTTTAGACACCATGAATCAACTAAACAAACACATAAAATGCGTAAAATCTAGAGAGATTGTTGATTAAATAATTTAATTAAAGAAAATATCAAGCAAAGAACTAGGTTAGAATTTATGCTTGAATATTTGATTTACAAATATTTTCCACTTCGAAAAATCTTTTCACCTGCTGTTTTCAAAGATAAGATTATAAATTAAATTTTTGATTTATTAATCATTTGTAGAAGCTTTTGTTAAAAAAATTTTTGATGCCCAGGATTAGAGGTTTTAGGAGTTTTACTTCCCACGAGTGGTCTTCGCCTGCGAGACTCAAGATTTCAAAATCGATTGAGAGGCGAAATTTTTGGGTTTGAGTCCGAGTGAGTGAAAGCCCACGGTAGTGAAGACATTGACCTGAAATAGTAGAAAATCATTACATATAGTAGTGATTTCTTAATTACTGGAGTGTTTTTCTTAATGTTATATATAATAATATATCTAGATATACGTATAAGGGCACTCACCATTATGTAAATACATAACTAGTTTTGGAAGATTTATTATATTCTCCCGCGTTTAGAACTTTATTGAGATCAATAATATGCATTGTAAGCTCCTCCAATTCTACCCTTGCTATTTTGAGTAACCAACATCATGTATTTTTATCCACAAGCATAAACTAGTTTTTGGAAGGTGTATGAAATAATGAATAAGAGTGATTTGAACTAATTAATGCTTCGATACTAGTGGAGTTTAGACTTTGATTTCCAGTGGTTTTAGCTCTCTTGTTTTATTCGGAAAAAAGATTCTATGGTTTTCTCTTTTTCAAGTTATTGTATAATGAGTGAAATTAACAAAAAGGGTAGAAGATAAATAAAATAAAGAATTAGAATAATAAGAAAGATGAGACAATCATGAACAAGAAGATGAAGAAAAGATGGATGCAAGAAGTGCTATGAGGAAGAAGAAAAATTATCTTTCCGGGGAGAGTATCTCAAGAAATAGAAATGAAGAGTGAGATAAATCAATTATCACTTAACATCAAAGGAGAATAATAATAATTAGTTCACTAATCACCTTATCCCGATATAGACCGTATACGCACAAAAAATTTACCAAACTTCGAACTCAAAATAAGGATTAGGAAGAGAAATAAACACACAAGGGCACAAGAAGCTAGAAGAGGAAATAAAGTTTGGGATAGTAGCATGCTTCGGACATTTTGAAATGAAGAAGTTCTTCCACTTTTGTAGTCAATGAAAATCAATTTGACATAAATTAATGAATCTAACATAAATTACTCTTTAAGAACTTCCTCATTAAACACAAACTCGTTTAAAAATTTGAAATAAATAAGTTTTTAAGAACTTCCCATTAAACATAAACTTGTTTAAGAACTTAAAAAGGTTGTTGATAAAATAATTTAATGAGTCAAAATTTTGTTTTAATTATTTTGTTTAGAAATTAAGAAATTATTTTAATTAATCCAATAAAAAAGTAAAATAAACTGTTCCGTTTTGGAATTAAGAAAAAATAAATAATTAGGAATGAAATTGTTTTAATTTTTTTTTATAACAATCAAGGTATTATTATCAAGAATCAAAATCAAAGTTACAAGAGATGGTAGGTAACCTAGCGACTAGTCACGAGTGACTCATGTGTGTGATGTGGCAGTGACTATTCTGTTGGTTGTACGTGCTTGTGCCGAAAAGTATGAAGTATTATTTTAGTGGTTCAGTTTTACTCGAGCCGAGCATGTGATTTAGAGCGTTAACCATCTTAACATATTTTAATTGGATTTTCTTTTTCATTTCAAGAGGTTCTTTATCATTTCAAGAGGTAAGACCGTAAATTAATTGATCCGATAATATTTCAAGAATCCACTACAGCTGTTTTCATCCCTGATATTGTTCCAGCTATTAAAGCATAAGTTTATATCCTCTGTATTCTTCTTAGCTATTTGCATACGATGGGAACAATATAGCATTAGACTTATCCAATCTGACTGTCAGTTCAAGGTAAAATTAAAAATGGTAGCCTGGTCCTGGTGTTTGTACCCCTAATATTCTACACAAATAAATGGGCTAACCTAGGCCTCCAAAGCTCCTACTAGTGGCAAATGAAGGTTCATTGGGCCTAAGGTGCTTCCCTTGTTTACCCTAGAATGGCTAACTAGGCCTAACAAACACCTCACAAGGAATCTCATGTGCATAGGTTCAAATCAAGCAACTAGAAGCCCCATCACATGTGCCACATCACACTAGGATCGACTGAACCGACGACCGCCACATCAAGAAGCTTCACACATCAAAAGTGCCAATGCTACTGTGTGTTGACTTGGCAGGTACCACGTCATCAGAACAAGTACCACGTTAGCAAAAATGATGACATGGCAGGCGCCACGTCAGCAAGGAAGTCGTTATGTCAGTAAAAACGATGACGTGGAAGACGACACGTCAGCAAGGAAGTCGCCACGTCAGCGGATGTTCTGACCTGTCAGTCGCCACGTCAGCACAGTTCGATACAGTCAGCAACTAACGGCGTCAGCATATTCCTAACGGCGTCGGCATCTAGTTGACGACGTCAGCATCTAGTTAACGGCGTCAGCATCTGCGGCGAGTTATGCCGGCTGCTCGTGGTCGGCGGCCAATGCCGACGGCCATGAATCGGAGACTAATCGTGAATTAATCGTTCTTGGCGATTAAACTTCGATTAATCGGCGGCAATTAATTAGTGGGGACTGATCTGGTGTTGCTCGATGTGGTTTAATCCCGTAGCCCCAAATATTTGCGCCCCAGTCCTATTTCTCTAAGGATATTTCCGCCCCGTTTGCTTACTCCCATTTCTCGTACACTTTTGGTTATCCACACCCCATTATAATTCTTTAACCATAATGGAAGTTTCTGGGAACCATGTAGGTTAAGCCAGGGCATGCAACCATGCAGTCATGCAGGCATGCAGGTATATTATTGCAGGGACTGTTATTGCAGGGAGGCATGCAGGGGCCAGTTATGGCAATTGATATCTACCATAAAATCAAAGAAATAAAACAGAAATTCGCCACATATAAATAGAGAGTTTAGACTTTGATTTCCAGGGTTTTAGCTCTCTTGTTTTATTCTGGAAAAAAGATTCTATGGTTTTCTCTTTTCAAGTTATTGTATAATGAGTGAAATTAACAAAAAGGGTAGAAGATAAATAAAATAAAGAATTAGAATAATAAGAAAGATGAGACAATCATGAACAAGAAGATGAAGAAAAAGATGGATGCAGTGTGCTATGAGGAAGAAGAAAAAATTATCTTTCCGGGGAGAGGTATCTCGAAGAAATAGAAATGAAGAGTGAGATAAATCAATTATCACCTGAACATCAAAGGAGAATAATAATAATTAGTTCACTAATCACCTTATCCCGATATAGACCGTATACGCACAATAAAATTTACCAAACTTCGAACTCAAAATAAGGATTAGGAAGAGAAATAAACACACAAGGGCACAAGAAGCTAGAAGAGGGAAATAAAGTTTGGGATAGTAGCATGCTTCGGTACATTTTGAAATGAAGAAGTTCTTCCACTTTTGTAGTCAATGAAAATCAATTTGACATAAATTAATGAATCTAACATAAATTACTCTTTAAGAACTTCCTCATTAAACACAAACTGTTTAAAAATTTGAAATAAATAAGTTTTTAAGAACTTCCCCATTAAACATAAACTGTTTAAGAACTTAAAAGGTTGTTGATAAAATAATTTAATGAGTCAAAATTTTGTTTTAATTATTTTGTTTAGAAATTAAGAAATTATTTTAATTAATCCAATAAAAAAGTAAAATAAACTGTTCCGTTTAGGAATTAAGAAAAAATAAATAATTAGGAATGAAATTGTTTTAATTTTATTTTTTATTTTTTGTATAACAATCAAGGTATTATTATCAAGAATCAAAATCAAAGTTACAAGAGATGGTAGGTAACCTAGCGACTAGCTGGGCAGTGACTCATGTGTGTGATGTGGCAGTGACTATTCTGTTGGTTGTACGTGCTTGTGCCGAAAAGTATGAAGTATTATTTTAGTGGTTCAGTTTTACTCGAGCCGAGCATGTGATTTAGAGCGTTAACCATCTTAACATATTTTAATTGGATTTTCTTTTTCATTTCAAGAGGTTCTTTATCATTTCAAGAGGTAAGACCGTAAATTAATTGATCCGATAATATTTCAAGAATCCACTACAGCTGTTTTCATCCCTGATATTGTTCCAGCTATTAAAGCATAAGTTTATATCCCCTGTATTCTTCTTAGCTATTTGCATACGATGGGAACAATATAGCATTAGACTTATCCAATCTGACTGTCAGTTCAAGGTAAAATTAAAAATGGTAGCCTGGTCCTGGTGTTTGTACCCCTAATATTCTACACAAATAAATGGGCTAACCTAGGCCTCCAAAGCTCCTACTAGTGGCAAATGAAGGTTCATTGGGCCTAAGGTGCTTCCCTTGTTTACCCTAGAATGGCTAACTAGGCCTAACAAACACCTCACAAGGAATCTCATGTGCATAGGTTCAAATCAAGCAACTAGAAGCCCCATCACATGTGCCACATCATCACTAGGATCGACCAACCGACGACCGCCACATCAGCAAGCTAGCGCGTCGTCAAAGTGCCACGTTACCAGGTGTGTTGACTTGGCAGGTACCACGTCATCAGAACAAGTACCACGTTAGCAAAAATGATGACATGGCAGGCGCCACGTCACCAAGGAAGTCGTTATGTCAGTAAAAACGATGACGTGGCAGACGACACGTCAGCAAGGAAGTCGCCACGTCAGCGGATGTTCGACTTGTCGATCGCCACGTCGGCCTGGCCTCGATACAATCAAGAACTAATTCGGCGTCAAAGATATTCCTAACGCGTCGCAGATCTAGTTGACGTACGTCGGATCTCAGTTAATCTGGCGTCGGCATTCCCGGCGAGTTATGCCGGCTGCTCGTGGTCGGCGGCCAATGCCGACGGCCATGAATCGGAGACTAATCGTGAATTAATCGTTCTTGGCGATTAAACTTCGATTAATCGGCGGCAATTAATTAGTGGGGACTGATCTGGTGTTGCTCGATGTGGTTTAATCCCGTAGCCCCAAATATTTAACCCTGATCCTATTTCTCTAAGGATATTTCCGCCCCGTTTGCTTACTCCCATTTCTCGTACACCTTTGGTTATCCACACCCCATTATAATTCTTTAACCATAATGGAAGTTTCTGGGAACCATGTAGGTTAAGCCAGGGCATGCAACCATGCAGTCATGCAGGCATGCAGGTATATTATTGCAGGGACTGTTATTGCAGGGAGGCATGCAGGGGCCAGTTATGGCAATTGATATCTACCATAAAATCAAAGAAATAAAACAGAAATTCGCCACATATAAATAGAGAGTTTAGACTTTGATTTCCAGGGTTTTAGCTCTCTTGTTTTATTCTGGAAAAAAGATTCTATGGTTTTCTCTTTTGAAGTTATTGTATAATGAGTGAAATTAACAAAAAGGGTAGAAGATAAATAAAATAAAGAATTAGAATAATAAGAAAGATGAGACAATCATGAACAAGAAGATGAAGAAAAAGATGGATGCAGTGTGCTATGAGGAAGAAGAAAAATTATCTTTCTGGGGAGAGGTATCTGAAGAAATAGAAATGAAGAGTGAGATAAATCAATTATCACCTGAACATCAAAGGAGAATAATAATAATTAGTTCACTAATCACCTTATCCCGATATAGACCGTATACGCACAATAAAATTTACCAAACTTCGAACTCAAAATAAGGATTAGGAAGAGAAATAAACACACAAGGGCACAAGAAGCTAGAAGAGGGAAATAAAGTTTGGGATAGTAGCATGCTTCGGTACATTTTGAAATGAAGAAGTTCTTCCACTTTTGTAGTCAATGAAAATCAATTTGACATAAATTAATGAATCTAACATAAATTACTCTTTAAGAACTTCCTCATTAAACACAAACTGTTTAAAAATTTGAAATAAATAAGTTTTTGAGAACTTCCCCATTAAACATAAACTGTTTAAGAACTTAAAAGGTTGTTGATAAAATAATTTAATGAGTCAAAATTTTGTTTTAATTATTTTGTTTAGAAATTAAGAAATTATTTTAATTAATCCAATAAAAAGTAAAATAAACTGCCTTAGTTTAGGAATTAAGAAAAATAAATAATTAGGAATGAAATTGTTTTAATTTTTTTATAACAATCAAGGTATTATTATCAAGAATCAAAATCAAAGTTACAAGAGATGGTAGGTAACCTAGCGACTAGTCAAGCAAAGTGACTCGTGTGTGATGTGGCAGTGACTATTCTGTTGGTTGTACGTGCTTGTGCCGAAAAGTATGAAGTATTATTTTAGTGGTTCAGTTTTACTCGAGCCGAGCATGTGATTTAGAGCGTTAACCATCTTAACATATTTTAATTGGATTTTCTTTTTCATTTCAAGAGGTTCTTTATCATTTCAAGAGGTAAGACCGTAAATTAATTGATCCGATAATATTTCAAGAATCCACTACAGCTGTTTTCATCCCTGATATTGTTCCAGCTATTAAAGCATAAGTTTATATCCCCTGTATTCTTCTTAGCTATTTGCATACGATGGGAACAATATAGCATTAGACTTATCCAACTCATTTGTCGGTTCAAGGTAAAATTAAAAATGGTAGCCTGTCCCTGGTGTTTGTACCCCCTAATATTCTACACAAATAAATGGGCTAACCTAGGCCTCCAAAGCTCCTACTAGTGGCAAATGAAGGTTCATTGGGCCTAAGGTGCTTCCCTTGTTTACCCTAGAATGGCTAACTAGGCCTAACAAACACCTCACAAGGAATCTCATGTGCATAGGTTCAAATCAAGCAACTAGAAGCCCCATCACATGTGCCACATCATCACTAGGATAGACCAACCGACGACCGCCACATCAGCAAGCTAGCGCGTCGTCAAAGTGCCACGTTACCAGGTGTGTTGACTTGGCAGGTACCACGTCATCAGAACAAGTACCACGTTAGCAAAAATGATGACATGGCAGGCGCCACGTCAGCCAAGGAAGTCGTTATGTCAGTAAAACGATGACGTGGGGCGGTGACACGTCGCCAAGGAAGTCGCCACGTCAATGGATGTTCCGACCGTCGGTCGACACGTCGGACACGGTTCGATATTCATCGGCAACTAACGAGCGTGAAGATATTCCTAATTGGCTGTGGATCTAGTTGACGACGTCGCATCTAGTTAATCAGGCGTCGATTCATTGCGAGTTATGCCGGCTGCTCGTGGTTGGCGGCCAATGCCGACGGCCATGAATCGGAGACTAATCGTGAATTAATCGTTCTTGGCGATTAAACTTCGATTAATCGGCGGCAATTAATTAGTGGGGACTGATCTGGTGTTGCTCGATGTGGTTTAATCCCGTAGCCCCAAATATTTGCGCCCAAGTCCTATTTCTCTAAGGATATTTCCGCCCCGTTTGCTTACTCCCATTTCTCGTACACCTTTGGTTATCCTCACCCCATTATAATTCCTTAACCATAATGGAAGTTTTTGGAATATTCTGGGAACCATGCAGGTTAAGCCAGGGCATGCAACCATGCAGTCATGCAGGTATATTATTGGGGACCTGTTATTGCAGGAGGCATGCAGGGGGGCCGATTATGGCAA
Source organism: Papaver armeniacum (assembly GCA_023531295.1). Classification (NCBI taxonomy): domain Eukaryota; kingdom Viridiplantae; phylum Streptophyta; class Magnoliopsida; order Ranunculales; family Papaveraceae; genus Papaver; species Papaver armeniacum. Next base: position 11,120 of record JAJJWW010006031.1, on the reverse strand, counting down.
TTGATATCTACCATAAAATCAAAGAAATAAAACAGAAATTCGCCACATATAAATAGAGAGTTTTACAACCAAAAAAGGTAAGCAATCTTCCATACCAAAAACTCCTGTAAAAAATCCAATACTAACTTTAGCATCGGAGGGTTTTTTTGCAGGTCCCCCTTTCTCCATAATTCAATTGAAGATCAAGGCCACAAATCAATTATCAGCGAATCATCATACAAATTTGTGTGTTTGGGGTAGAAGTAATTTTACCTTTCAAACACCTGGGACCTACAAATTCCAGCATCTGTTGGTTTTCGGATACAAATTAGTTTAGGATCAAAAAAATAGTTAAATCTTGCTCTCAATGTCTCTGTTATTAGGAGATTTCTTGGGTGCTTCATCTGCTGGTGGACTCCCATTGGATCCCGACGATGCGAGTGTGCTTCCAAGAGGGCTTAATCTCGGTGCGCAATTGCTGAAAATGGCACACAGTTGTCAAAAAGACAAATACACCCCCTTTATAGAAAACGAGATGAAGAAAATGAACGTAAAAAGAGTTGAACTGAACTCAGTAGAAATCATACCTTTGCACTGGACTTCCAGAGCGATAGGATTTGGCGGAATAAAGAAAGGACAAACTGTAGAGAGCGCATATAACCTTGTCATATTGACTTGAACTCCCAAGTAAAGAAGGTTCTTTAACGAAATGACATAAACAAAGAGTTAACAACTCAATACAGTCAGTTTCGGTACTATTGGTAGATTCCTTTTTTTTTTTTTTGATCGGTGGTACTAATGGTAGATTCAGCAGTAACAACAGAAATAGGAGAGAAGGTGGTGGTAGTAGGGGTGGTGGTGGTTTGGCTGCTGGTTAGAGTGAACATTAGAACTAGGCCCAAAACCAGAGAAGAAGAGAATTTCATCATCTTTCCAGGGATTATTTTGAGCATGATTTCTTTGCCTGATTGAAGGGTTTAGTTAACAATAAGTTGGTTCATGAAAAATTATAGACAACATACAAATTCGGTGAATCAGTTGTGTCCACATCCAAGAAATTGATGCATCTATTTTTAGATTCATTGATCGCTCCACCGTTACAGTCTCGTTTACCTGGTTCTTCTTGTTGCGCCGGAGGATCACAGTACCGACTTTTTTCATATGCATTTTCTATGTAGGCACTCCTTTAGGACTCATGGTGACTCTCAGTTGTAAAACTAATTGGTCTCCACTCTCCATCTTTTTGTCAATTTCCAAAAACAATCGTGGCAGTCATTCTTTCCGAAAGAACTCCTCGGGCTTCTCCCACTACAGTTTAATGCACATTCATAGATATCAGGTCATGTTCCACAACTGAGGTACAAAACCATATTGGAAAACAATAATATATGAAAATTTTAAGGAAAAAAAAAGGCAAAAAGAATAATATCAAAGAAAACATTACCCCGCTTTCAATTGTCACACTGTTATAGTAGTACTTGTAGCATTCAGGGGAGGTGTGTTCTGTCCAATTATAAGGAGGGAGTGAAACCCGCCCACCAACATGTGATAAATCAGGAGTTGTAGTGGCTGTTGTTGAAGACCCAAGGCACAGCAGCTGCAGTAGCAATTCTGTTTGAAACCGTCCGTATTTTTCCCTGACCATGGAGACTGCAACGAAAATTATTCAGTCAAAAAGCTATACGAGGCATAGATAAAACCACCATGGTCCCTGATAAAAATTAGTAGTAGTTGTCTAATACTTACTCTTCAATTTCTTGTATTTCCTTGCGCCCGAACCGGTGTTACACAGTAACCCTGAGAGAATCTACCCTTATAATAACCCTATTTCCGAATCCGTTCATACCGATTATAAATATCCAAATCTATCATCTTCTTCAGGGTGTTTTATGTGAATGATAAGAGTAGTGGTGATAGCTGTATTGCTAGTGTTAAGATGATCCATTATTCAGAAAGAATTTGTGCAATTTTGCGTGAGATGAGATCTAACAAAAATGAACAAGAGAGATTGTGTTAGAGGCGGCTGCTGAAGAGATTTTTTAAGGGTAAACCTTATAGTTTTAGACAAAAGGATCCAACGGCTAGAGCTGTTTAGGTTTTGAGATTAATTAAGGTATTGATAGCGTCTAGGCCTGTGTCTTCACGGCCCAGAAATAAAAATGCCCATCAAACTAAACGTTTTTTATAGCTTAGCTGCTTAGTCCAGTGAGCGTATATGGTGGACTTTTTTTTTTTTTGCTAAGAAAAATTTTATATGGTAGACTTAATCCCTATCAAGTGTCATTTAGTTTGATGCGGCAAACAGGTGCACATATTTTACAACCAGCATCATATTTGTGTCGGTAAATTCAACACATACAAGGTCGACTTGAGCAGAATTTAGGATTTCGATTAAACTTCGAACAATAAAGGCGTATCCAACACATACACGACTATGTATTAATACAAGTATGTCTGAGTCACGAGTGAATGTGATACACAGGTAACTCCTAAGCTCAACATACCCTTGTTCAGTTGTTTCAAAAGTTTGATGCAGAAAATTAAAGATTTCCTTTTAAATCATTCTATAATAAATCATTCAATACAATCATCTACGTTTATCTATCGCAAGAATATCATGGAGCATGGCATCATCATCAAAAACAACAAAGCATAATGATTTCTTCTCTCAAATATATGAAATGACATTATTCTCAGCTTTGTGTTCATTAGGTCTATTTCATCATATGTGATCGGGTGTCTGAATAGAAGATGGGTTTTGCTGGGGTTGTTTGTCATATCATAAAATTAAAGATTCTATTCTCAAGAGATCTAGAGAGAAACTTCAACTTTTCAGAAGTCCGTGTTATGATCCTGGCATTTTTTATTACACTAACCAAGGGTTTCCCTTTACGTACGCCCTCTCACCGAACCGAATAATGCAAATCCAGGAAGAAAAAACAAACAAACAAGAAAGACTAATATAACGAACCACAATACAGCTTTTATTTAGCAAAATAGAATGATAAACCTGTGAATCCTCTCGGTCAAAAGGAAAAAATTTATACAATGAACCACAATAGTTGCATCACCGTGGCTGGAAGAGGCCAAAAAATACGAAATTATAGTCACACTGAATGATTTTTGTTAAAGGGAGAGCAAAAACGGATCCGAGGAGAGCGGAAATCGTAATCAACTCGCTAACTCGGACCTAGTCAATACAATATTTTAAATTAGACCAGTCTACCCATACCAAATGCACTCGCCACACAAAACTCATACCCATTTCCCGAACAATTCCACCACCGGTCCACCACTATCTACTCCACCCTGGCCATAACACCGATATGACCGAGTATGAGTTTCTTCAAAGGATCCACAGCACCACCACTATGACATCTTTATGAACATATGCGGCAGAGAATGCCTTTCTCCTATTTTAAGAATATTCTCTTCTTCTATGATGCGAAGAATTTTATAACCTTGGATCTCGATGAGTTGCATCAAAAAATCGCAATATGTTGTTCTTGATAACAAACACTGCTTAATATTAGGATTTGCTTTAATGCTTTTTACGGTGGGGTCTTTATTCTCCCGTTTGCTATTTTTAATTAGGTTTAAGAACACATCAATATGGGCTTGTAGGTGTTCTACTTATTTACTTATAAACCTGTTTTTGCTAATTAATTAACCTAATCAGTAGGGCTGTAAATGGATATTCGATATCCGGTATCCGTTTCCGAATATCCGGATTCCGTTAGGTTAATATCCGACATAACGGTTATTCGATATCTGATAACCTTAACGTAACGGATATCCGTTTATTAACATAATGGTACCGGTTAAGGGAGTTTCCGTTAGGTTAATATCCGATACCGTTAGTGTATAACTATATCATAAAATTTCGGAAATTTTCGATACCTAATACCCTTTTAGGTTTACTCTTTAGCCATTTGATTACGTCTCTCCTAAGTAAATATCGGAAATTATCGAATATTAACGGAAATTAAATCCGAAATTATCGAAAATTATTGAATATTAACGAAATTATTGGAAGTTTTTTGTATCATGAGTAGATAACGGATATTATCGGAATAATATCCGATATCCGATAGCTTATCCTTAACCTTATCGATATGGAATTTTTGAATTCGCGGATATTATCTGACAGGATATCCGATAACCCTTAACCTTAACCTTATCGGTATTGCCAATATCCGATGGATTTTTATCCATTGACAGCCCTACTAATCAGTATATTTGTTGTTCATTGTTTGGTCTGTGCTTCGTTGTTTGTTCTCCGACAATGAAGTTGGTCTTCCCATTTGTTCTTCCTTTAATGTTTCTTTTCGCTGTTTCTATAGATCAAAAAATATGAAAAATAAAAAAAGGTTCCGTTGTTCTTCCTATGCAGCTTGTCATCATCATTCGGGAACAGGAAGAAGTCCTTCCGTAGGTTTTTCCCCCTATCTTTGGTGGTGGAGGTGCTCAAAAAATGAGTGTGAATCATGTACCAAACTGTTAAATGGGTGAATTTAACGTGGTAGTTTGGTCTAATTTACAATAATATATTGACTAGGTCGAAAGTTAGCAGTCGACTACGATTTTCGCTCTCCTCGGATCTATTTTTGCTCTCCCTTTAACAAAAATCCACTGAATAAGAAGTGTTGGGAAAATTGGCACCCCGATCACAGCGGAACATAGGATCACAAAGGGCAATTGGTGATTTGAACTAAACATGAGAGAAATTATAAGAAAGAGACGGAAGATAAAGAAACACACAACCACAACACAAGATATACGTGGTTCACCTTCACAGGCTACGTCCACGGCCAACACCACCAAAACTCTCATTAAATCAAAGACCATTACATGCTCTTTCCGCAACGCAAGACAAGACCACAAAGAGTTAACCATAATAAAGATAGGTCGTGATGATGTGTGTTTGTAAGTGTGTTGTGCACGCGTGTGTGCTGAGTAAAGACAATTGAGTACAAAGAGTTTATAAATAGTCAGTCCTGTAACAAATATCTTTATCTTATTCTATTAATCAATTGATTATCAAAACCGTCTGCAATGTAGATTCTTAATGAGTCTAGTAAACCAGACATACCCGAGAACACCATTGAAGAAACCATAGAGATCAATTCTCTAACCATTCATCAAACCAACCTCGTGTCTTCTCTCCTACACCGTCTTCATAGCTGCTACAAACAGAGGAGAAACATGGAAACACTAAAAACTTGGTTTAGGGCAAAGCCCCAAACCCTAAACACTAGAACACCAAAATCCTCTCTCTACAAGTTTTTCTTTCACACTGATATTGACCTTTACGGTATCACACGATCCTCCTAACAAAGAGAACAAAATCCTAAGCACAAGGATTTACCACTCTTCTAGGTTGGATATCTACCAACCTACAATTCTAGTCATACATATAGAGAACACAAACTTGGCCACCAAGTATTAGCCTCCAACTGGGAAACTAAACTCTTTCCTAAACTCTATATGGCCTATGGAAAACTCACTCAATGTGGAAAAGGCCTAAAGATAGGAAACTCACGGTTTTCCTAACAAGAAGATGATCAGCGGTCTACTTCTCCGCATTGCAAAACACACAAACATCATAGCCAATCTAACCTTAATATGGAGGAAGATTGGTGGGGAGTTTTAGAGATAACCTTAATATGAATGAGAAAATGTAGCATAATTACCTGCCAGAGCTTCATAGCATGCCTTGGTGCTGAAGTTATCCAACAAGCTAATTTCATCTTCACCTTCGGTTAGTACAGGCACTACTCCTAAGTCTCTCATTAAAAGACCCACTCCATTTGCTCAATAGTCAGCTCGCTAGCCGCACTCAAACGCCTGCAATGGCTTTCGGGCTGCATAAGAAACGCCTGCATATTTATACAAACCCCAGAACTCTGGATCGAATCTCGCCTTTTCACTGTCAGGAGTCAACTCTGCAACGTTGACAGCTACTACAAATTTTCCTGGATAGAAATGGCCAACTCGAACGTTGGTTGTAACATCTTCAACAAACTTTGGCTTGCTGGGTCCTTCCATTATCGCCCGGGGAGTATTCTTGGAAAAATTTAGCACATCAAGTTCCTCAAAAGGAACCCAATGACTAGGAATTGTATCACCACTCATCCATGGTTGCATATCGGCAGATCCACCTCCAGCACAAAGACACTCTTTGAGTTTTGCTGTCAAATCGAAAAGCTGCTTTTCCAAAGCTTGCTCCCTGTTCAGTTGCTCCTTCAACTTCTCTTTAAGAACGGAATTTTCTGTCACTGAGTCAGAATATTTTTTCTCAACAGCTTGTTTCTCAGCCAATATTACTGTTCCACAAGAATTAGCAATACCAGGTAGACAATAGAAAACTGAGTTAAGTTCCGCTACATTGTCTACTCGTGACCACGTACCTGATGCAAAATGCCTATAGGAACAGTAGACCACCAAACCTTGACAATTGACATACATAACATTATCGAAACTAATCACATCAGCATTTCTAGCTAAGATAGATTTCAGAGCAGCATAATCGCTCTCGTTATTGCCCAAAAAAGAAACCGAAAGATGCTTAGAGAAATTTAATTGTCCCTCTTCATAAGTGATATCTCCATGGATCAGAGGGACGTTACACTTTTTCTTAATCCTCCCTATCCCATACCCATAACTCGGATTCCAGTAATATATAAACAGCTCGGGATCTGTATACCACGACATAATTACTTACTGAGAAAGTTAGCTTCGACAAGAGAAATCAAGCTTTGTCGTTAAAGAAAGGAGTGATGAGAATTTCTTTAGCTGATCCTTAACAAGAGTCGAATGCTAATGATGCATATATTTAGAGTCGATCAACAAAGATATGTATATATGCAAAGTAAATGATATGTTTATGCAAATGTCAACTATACTTACATATGCATATGGACAACTTGTTGATATAAATTAATGGCATATTAAGTACTAGTTGGGTTTGTTTAAATTTCGATAACGCGTATGACTTCTAGGAAGTCGTTGTTAGCTAATAATTAAATTGAAAAACATTATTATGTCAGGTAATACGTACGCTTCCTATAGCTTGGTCAGAATTCAGAAGTCTACCTTAACTTATACATGATCATTCCAGATTAATACGATTATTAGTTGGGCCGACCAACCGTAGGTCCCGAAGGGAGAGAGTCTTTTTTATGGCCACTTTTTTGTAAATCGAAACCTAACAAAAAAATGTTCAATTTGATAAAAAGATGGGAAATCAATTTGGCATGAAAAACCTAAAATGTCCCTCCTTTTAGTCTAACTAGTACGGCCGTTGCCACTGTGGGAGGGCCGACCGAAGAAAAATATGGAGATGGAGTTTGTCCACGACTACTTTCGTCCCGTTTCAGAAAAGGTAATACTTTCACCTCGTTTCGAAAAAAGTGACATTTTCGCCACGTTTCGGAAAAGTGATACTTTCTCACATTTTCGAAAATCGATACTTTCACCCCATTTCGAAAAAGTGATACTTTCTCCCATTTCGGAAAAAAAGTGATATTTTCGCCCCATTTCCGAAAAAGTGATACTTTTTCTGAAATGACGCGAAAGTATCATTTTTCCAAATCTTAAAAAAGTATCACTTTTCCTAATGGGTAACGTAAAGTATCACTTTTCCCTAAACGAGTGTGAAAGTATCACTTTTCCCGAAACCTGGATGTGATAGTATCATTTTTCCTGAAACGTGATGTGAAAGTATTATTTTTTCTAAAACGGAAAATTAGTCGACCCATAAACCAAAATATGGTTGTTTGATGTGTTATGCATCCTTTGTGGTGGTTTGCATAATGGTTATGCATTCAATTTTCGAGAATTGTGCCTAAAATGATAGTATCATTTTTCTTGAAACGGATGGAGTACATCGTTTTATTAGTTGCAATGGAAAATTAGTTGTTGCATAAACCAATATTTTGCTACATAAACTATTATGTATCATTTGTGATTGTTTGCATAATGAATATATACATTTATTTTTCTAAAATTGTGCCTAAAATGATATATATCTTCGATTTTTTTGTAAAAACTCCAAATTTGATCTTGTTGTTTGTACTTGTTGCGTAGAGTTTTTTTATAACCTTTCTAACGAGATAAAATTTGTAAATTTCAAGGCACGGATTTTAGATATGTTATATTAAAGTTTGCTTTCCAATTATACCCCTGAAAAGATGTGATACACAAGGAGTTATAGTAATTGGACTAAAAGGGAGGGGCATTTTTGTTTTTTCAGCCCTAACCATTTCCAATCTTTTTGTGGTAATTGATCATTTAGATTTTACAAAAAAGTGGCCATATATAGGACCTCCCTCGCTTCCCTTGGTCGACCCAATTATTATATCTCCTTATACATCCTATTTTTTCAGGGGCATAATTGGTAAACAAACTTTAATATAACATATCTAAAACTTTGTGCCTTGGAATTTTACTATTTTTATGTCATCTGAAAGGATTTTAAAAAATCTACACAACGAGTACAAACAACAATATAAAATTTAGTGTTTTTACGAAAAATCCGATGGTGACTTTCAAAATTTAATGCATAGCCATTATGCAAAGCACCACAAAAAATTCATAATACATGAGGAAATTGATGCAAACCACCACAAAAAATACATAGCACAACTGCGCATGGGATAAATTGATGCAATCTATCACAAAGGTGCATTAAAAAAGGGGAAATTTATATCAATCTTAGCCTTATAACACCATTACGTGTAGGGCGTTTCGTTTTTCTACTTGTCGGCCCTCCCCACCGTGGCAGCGGTGATCTAGTGTATTACCGGAGAAAAAAATGATGAAAGATAACAATTGAGTATTTGTTAATTGGGACGACCGACTGGAGTGCCCGAAGGGCCCGTAGGGAGGGAATCCCTTTTATGGCAACTTTTTTGTCAAATGAAACCTAACACAAATTCTCAATATGATAAAAAGATTGCAAATTGTTTGGTGGTAGTCTTTGAGACCTAAAAGACTTGAATACCCTTATACTTAAAAACTATTTCCCTTATGATCTTTGTGTCCCCCTGTTACATGTTATTACGTTTTTTCACCCAACACCACTTTCCAGTTTCACCACCCCGCATTACACTTTTTCCACCTACCACCACCGACACCATTTTTACTACCACAACAAACACCTCCGCCATCACATCGCTACCACAACGAGCAACATCTCCACAATCACTACTAGCTCCGCCACCACCTCTAATGAAAGCACCTCATTTCTTCACTTACCACTCACAACTACCGCACAACCAGAGCCACCACTACCCACCTGCATCACCGCCACCACCGCCACAACACCTCCGCCAACATCGCCACCACCACCAATAATGTATCTACAAACACTAGCAGCTCCCCACCAACTCTACCGTCAAGAACTCAATTTCTTCAACTATCACAACCATCACCGCCGTCACCACCACCACTGTCACCTGGCACCACCGTCACCTACAATTAGCGAGGGAAAATTTGATTCCAAAGTAAATGAACCAAGGGGATTTTAATAAAGTGCCACACTTCCAATTAGGTGTTCAAGAAAATGCCACCGTTTTTTCCAAAGTTTATAAAATGCCACACTGTTGACCTTTTCCATCCCGTTTTTTTGAGAAAACGGTTAACGGAAGTTAAAGTATACGTGGCAATAATTCAGCCTTGTTAAAAGACATCAAAACCCCTCAACTACTCAACTCGGGCCTAACTAAATCGGCACCTCGCACCGAGTTGGACTGGACTATAATTGAAGATCGTTCATCTTCTTCGCAAACAATCTAAAAAAATGTAATCAATTAAGAGGTAGAGATGAATATCATGGAACAATTGCCAAACCATTAAAAATCACCACAACTTAATGATCCCATTCTTATATCTCTAGCACCACCACCAGCTTGATACATCTTAATAAACCAGATTTAGAATTCCTTCCTGTGAAACAAAATGGAATCAGAACATAGTTCTGCTGTCATAGCCATTGCAGAATTGCTCTACAGACATAAAGTCATAAATTCATAACATCAACATCATACTCCCATCTTATCAACTTCAACACCATCTTCAACTGCAACTTATTTCTTCCTTCCTCATAACAGCAGCAAGCTCTCTTCTCTGCAACACCACCACAAACCCAATTTTTCTCATTCTTTCCTGATTTCTCTATCAATTACACACTCCCAGATTCCCATTCTTCCATCTTAGCATCACTGTCGTTCAAACCCTAACTTCTTCTGTAGCTCTTTCCTGCTTCGACCATGCCTAAATCGTCATCAATTTCTCCAATTAAATAAATCCAAAATCAAATCTGAGTTGAACCCATCTTTTACCGACTAAAATAATGCAACTTCGTCTTCTAATTCCACCAAAAAATCATCTCCTGCTTCCATTACCATTACAGGAAATCATGAAACCCCACTTTCTGATTTTACAACCTTCCAATTGAAACCCCTTATGTAATAAACCCTAACAGCATCTTCTCCAATTTTTTCCCAATACAATCTGATTAGGAACATATTTACCACTTTCGCAAAGAAATTGAAGTAATCACTGAAAGAGAAAAATAAAATGGTGATTCTAGTGGTGGTCGTGACTGTAAGAAGAAGAAGAAAAAGGGAAAGAGAGGCGAGAAGAGAAGATGAAGTGAGTGTCTCTTAGTTTAGGGTTAGGTTATTACATGTGTGATGAAATAGAGGGCTAGGTTTAGAAAATTTTATCAGATCAATGGTTAATAATATAGCGATTTATCATCAATTTAGGCTTCGGTCGCTCTCGGTCTTGTGCGGATTGTTATGAAATGAGATGGCTAGTTTGGTAATAACGCCACATGTTTTGGACTTTTTCAATGACAAGCTGACTAATAAAGTGGCCTTTTAAGAAAACTTAACGTGTGTGGCATTTTATAAACTTTGGAAAAAACGGTGGCATTTTCTTGAACACCTAATTGGAAGTGTGGCACTTTATTAAAATCCCCATGAACCAATAGTCAGATCAAATCTTGGTAACCTATTGTTTCAAAGAAAAAAAAATAGAAATTACCCTATAAATGTTAGATTATTATTCTTATAGTTTATGAATAACGATCTAATTTTTGATATCTAAATGGAATGAAATCAATCTAAATTTTG